>OX243812.1:32723391-33213753 GCA_945859605.1 Lumbricus rubellus | reverse complement strand
CTCGAAGAACACCAGTCTAAGGTCAAAATCATCATAGGACATCAATATAAAACCAATATGATCAATGTTTTGCAAAACAGGAAAAAGTTTTGCAAAACAGCAAAACTGTTTTTATAAAAACAAATATTTCTTTTTTGTTCGTTGCTTTTCTTCGATTTCTCGTGGCATCCTTCCTCGTGTATCTGGGTGGTTCTTGCAATTCTATTTCTAATTATTATAATTTATAATTAGACTAAAAATTAATAGCTAAAACCTAATAATCGCAGTTTTTCATATTTCCGTCTGGAAAGAGAAAACGCCCGCACAGCAGTTATGACCAACAGTAGGCTACAACGGTTAAGACGATGACGACGACGATTACGACGACGTCATTATCCTATCCGTCTCTCTTGGGAACGGCGTCCGGTCCTCCGCCGTTACGGATGAGTGATTCGTGGATTACGAGATAGTAGAAGGTTCGCGCCTAGCTAAAAGTTGGACCGTGATCACGGACCTTGACATTCACGAACAACGTCAGATTGGTCGATTTAGACATGATGGTGGTGGATTCGTTCGGTTCTACCTCGACGCCAGCAATAGACTCTCAAGGACGACCGATCTCTCTCGCATAAATAACGAAACGGAGGGCAATTGAGCTGCTGAGGAGCCTGGACTTTGAATCTGCATCTCTACATAAATTGCAGGTGCTTGCCATTGACTCAAGTCATGACGTCCGATTCACTGACGAAGCAAGCGTCATCATATACGTCACCGACGTCAATGGCAATGTACCTATTGTGACGGTCTTGACAGAGTTTGGAATGTCGAGGTCTCTGAAGATGATCTCAATGGAACCTTAGTCACTCATCTCACAGTCAACGATCCGGATGACGGGCTAAACAGACAGACGACGTGTTCACTGGACGGAGTCGGGGTCTCGCTGAACTGCGATCAGTACAAAGTGACTACAGCAGCATTGAGGTCAGTGGACCGTGAAGCGACAGCTGAGCACCGTCTGACCATTGTCTACAGTGAGCTTGCATATCCAATGCAGTCAACCGTAGTGAAAATGACTGTCACGGTTGTTGACGAAAGCGATAATCCTCCGTCTTTCACGATCGATATCTACGAGGCCATTGAGAACATCTACCCTGGTCATCATAAATATGGCTCTTGTAGAGGCACTGGACAGTGACGAAGGACTGAGCGCAGTCATCCGATACGCAAGTGACGAACAGTTGAAGGAAATCTTCGATGTCTATCCTTCGAAAGACATCGTCACGGCCAAGGCCAGTCTCGATCGGGAGGTCACGCCTAAGGTCAACATATCCATCTTGGCCTTTGACCTTGGGACACCATCTCTGACGTCATCATCACTGTCTTTGTTGACCATCGAAGACATTGAAGACGAGATTCTACGGTTCACCGAGTTCAGTACAGCTTCGGTGTCCTGGAAAACTAGCATAAAACGCAGGTAGGGGTTCATCATGGTCGACTGATGACAGTCATTGCAAGAGATGCTGATGCAGAAGACAATGCCCGTCTAACCTATTACATATCTCAGCATCCTGTAGACGCCGCTTACCATCACCACATCCGCACCCTCCTTCAGATTGACCAGAGAACAGGTGTGATCTCCATCAAAACTACCACCATCACAACCACCACCACCAGCATGTCTGAATCGACCAATCTGACGTTGTTCCTGGAGATCAAGGTCCGTGATCACGGTCCAACTGTTCGTCGGGCGCAAACCTTCTTCTATCTCGTAATCCACGAATCACTCATCCGTAACGGCGGAGGACCGGTACTTCTCAAAGGAGACGGATCGGATAATGACGTCGTCGTTGTCGCCATCATCATAATCGTCGTCGTCATCGTCTTAATCGTTGTACTGTTGGTCATAACTGCTGTGCGGGCGTTTTCTCTTTCCAGACGGAAATATGAAAAACTGCGATTATTAGGTTTTAGCTATTAATTTTTAGTCTAATTATAAATTATAATAATTAGAAGTAGAATTTCAAGAACCACCCAGATACACGAGGAAGGATGCCACGAGAAATCGAAGAAAAGCAACGAACAAAAAAGAAATATTTGTTTTTATAAAAACAGTTTTACTGTTTTGCAAAACTTTTTCCTGTTTTGCAAAACATTGATCATATTGGTTTTATATTGATGTCCTATAATGATTTTGACCTTAGACTGGTGTTCTTCGAGCCGAAAAGTATATATGTAAACGACACTAAACGTGACATGTCTTGACAATTTGTATGAATGTCTTTGACGCAGGACTCCATTTTTAAGAAGCCACCATTTTGAGTTCTAAGGATAATTCCCAATGGCTCCGATGCAAAATAATTAAAACTTTGAGAAAACACCCAGACCTATGAAGGAATATACCAGAAGAAAATTGGAAAACAAGCAATGAAAATGAAGAACTATATTTACTACATTTAATAGCAATTTTGCTGTTTTTTAATGTAAAAATACTTCTTTTGGCTTAATTTTGATGTCTAATGTTGATTTTGACATTAGATTCGTGTTATTCGAGTCAGAAATATATAGAAACGACACCAGACACGAGATGATACGATGATTTATAAGAATTTCTTAGCCTCAGACCGCCATTTTGAAAAAAGCCGCCATCTTGAATTCTAAGGGAAATTTCGGATGGCTCCCGATCTTAAAATGTTCTCTTGGGTCCCAACTACAACTGTGCCAAGCGGCAACCCGTGTTCAAAAAGTGCAGTTTACTAACCAGAAACTGATTTGTACCGCTTCTACTACTGACGCTATTGAATTTGCCCATTAAAAGTAATAATTCGGTCATGTTGTCGATTATGTCGAAGCCAATAGCAATGCGGAATCGGCAAAACAGTGTTTGGGTAGAATTTCGTATTTTTGTGCACAAAAATCCAATTTGCAGTCGGTAACTCGGTAGCACATAGAATATGAAAAAGGAGCTGCATAAAAGTCTGAGGTTAGGTTGGGTTCAGAGCCAGTTTCTTTTTTAGCAACAGAGGTCTCGTAACACACTTCCGCATTTAGTCTATAAGCAACTGATACCAAATTGTTATGATACCGCATAATTGTTTTTGTACTGTTTTCCTTTTTCGCGCAAGACGACAGATAATGATCGGGTTAATAGGATACCGTGTGTATTTCGTCCATAAATTCGGATATATAGGTGAACATAAACTGGAACTAATAATGATGGATCTAGACAGGGCTTTTTTAACGTGCAGTTCTACACAAAATGTGCAGTTCTAAATGGATTTGTGCAGTTGTAGAAGCACTTCTGTACAGTTAAACTAGCAAAAATGGCCATTGTCCACCGATTGAAAGTAATTTACCATGGAGGATGGAAAGGAAAAGAAGGAGTTGTGCAGTTATAAAAATTCCGTAAAAGCAGCCCTGGATCTAGACTTCTATAGAGGGAACCTATGTAGACAATTCCTCTATTTTATAGGTCTCTCTTCGGATAAACAACTCCTCCGATGAGGTCATGGATGGCATTTCCTCAAGCTGATATCTTCGTCTCCACGCAATGTAAATAGAACCACTTTTGCCATTGGAATATGACTGACAAAGGAATACATTGTTTATTGTGAGTCTAGGGAAGGAAGAGATGAAAAGGCCCTAGGCCTATACTTAAAAAATCAGAACAACCGAAGGCACGTTTTAAAAAGTAAACTGCACCGAGGGTTAAATGGTGCTTAAAAATGTTATGGGAACGTGTTGGAATAATTCTCAAATCATCGAAAACGCCAATGACCAATGTCCTTCATGTTTTAGGGAGTGGGTGCGTTAAGTATAGGCTACTCAAAGTTATGAAGTCTTTGTATAGTGGCTAAACGACGTTTAAAGAGTTGAAATTTTGCCAGTTAGTTATGCCCTAAGAAGCTATTTAATTCCCACTGCTTCCGAGCCAATGCTATCTGAGATCGGAATGGCAATAAATATCTTATTGCGTGTTTGCAGAAGACATAAATAATTTATGCGTAGCCTATAGAAATGTTTTCGAAGCTTAAAATTGCCAATGCTGGATCATTAAGATTATTGTTTTCTTCCAAAACTCAGTCACTTGACTGATGCATGTCATGATGACTCAAGCTCCGGACAATGAAAAAAATATTTACCATTGTTAATGTGACTCGAAATGAGAAGCAAAATTTTGGACTAAAAGTCGAGGGCACCAGATTTGACCATGGGCGGAGTTTGGCTTCTGTCCTTGAGGGGTCTAACCCTGAGTCTGAGCCTTGTTGGGAGGATTAACGCAGAAAAAGATACAATTTTATGATTAAAAAGTTGAATTTGGGCATTCTTGGAGAGGCTTAGCCCCCCCCTAGCCCCTGATAAACTCCGCCCATGGATTTGGCAGCTGTTTACTAATTAATACGACACCGTTTATGCCAATGCAAAATACCTCATAAATATATTATAGCGATGGGACATTAGAGACGTTTTGCAGACCTTAATGTGAACGTGAACCGAAAGTTTAAATTAAGAAGAAGTCTTTCACTCAGAACATAAAATTGAAGATGATCGGTGATCAAAGTTATTACGTTGCTCAGTAATTGGTTCGAGTCTTGAGGCTTAGACGGCGGCCTTAATCCTCTCAGCAATTAATATACTGTTTGACGCTGCTTCATTTGAGCATGCAAAAGTGTGGCAGGGTATTATATCCCAGCTCAAAAAGTGAGGGATACGGATACTCTTAGTAAATTCGTTGCCTTCGAACACCCAAAATGACACATATGCTCGAAATTTAGTTAAAGCTGTCATTCAAAAATTTATTTTAAAAAAGTTCACACAAGACGAAACCTTCAGAACCTTTGGGTGTGGTGGTTAAAATCTAAACTGCCGATGTCACTTTTGAGTCTTGGTGTTTGTGCATAGATGACAAATGGTTCCAACGTTTACATTTGACAGAATCTTTCACCAGTTCAACTGGTCTGAGTTATTTGAACTTATTTCAGTGCCACTGCACCGGGCAACAGTAATATATCTCTTCATTGGATTTATATGTGAAGCTTCATCCACAAAGCAGAACCGTTTATAATTACGAGTATAGACTAGCAGCAGTTGTGTTTCAGATGTCACTTGCTTCACGTTCTACTGCCACGCTGTCATCGTATGTACGCCTAATATGGTCTCGATTCAGGCAATTCGTGCGTGTGGTTGATTTGAAACACATATCTTCTGTGCATAGGCGTACGAGGCGGGGGTCCAGAGGGCAAATGCCTCCCAAATTTCGGGCAAGTCTGGTTTTTCGGGCAAACACAGCCCCGGACGACTAAAAAAGGTCGTCAACTTTTTGCCGGATATATTTTTCGGGCAGAAGTTCAATCTTTGGCCCCCCCCTCCACTACTGAAATCTCCCGAATGCCTATGCTTCTGTGTTTGGTTCGAGTTCATATATAGGGGATCATCGTCGTGGTGCCTGGGAGTTGAACTTTATATCTATGACTGTGACAGATGAATTGCATCAATTCTGATGAATGTTCAATCGACGAACATCAAATAAATGCTTAAACACTTTCACCGGCATTTTTCCTATCTCAACAAACTTTCTTTTCAGATTGCAGACAGTTTAAATCTGCGTGTTTTCCCCCGTCATTTCCGCAACTTAAACTACAACAACACTGCAACAACAAGACGACCAGATTAAAGACCGTTTTTCCACTTCTCTCGAATAATCCACCACAGTTATCGTCTGTCTGTCTTTCATGCATGCACGTGGCGAACACCTGTCTAATTGCCTGTGCTGGCGGGCTGGGCTGGTTCTTAGCAAAACTGGTGAAATTCAGCTGCAAGCGGGAATAATGCATCTGCCTTCCGGGTGTATGTTTAATTGTGTGCGTACGACAGATTAGCCTACAGACGGCATCGTTCATCTAAGATAAAGCTTTACATAGGCTGTTTGTTTCCTTAAACGTGCATCACAGGCGAAATAATATGCTTTTGAATCTCTGTCGGTGTCTGATTAAATGCGTCTATCTATTCTCCATCCGTTAGTCCATTTGCCTGTCTGTCTATGTGTCTGTCTTACTATCTGTCTGCCTATCTATTCGCTTATCTGTCTGTCTATCTGTCTGTCTGTCCGCTTCTCTGTCTTGCTTCACAAGCTTTCGAATTAAAACTCGGGGTCCTGGAGGGCCTGGACGCACGTGTGAGCGCGCGCGAACACACACATACCGTGCACACGCCACACACCACACGCCACACACAGCACAACACAAACACCCCTGTGGGTGTAATTATCGCCGTGCGTCTGTTTATAATTGAGGCATTGTTATCATACATCGTATATGTATATATGTATATATGTATATGTGTATATATATATATATATATACATATCATACATCGCACATGTAAGCGAAGACGAAGAAGACTGAAAGAAGCAGCAGCAGCAGCAGCAGCAGGTGCTTAGAAGCAATGGACTCTCTTTGTATGTGTGTGTATGTGTGTGTGAGTGTGTGTGTCTCTGTGTGTGTGTGTCTGTGTGTGTGTGTCTGCCTCTTTCTCTCTGAGAGTGTCTCTCTATCCACACACGCGGAATTAATTCGTTCTCACACTTAACGCAACTACAAAGGTTTGCTGCCATCAGGACCTGACAATGATGCTTGTGTTGTGTGTTGATGATGATTTTGTCGTTGTTGTTGTTACTGTTGTTGTTGTTGTTGCTGGCATTGATTGATTGATTGATGATCATCATGATGATGGTGATGGTGAGGGTGATGAAGATGATGATGACGATGACGATGATAATGATGATGATAATAATGATGACGACGGCGACGATGATGATTATGAAGCTGTCGATGCACTGGCCTATAATAACCTACATCGGTAAGAGCGTTGGCCGCCTTTAACGCGCTTCTGTGAAAGAAAGCGCGCCAACGGCGGTTCGCTTCCCGAAGGTGGCTTATTTCAGAGATTGAAATCTCGGGCTTTAGCAGAATAGCAGTAGGCTATAGCAGAATAGCAGTAGGCTATAGCAGAATAGCAGTAGGCTATAGCAGAATAGCAGTAGGCTATAGCAGGATAGCAATAGGCTATAGCAGAATAGCAGTAGGCTATAGCAGGATAGCAATAGGCTATAGCAGAATAGCAGTAGGCTATAGCAGAATAGCAGTAGGCTATAGCAGAATAGCAATAGGCTATAGCAGAATAGCAATAGGCTATAGCACGGCCACGTACAAAGAAACTTAAATGACGTGGCTTTCTTTCCAACGGGGGAGCGGTGGTGAAGGATCTCACCCGCTTAATTCATTGGAAACTGAGCAGGGTCGGTGCAGGCAGGGTCTAAAATTATAGGCCTATGCGGTCGCTATATAGAATCAAGTTCATTTACACTGACAGTCTGCAGCAGCTATGACCACCGACATGGGCGTCCGCAGCGGGGCGCAAGGGGGCGCAAGTGCGCCCCTCTGGATTTTTTGCATATAGTTGCACATAAATTTAGATTATTTGGTTGTGATTGTTACAACGCGATTTTCAATGTGATTAGGCTATATATTATCAATTCGTTCTACAAGTTGAACCTATATGTCTTTCTTTGGGCGCATAATGTATAGGTAGGTAGGCTATAGGATTCTCTCGTGGTAATATGGAAATTCAAACTGTCACCCATTAAATTTAGACCATGTGACAATTATTTAAAAGTTTGCGCCCCCCTAGAAAAATTCCTGCGGACGCCCATGACCACCGATGCGATTGACATATCCTTGACAAACTACAATAATAAGCTAAATAAACATGGTCCCGCCTATGATTTCACGATTTAAGAACTATTATGCTGGTCATCGTTAGGAACCATTAGCCATCATCAACATCATCTTCATCGTTAGCCACCCCTAATCATCTTGCAACAGGCGCATCAACAGCAGCAGCATCAGCAGCATCAGCATCAGCATCAGCAGCAGCAGCAGCATCAGCAGCAGCAGGGGAAGATGGGGAAGATGGGGAAGATCTTCGTCAGTGAAAACTCGAGACGGCCGACTGTAAACATGACATAAATTTCTCCATCGGTCGCCGCATGGGGGCGTAGACAGATTTATCGACTGACATTCAGAAACGATGATTTATGTAGCGGTCGACAGCAGCAGCATCAGCAGCAGCAGCAATAGCAGCAGCAGCAGCAGCAGCGTGTAGGCCTATACGTCTGGTTCTTCCGCGTAAGAAAACAAGACTCGTCAGTTACTCATCATCTGCAGTTCACCAGTTTTTTAAAGTTCTAATAATTAATTAGGTTGATTGATCAAAAACTGCGTTATGCTTCAGGGTTAAATTGGTAGAAATGAGCTGTAGTGATATCATCATGTGCCTAGTTGTATTGGCATCCTCTGTATCAGTAGGCCTATTCTTTGTATACAGCGTGAATAAGACTATACATTTGAGTCTGTTTATCGACCGTTGTATCTTACAGTGAATGAAGGCCTATTTATGAGCCTACAAGAAAGCCCATCAAAGTTTCAGAATTTGTTTGCAGGAGTATAATAATTATAGACTAAACATCCGATTATAATATTTTGCATTATAATGTGCACTGTTAAGTTAAGATGTGCAAAACTCTTCAATAATGTAAATCGATACATTTAATGTAAATTGATACATGTGTAGGCTATGTAATGTAAATTGATACATTTAATGTAAATTGATACATGTGTAGGCTATGTAATGTAAATTGATACATTTAATGTAAATTGATACATGTGTAGGCTATGTAATGTAAATTGATACATGTGTAGGCTATGTAATGTAAATTGATACATGTGTAGGCTATGTAATGTAAATTGATACATTTAATGTAAATTGATACATGTGTAGGCTATGTAATGTAAATCGATACATGTGTAGGCTATGTAATGTAAATTGATACATGTGTAGGTTACATTTGGTTGCTTGATTCGCTTGTGTGTGTATACATAATTATACAGTGCTATACGAGCTGTGTCCTGGTTACGTCGATCGAAACGGGATCTGGAACAACGGATTCAACTGTCCGAAGTGGGGACATCCAGACCGGAACTACTGCTGTGGAGACGCAGAGGAGCGCATCTGCTGCCCGGAACCTGATGCCGGTGGTGGTGGAGGAGCTGGAGCGACCGTGTCCTTGACCAATTCAGACGGATCGACCTCAGAGACTCGGTGAGTGTTGCAAGGAGTTCAGAGTAGAAAGAACTGTCAGATTTCTTTTTCTCGTTTAGTGACAATTACAAACAGTTTCAGCTCGATTTGAGTTTACAATGTAACAATGAATTTGTCATTGACACATTGCAACTTGAATAGGATATTGGGCATGGCAGCCCACATAAATGTTTGCACAGGGAAGGGGCAAAATCCATCAGCACAAAATGTTATAAGTCATCGGTCATGGGGTACAATAACTTTGTCTGTTGAAAGCATAGATTCAACAGTCTATCATAGATTCCACATTATTGAGGTACGAATTTAATGGACAGTAAAAATTACAACGTATACCAACGAATGGCAAGGAACCTGCTGTCGCTGGTATACCCGAAATAAAACGTTGCACCTAATAGCACGAAGCCACTAACTAGCCCGAGTTCTCCCTAGGGATTGTCTGTAGACCCATTGCTGACCTCTAGTCTAGTTGTTGAGAACTTCTGTTGATGTTCATACTTAACTGCGACTGTTTGCAAAATAACACTTGTCAAGAAACTGTAAAGTCTCCAATAAGCTTAGTCTATGCATATTATAAGGCAACGGGAAACCACCTCACTCATCTCATCCACAGGGGCGTAAAGCCAATGAACCTGCCTTCGGGCAGAGAACCATCATCATCATCATCATGGTATTATAAACACCTTCAACAACCAGTAGGACACCTTAATCCCTAACACTTTCCGACTACATCGAAAGCCACGGTATTTGCATATTAACTGCTTTTATCCATGCATTACATGAATCTGTTGGCCGGAAAACTAACAGGAAACATCTGTTCTTAGCTTCATTTGCTTTACACAAGGAACCACTGTTTGAATATTGAGATAAGCGTGTATACTCAGCAGCAAGTGTCCAATGCAAGATAGCATATACTGCTGCATCGGGATCATCTTAATCATCTTTCGTTCAGCACCTGTCATGGCTGGCAGGCTGCTGGTCTTCGGTTTGGCTTGACTTCGTCATGCAGTAAGCGTGACCTGCCTGACGTGATAAGAGGTCAACTCCATGTCCATGTGTTCCACCACGCTGATGTCTGAACTGACACAGACTGTATACTTAATATGTTACTTCAAGTTCAAGCGAACCTTGGGTTCGTAAGTCCGAGATTATTATGTGTTCGATAACATACATGATGAACAATATCTTCACTATAAGTTCTAAGCAGACATACTGTCGTAACTGTAACAAACCATTGTAGAAGATGTCCATTGTCCATGCCATAATTACAACTAGAGAAGTATGGACGTATGCACAAATAGTACAATTTAATCCTGGTGTCAGATAGTAAAAGCTTGATGTTAGCGCCGTTGCTTCAATATTCTGCTATTTTTGATGCGTGTAATGTTTTTCTCGACATATCGTTGACGTTTATCCAAATTACTGGCAAGCCAATTGATGCTATATGTTGTTTCCATTTCAAATGACAGTCAACGTAGACTTCTAAAATTTTTTTTGAATCTATTGAGGTGAGAAATGAATTTTTGTGGGGCGCAGTGGTGCAGTGGGTAGGGGTCGTTGCCGGAGGGTTGCAGCCTCGAATCCACCTCAAGGCGCCGCGTAGGGATCTTGAGCAAGTCCTTCACTCGCAATTGCTCGGGCGCTTCGGCGTGAAACTCTGATGCAGTGTCCGCGCTGTAGTCGGGAGCGCCTCTGAGTAGCGAGCTTGAAGGGACGCTATACATGTAGTAATGTAGAAATAAATGTATAAATAAATCATAGCTCAAATTGACACAGTGGGATTTTTCCTGCGAGATTTACAAAAGATATGTGGAAGTTTTCTCTTAGCCTGTGGATGTAGACAATTGGCTATAGAAAAATTTCGTCAATGAGTGCCACATTTGCGACCTGAAATAAGGTGCTCATACAAGCGTGGGAATAAAAAAATTAAAAAAACCTTCGTATCATCTGCGAACAAAACGAGCAACAGAGGAATGGCAACATCTGGCAGGCCATTAATAATAATTGCAGAGGAAAAAAAGGAGTCCTTGTTTCGAACCACGAGGGGTTCAAAACAGAATACTTTTTAAGGTAGAGCATTTAATCATAATGTTTTTCTCGACATATTGTTCACGTTTATCCAAATGACTGGCAAGCCAATTGACATTCATGATACCATATGCACATTGCACATTGCATAATAACTTTCTACATGTAGTTTATGCAGCATGATTTTTTACGATATACTGTATCGAAAGCTTTGATAGGTCGAAAATTATGTCCAAGAAGAATTCATTATATTTGATTGCTTTCTAGATCGCATCTTGCATATGTAACAAGACCGTGCAAGGCCGTATACAAGAACGCAAGTGTATACATACATGCATGCATGCATGCATGCATGCATACATACATACACGCATACAAATATGCATGAATTCACACATACATAGGTTACTTGCATACATGCATGCAACCACACATGCATGCAGTCATTCATGCATACATACAATGCAATCATGCATATATTAATATATGAATGCATACAGTCTTGCATACATACATGCATGCAAGCAAAGGATCATATGCTTGATGGTCGCTTAATGAGAAACCCCGAATGCATTGGAAAAGCGCAATCAAAGATTTGTATACGCCTATATGTGGAGTTAAGACGGAATAGATTCTGACTCTGCGTCATCCTCAATGTAGCCTAAACATTCTCCAATTTACTTTTCAGACATCACGTGATCGCTGGAGTTGTCGTTGGTGTCCTAGTCATCACGTCGTTGCTTCTACTCATCTGTTGTTGTTTCTGTCGTTGTTGCCCCGGATACAAGAGGCGAACTCGGCCGAAACCTTCCACTTGTCAAGGTCAGTGCAAAGGTCATCTCCTCCTCCACCAAGAGAAAGACATCAGCGAAGGCAATTTAACAAAATAAATGAATAAATCTATTATGATCTGGAGACTTGAATACATCGTCAAGTGTAATATATCGATTGATGCAAAACCGATTTTGATAAATGGAATTTATTTTTTGACAAATAATTATTGAGTTCAGATCCAAGAGAACGGGTGACCTGAAAACTAAGAAGGATCCGATATATTATATGTGAGAATTGATTCTACTTAATAAAATAGAATTTGGTAGAAGAGAATTGGATTGAAGCGTATTGAATAAAATATAGTATGGTATGGTAAGCCTATGGTATGGTATGGTAGGCTATTATGGTATGGTATGGCATGGCATGGCATGGCATAGTATAGCAGAATAGAATAGAATAGAATGGATTGAGGTGATCTGGAATGGACAAAGTAAGACTAGAGGAGGCCAGGATAGACTCCATGGTAGACATCGCAGAATATGGATGCGAAGAGTTTGGACACGAAGGCCACCTGGCGAATGGTTGGGAACTACCACATCACTGCATTTATCCATGTAGGTCTAACGCTCTAACTGAAAAGATCCGATGTGTGTGAGATTGCCTAGAAAATATTACAGGGTTGGTTCACTTTGATGGATCTTGAGATCGGCGTGAATTTTGAATATGCAATGAAGACTTAACGATGAGTTCATAAGAAAGACAATAGAGGGATTGAAAGTTTGAAACCCCCCCACCCCCGCTATTCTCACCCTGGACTGTGTTAATAATAATTATTACCTGACTGGATATATATATATATATCCGGATAGTCAATCAGTACGATCCATTCAGGTCTTCATAAGTCGTAACAAATGCATTGTAGATAGGCATGCAAATCAGAATGTATGCACATAATATTTTCGTACGTGGGAAGGTATTGCGCATAGGCCTACATAATACATATAGCCTACAATTGTACATGTGTCTGCGTATGCAAGTACGAATACGTCGGAGCGAACAGAGCAGCCTGGATAATAGATGATTTGAGTTGATATAGCGCCAGTGTTTAAGCTGATCTCGCCGACGTGACTTTCGTGGGCGCTGAGAAACTTGACGTTTCATTGCATTATGTACGTATGCATGCATGTGTATTTATCTGTTTGCATATATGTATGTATGTATGTATGTACATGTATGTATGTATGTGTGTGTATGTATGTATGTATGTATGTATGTATGTATGTATGTATGTATGTATGTATGTATGTATGTATGTATGTATGTATGTATGTATGTATGTATGTATGTATGTATGTATGTATGTATGTATGTATGTATGTATGTATGTATGTATGTATGTATGTATGTGTGTGTATGTATGTGTGTGTATGTATGTATGTATGCATGTATGTATGTATGTATGTATGCTTGCATATATGTATGTATGTATGTATGTATGTATGTATGTACATGTATGTATGTATGTATGTGTGTGTATGTATGTATGTATGTATGTATGTATGTATGTATGTATGTATGTATGTATGTATGTATGTATGTATGTATGTATGTATGTATGTATGTATGTATGTATGTATGTATGTATGTATGTATGTATGTATGTATGTATGTATGTATGTATGTATGTATGTATGTATGTATGTATGTATGTATGTATGTATGTATGTATGTATGTATGTATGTATGTATGTATGTATGTATGTATGTATGTATGTATGTATGTATGTATGTATGTATGTATGTATGTGTGTGTGTGTGTGTGTATGTATGTATGTATGTATGTATGTATGTATGTATGTATGTATGTATGTATGTACGTACGTATGTACGTATGTATGTATGTATGTTTGTTTGTTTGTTTGTATCTATGTATCTATCTATGTATGTATGTATTTATTTATGCATGTATGTATGTATGTATGCATCTTTGTAAATAGTATGTATGATATTTGTGTGTATGTATGCGTTGACGTATGTATTTCAACTGACTTCTGTAGCGCTAGTATAATAATGAAAAGCAGAATGCAGACTGTTGAAGACTTCCAGTTGCGAATCCGTCAGTCTGTCTGGCGTCTGTCTGGAATACCAACCGTTGAGCGCTGACCAATCGCCACCAGGCATACATACATGTACATACATGTAGGCAGAACAACAGAGACGGAGAGAGACAGAGAGGGAGACAGACAGACAAAAAGAGGCAGAGGTAGAGAGACGATCGTGTAGAGAAGCAACTGATCATGAGAACGTGTCACATAATATAATAGGATTTTGTTATTTGTCTTCCTAAACAACATCGCGTGCTGCCATGACGATACACTATACAGACCCTCTATGCATGATGGATGGATGTATGTAGGGCCGCCTATGTATGTAGTTACGTATTGTATGTGTGCATGCATTTATATATGTAGGTACACGTATGCACATGTATGTATAACCTTAAACCATAACCATAAATTTTATTGAAACTCAAGTAACAGCAATGACAAAAAACAGGTACAGTTGAAAACAGACTAATTGCAAGGGATCAATAGGACCATGACCCTAAGGAACCTGAGTTCCACTAGTGCGCCACCTGTAACAGCGAAATAATTTTGTTGGGCTTAGTATTGAAGCACATGTGTACAATAAAACAATCCCAAACTAGTTAGCTAAGTTTCGGAGTCTCACGCCGATACACTGAGCAATTACGAGTGAAGGACTTGCTAAAGGTCCCTATACGAGACGGCTTGAGGTGGATTCGAACCTGCAACCATACGGCTGTAAGGCAACAAACATATCCACTACACCACCGCGCGCCACAAATGTATGACATTTGCATAAAATGTATGTAAGTGTTTATGTATATATTTGAGCTGACTTCCGTAGCGCTAGTATAATAATGAAAAGCAGAAAGCAGACTTTAAGACTTCCAGTTACGAATCCGTCTGTCTGTCTGTCTGGCGTCTGTCTGGAATACCAACCGTTGAGCGCTGACCGTTCGACACACAAAGGCAGAACAACAGAGAGGGAGAGACACACATAGAGAGAGACAGAAAGAGAGAGACAGACAGACAGAGACAGACAGACAGAGAAAACGAGAGAAAAGACAGAAGTACAGACGCTCGTGTAGAGACGCAACTGATCACGAGAACGTATCACATATAATAATATTTTATTATGAATGATGAGTTTTTGAAATGAACGATTCGTCTTTATGAACTTGTCTTCATAAACAACGTCAGATGATTGTCGCATATACATCGCGTGCTGCCACGACGCTATACAATACATGTATATGGTTCCTCTATGCATAGATGCATGTATGCGTGCATTGTATGTTGTAAGTATGTATGTATTTATGTACGCATGTATTTATGTATTTATGTATTTATGTATGTATGCATGCATATATGTATGTATGTATGTATGTATGTATGTATGTATGTATGTATGTATGTATGTATGTATGTATGTATGTATGTATGTATGTATGTATGTATGTATGTATGTATGTATGTATGTATGTATGTATGTATGTAACTATGTATGCATATATGTAACTATGTATGCACATATGTATGCATATATGTATTCATACATAATTACATATACAAGCATGCATTTATATAATGCGCATCCATGCCAGATCATCCGGTGCAATTCAGCTATGACATCCATTTGATTCGTAGACGATTAGTACACTGAGTACAGTATACGGTGTACTCACCAACAAGTCATCCTTCTGTATAATTTTTACGTCATACCCACGTTAGTGCAAGTTTAGAGTGCCTGCTGTTTCATTGACATTATAGTCAACCGTATACATGCCTTCTAAATGGCGTCGCACTTATTTTCCAGGTACTCTAACATTATCATCTAATATTAAGCTTCACATTCTAACATATACATGTAATTATACCCGACGTCTTTTCATGCAGTGACCTTGTACTGTTCTGCAAAGTCATTCAGAGTTGTTGATCAATACAAATGACATAAATGTTGCTGAAGTGATGATTGGATATTTCAATATTTGCCGTGCACGCAAACAACCCAAACGAACTCGTAGATTGATTATGCTTCTAATTCTACGAACGAGGTGTTATTATCAAGACTTAGCAACGATTTAAACTTGCTCCACCGAATACAATACTATTGTCTATGGCACCGCATTTAAACAATCATATATTTAATTGACAGTAACTTGTTATCCCGTGTACAGCGGCCTTTCCTTCGACCTCGGCTGAGCTACGGCGCTATAGGCTATAAATCGTCTTATTATTATTTTTTTTTTATTTTTATTATTATTATTATTATTATTATTATTATTATAATAAAAACATTGTTGTTCTGGAGTTAACGGTCATCCTCGTCGGTCAATTGTGCAAAGGTGCCTCGAAATGCAACGGCATTGAACTTCTGCGTGCAAATGGAAAGGCGCTGAAACAAACGTGCCGTCTCCTGCGGATCCCCAGAAACCATGGTTAGACGCCGACCAAGTTCTGACAAGAACTCCCGACCCTGAGCGTTGATGGGCCTAGAGTCTCCAGTGCCACTGGAATAAAATCCTGTGTGGTGGGGATGTCTGCATACTTTGTAGTCTTCTTCGATGCTGCCATCTCTGCTGCTGCTCCAGGTTTTAAGGATGTGAGGTGTATACGGTATATGACGTTGCGCACGTGTGTACGCTGGTGGCATCCCAAGTCATATATTTTCTTCTTGACCACGGTATTAATGTCGCTCCATCTGGTCTTTATTATTATTATTATTATTATTATTATTATTATTATTATTATTATTATTATTATTATTATTACTATTATTATTATTATTATTGTGTTGTTGCAGGAGATTCTTTCAAAGAGTCGACGTCACTTCGATCGAAGACAAAGACGCAGACGTCGATGATGACGACATCGACGACGACCGGACCAATGTCCTTGACCCCTGCGTCCAGCGACTGGACCTCAGTGCCCACTGACTGGACAGCATCCGACGATGAAGGAGGATCACGAGGAGCCTTCGGTCTGCACTGCGGCTGTCGCTGGTCACCGAACCACCAGCAGTCATGCTCAGCTGGAGGTGGTGGATGTGGAGGTGGTGGTGGTGGATGTGGTGGTGGAGGTGGTGACTTCAGAATGCAATCTGTTGATGTATTCGATGACTTCTATGATCCGTGCCAATCATCGGTCGCTGGTGAGTCTTATGCTCTTTACTTAACCCTTCACCTACCAAACTGTTGTAAATGGCATGCATGGGCTTAACCCTTTACCTACCAAAGTGTTGTAAATGGCATGGGGCTTAACCCTTTGCCTACCAAAGTGTTGAAAGTGCAGTGAATAGTATGGGATTACCTATTATACCATCGGCCGGTTAAGGTTAAATAACCGCTAAGGGATTATAGGATTCACTGCGACTCGTAGCGGCCCCTTATCACAAAATCAGAAGGTGTTGATCACGCAAAAGGTCACTTTATAGGTTACACCGTTACAGGAATAACAAGTAGACCTAATAATATAATACAGTGTAGTCCAAATGTGAAGGCATTATTGGTTCACTAAGATCTCCAGGAGGTGGTTACTGAATTTGTCAAATTCAACAGATGGATCGATAAGACGAAAAGACTTTGCAGCAGCAGTGGCAAGCAAAATACATATTAAGCAACTTTCCTATCTATATGTTATAATGCCCGTCTGCCGTTCTTAAAAGGTTGTGCAGAGGAAGTGGCGAGCAATGCCCAAGGCCATTGTAAGGTTCTAACGCCCGTGTGGGGTTCCTGGAAAGGCGCTATACAAAATTAATAGCAAGATGCACACAACTTTGAACTTCAACAACTATCATTAATTTTTATAGAACTTGTTTATGTTAACTTTATTTGACTCAATCTATTTCAGTGATGTAGACTTATAGAGTATAGGGTTTAAATTTAAAAGATGAAACGAGGATTGAAGGGACGTGAGGGGGCGGGGTTTGCGAATGAGCGTCACAATTATATGAACTGTACGATTGTCTATAGACGACAGGACTAAAACAGTGTAAGGGGAGAAGACAGAAGGACAAAACAACTGACAGACGATTTCAACTGATGCAAGTGAGACGGCATTCTTCTTCAATTGTAATGCATTCATTGTATACGAAGAACAATAAGAGAACAATAAGAGAACAATAGATTGTCAATGAATACTGACGACCTCCTTTTTTATTGTTTTCTGTTGCCAGCGACAATAACAGCCGCTCACCATCACCAGCAGGTCCTTCCTCCTTCTTCTCATCAGCATCATCTTCACCACCATCATCACCAACATCTTCAACATCATCACAATCGTCCCATGATGCACTGCGTCGACTGCCAACTTCCAACCGTAGACGCACACGCGGCGCCATCTACCGCCTTCATCCGTCGATGTCCAGTCGTCTGACGGCCACTCCCTCCTCAGTCCTCCCTCTCCCACTCCTTCCTCCATCTCTTCTCCATATTCAGTCCTATCTCTTTCCTCCTATCTCTTCCCTTTTTCTTTTTGCTCTCTCTCTCTCTTTCCTCTTCTTCTTCCTTCCCTTTCCTCCTCACTCTCCATTCCCTCTCTTATCTCTTTTTTTGTCTCTCTTCCCTCTTTCTTCATTCCTTCTCTCTGCTCTTTCTTCACTCCTCCTCTCTGCTCTGTCTTTCTTCTCTGTTCGCTCTTCCCTCTTCCCTCCTACGTCTCTCCTCTCCTCCTTCTCCCTTCTCCATCTCTTTCCTCTGCCTGCTCCTATCTCTATCTATCCCTTCCCTCGACCCTCTCCCTCCTTTCTCCTCCATCTTTTCCCTACTTCATATCTATCTCTTCCTCCCCCCTTTCGCTCCTATTTCTCCCTCCCCTTTCTATCTCTTCCCTCTTCCCTCCGCCCACCCCCATCTTTTCCCTCTTCCCTCTCTCCATCACTCCTCAGATGCGACCATCGTCATCAGCATCGTTCTTCCCCCTCCTCATCCACCCACAACATCCACCGCAAAACAGTTCAACGAACGTCCGTCGGAACTTGTTGCTCATCGTGCAGTACAGCAGGAAATTGATGGAGTTGTTGAGCAGCGCGAGGAAGTCGAGCAGGTCTCCGAGCGGCAGATACACATCTTCGTAGAACCCTTCGACGAAGATACTGCACAGCGTGAGCACACCCTGAGGCAGTTCGGTGGCGAGGAAGAGGCAGACGACAGTGAAGAGCATCGCCGTCGTCCGGTTGTGCTCCCCCGTCACCAGTGACTCCTCGTGCCGACCGAGCCTCTCGAGCTTCAACCGTCTGCCGTGCGAGTCGTGCATGACCTTGATGAGCAGACAGGTGAGCAGGGTGAGCAGTGCGCAGGGAACCAGTTTGAAGAAGACGGCATGGATCCAGTGGTTGATCTGATGAACGATCCCCGTGCGGTCGTGAACGCTGTAGAACGTCACTTCGTCGGTCACGCATCGGTGGTTGACGTCCGTCGTCACGGATGAGTTATCGTGGGGGAGTGGGATGGGGAGGATGGAGAGATGAGTCGTTCGGTTGATACGGTCAGCCTCGATCTGGATGCTGAGGCAGTTTGGGATGCAGAGGAGGAGCGTAGTGCTGTAGACGGATGCTATTGCGATGCGGGCGCTGCGTGTGTTGCAGAAGGATGCACCGATGAAAGGAAAGTTGATGTAGACGTAGCGAAATATGGCCAACGTGATCGTCAACCAGATGGCGATCGTGTGGCAAGCGACGGTGAAGTTGGCGTGGAAGAAGAAATAGCGGATCCAGGCGATGGACCTGGTGGCCAGCGGCGGCAGCTGGTCATCCCGTTTGATGTAGAAATGAATGGTCGTCGGTAGACAGGTCAACATCGTTAGGACGTCTGCGATGGCGAGCCAAGTTAGGATGAGGTTGGTCGGCGACGCCATCTTGCGTCGGGTCAACACGGCAACGTTGGCGAGGTTGGCTACGGTTCCCCAGATGCAGATGGCAACCGCTACGCAGCCGTGGATACCAGAGTAGAAGAGACCGAATTCGTGGAGTCTGCTACTGCTGATGTTGTTCGGCGGAAATCCCTCCGCCTTCAGAACCGAATCACAACTCATCTCTGTATAGTGTATACGTTCGCTAACGAATGAGATCTCTGGTTGACTTCTGTTTAACTGGGATTTGTTTATATAGCTCCTGCGTGGTAGATGCATCGATGGTAGGCCACATCAGAAAACTGGTTCTGTTCAGCCATAAAATATAAGCAACAGATGTGAATAAAATAATGGATATTATAATCGATCCGTTTCATCTCGTGAAATTTATCCGTTTTCAGTAATCATCCTTTAAGCCATGGCATAGGCCTATCGTCTCGATATATAAGGTCCATAGAGATTTATCTTATCTGTCGTATTAATGTAAATCATGGTATTGGTTTAATCTGCACTCGTAATTGCCAATTTATTTAGCGCTTTGAGTAAAAAAACTTTCATCGTGACACACTCACACATATATAGGCTAATATATATCATAATGAGAATTCATATATATATAATTTATATATTATGTATATATATGTGTGTGTGTGTGTGTGTAGGCCTGTAGCAGAATAGACACTGCTCTTTACCCTCTCTGCTGCCAAATCACAACTCAGCTCACTCCATACTTATTTTAAAGTCTGACTTGCCACAGTCGACGCAGCCTTTCTCGCGCTTCTGTTTGGCTGATCAGCTTAAAAGCACGGATCTCAAAGACTAGAAAATCAAATCATTTACACATAATCCGGGATTATCCGGCCATTTCTGGGTCGTGTGGCCACCTACATGTAGATCGTCAACCATGATTATCCGTCTCTTCAACCAACGCGTCAGCATGATCTTCCACAGACAAGGGCGGATACAAAAACTTTGGACGGGAGGGGGTGGGACAAAAATTCTTGGCCTCGAGTGTCGAATTTTTTTTATTTCGGGAAAATAATTATACCATTTCATGCGCCAAAAAAGTTGATGACCTTTTTTAATTTTTAGGGAAAATAATTATACCATTTCATCAGCCAAAAAAGTTGATGACCTTTTTTGTCATTAAGTCCAAATCCTTGAAAATATACCAAATTATAAGCTTGCTGAAACCAAATGGGGGGAGGCCACGATACATGGGCATTTCTAAATGGGGGGCATGGCAGGATTGGCCCCCCCTCCTGGATCCGCCCCTGACTACAGATAGCTGATGTAGAGTTGTAGACCTACACGCGCGTTCGTCTTCGTATCTCCAGGCTGCTTTATACACTGTGTCCCAATAAATCGAGACCCCTTTTTATAATGTGAATAAAACAGGCAAATTTTAATCGATTTTCAAAATTTTAAAACTGTTTTTATCCTGAGATAATTATCTTACATTGATTCAAATATGAAGTTTCTGGCATGAATATTGACGTCACAATTACGTCATTTGCATCAGATAATTCATATGTTAAGTACCGAAAAAGTTGTGTTCGGTACTTAACATATGAATTCTCTGATGCAAATGACGTAATTGTGACGTCAATATTTATGCCAGAAACTTCATATTTGAATCAATGTAAGATAATTATCTCAGGATAAAAACAGTTTAAAAATTTTGAAAATCGATTAAAATTTGCTTGTTTTATTCACATTATAAAAAGGGGTCTCGATTTATTGGGACACAGTGTAGAACAAGGCTCCCAAGTGTGTGGCAGCCTAATTTTCTCTGTAAACTTACATTTATAGGCCAATGAAGATATCGCACAAGGCATCGACCGAAAGTAAATTAACTATAGCCCGGTCGAAAGCAGATAAGTGGCAGCGATAGCGGCGATATATAAAGGGGGTTAAGAGGCAGCTAATAGAAATTGACAAAGATGTGCCATTTATATAGCTGTGAAGGGAAGGGTCTTCCAAGGGGCAGCTACATGTGTGTAGGCTATATTAGTTCGGTCACTGGTCTCTGAGGCTCATAAATTAATCGGAAGTTCCCTGATCTCTACTCCCAATTTAACCGTTTCTGGTTTTATTACGAAGCTATCAAAGTTCACTTGCAATTATGTAGGATGCATCCGTCTTGTTTGCCAAGACTTGCTTACTTTAGCTGGTGCTACTCATAATTATTAAGCGTCTGCAGCTTGCGGTGTCATGTGTTTCACATTAGAAGTCGTCGTAAATCTTTGGCTTATCTTCAGCAGAAGCACATAATTATTGCATTTGTACTTTATCGTTGTCGGGATAAAGTCGACCTTCGTCTGTTGCCATCGATGTGGTTTTAGGCCTAACGTTTTTCTCCAGTTTCGTAATAATTATTATCAGACGAACCCTGCAGACTCACGCACGCGCAGACATGTAGACTATTCCACCAACGAAGTAATGACAGACATGCAAGCAGAAGGGCAAACAGAAGCGCAAGCACACATAGTTAGATCTACACAGTCTGCATGTATACGTCAATATATTCTTGGTAACGATGAAAGGTTTGTGACAAGACTGAATTACATTAGCAAATTAGGTTTGACCCGCGGACCCTATGGCGGTGTCTATATAGTCCATGCCGTCTTGGGACTAAATGCATTATATGCTATAGGCTGTAGGATATTAGAGATAGGGATCTGCTTTGTTGTAGACCTATACCCTTAGGTATGGATACACAACAAGGAAAATATAACTCAAACCAGTGAGCTATTTTCACTAAAAGCATGAGCGCCTAATATACTTTGTTTCGCTGAAGAAAAGAACGATGTTTGATCATTTCAGGCACATGAAAAGGGTTGGTTATAAGGAGACGTCGACTTTAAGATAAATTGCAGACTATACCGGTACTGTAACAGTGTGTATGCTTACTGATACACTTCAGTGTCAAAGAAATTGACGGTAGGCTATATACATGTAGGTATTCCACAATCTAGCCTTTTGCCATGCTCTTGAATCCAGTTTCCGATTGTTTTTATTTTTTATTTTATCAGACAGCACCGAACCTTTTCGATTGTGAGCCCGCCATCTGGAATTGCCTCCCATTAACCTTGCGATTGATGCCAAGTCTAAACTCGCTTGCTTTTTTTAAGTCGCTCAAATCTTATTGTTATTTTTTAACTGTTGCTGAATTGGAAGCGCCTCTGAGGAGGTCTCTTGAAAAGGCGCCATACAAATTATCGGAATGAATGAATGAATTTGAATAGCGCTATATAAATTATGTCATTCTAAAGACACGAGAGATTTGCGTTCTATATAATTCCATTCTAGTGCAGACTTTAGATTCATGTAAAAGGTTCGGTTCAATTGGCATCGCATTTTAACAAGCTCATGACAGAGAGACTGCCAGATTTAAGTTCACGCAAGCTATGCAGATATCAAGCTATATATACTCAGAAATGGTTCTAAAACGCGAGATTCCATGACAGTATTCAAATAATGTTACTTCCTTGAGTAGAGCTTGTTGGTAATGAAATTTCTTAGGGCCTATACCATTGCAACTGACAAAGATGAAATAAGTGAAAAGGAAATGGTTCTTAGAACTTTCTTGTCACCAACCCTTCCTCCTTCTTGTGGGAAGTCTTTTTATATTTGAGATTCTAAAAACAAAACAATTGTTTGCAGTAACAATTGCTTTTCTTACTTTATTACCTTTGTTACTTTATTCCCTTTTCATATACTGCAATACTGATGGGTTCGGGTCAGAGAAAGGGCATCCGGACAGGCCAAAACCCCCACCCCCATCATAACTTCCTGGCTACGACACTGCACTGGACACTATCGATCAAGCAGATTAGTCTGGTGGCTAGGCGTAGACGTCCGAAGGAGAATAGGACAACTTTTTAAATCCTCTGGATTTCGCACAGAGTTCACAAAAGTGAAATCTTTTTGATTATTCTGTTTATAGCAACACGAATTTCAATCAATCAATCAATTTTTTATTGGTCCGTGTGTATCAAGTAGGTTACACTAGAGCAGGAATAAGGCTACACAAAGCATCACAAAGCATCACAAGTATATATCAATTTCAAGGTGAGAACCGTGAAAACAAAGACGGGGATTCGAATTCATGATCATTGACACACTGTTTAGGCTAATCAGTTTGGAGAAGATCACAGACGTTTGCAATTGATTTTTTTTCAAGAATAAAGATCAGACTTCGGCCATGCAAAATTTAATTAATGAGAGAGAGAAAAAAGAGAAGATAGAGAGACAGACAGACAGACAGAGAGAGAGTGAGGTGGGGGAGAGAGTGAGTTGAAAGAAAGATAGGAGACAGGAGATAAGAAAGAGATAGGAGGCAGAGAGAGTGAGGTAGGGGAGTGAGTGAGGTAAGGGGGAAGATAGGAGACAGAAGATAGGACAGAGATAGGAGGCAGAGAGAGTGAGGTGTGGGAGAGAGTGAAGTATAGGGGGAGACAGGAGATCAAAGATAGGACAGAGAGAGATGGGAGACAAGGAGAGTAAGATTTGGAGAGAGTGGGGTAGGAATAGGAGAGAGAGTGAGTGAGGGAGAGAGAGAGAGAGAGAGAGAGAGAGAGAGAGAGAGAGTTAGGTGACTTGAAGGTATAGGAGACAGAGGAGATGAGTTAGGAGAGAAAGATAGGAATCAGGGAGATAGGACAGCCATAGGAGACAGAGAGAGTGAGGTCGTAGGTAGGAAGAGACAAGGACAGAGGCAGAGACCGAGAGAGCTGAAAAAGAAAGACAGAACATATTAAATGCAGTTACTAAAACGATAATAATCACCAATAACGCTAGCTCACGTCCTGTTTTATAAATAGACAAAACGAAGAGCTGTGTAGAGAGAACATTGAGACAGGCGCAATCAGTGAGGTTACATTCAAACAGGTCTCGGTTTAGGTGAACACGAGCTGTTACAATTGAGGTCCGCTTCTACCCGACACCGTGTCCCTACGTCCTCGCAGACTGGCAGCCTCCGTGCGTCAATTCAAGCACATACATTTGCACGTAATGTTGTCTGCTCTAGTAGCAACAAAATGGAGAACTTGCATGCCACAATTCTGCTCCACACGGGCGGGTAGAACTACCGGACCTGTGTTGCCTACCCTAGACATTGCGTTTGAAGATGACACGACAGACATCGGACATGTCCTCGCAGAATCAATGGGGGCTATAAGGACCCTATCATGGACCGTAGTCTCTCTCGATAGAACCACCCAGATCTGCTCGACGTCCTGACTATATCGTTGTATACTCATTGTTTGTCATGCAATAATGTCTGCTTTGGTTGCTACGCGACTATCTATTTTTAGATCTTGCATAATGTCTAGTCTATATTTAGCTAGCCTACCATGCAAAATTAAGTCTATTTTTAGCTACCATGCAACGTTAAGTCTCTTTTTAGCTGCTATGCAAGTGTTATAAAGTCTATTCTAGCAGCTTAAAATATCCGTTATCTATTAGCTAATTAATACAAACCGTTGCGTTCTTCAACCTTGGAGTGTCTATTCGAGCAGCTAAGCTAGTCTCCTGTCTCCTCCTTATGACCTTCAAATGGCAAACTGTCCTCTCATTGGACCGCTCAACAGAATCGTTGCCAATGGATACAGATCACGTGACATACATTGCCCAATCGTCTCGTGGGTCAAAGATCACCATAGGTACAGATGACGTCGTGCTTATTAACGTATACAATCGTTCTCCAAGGTAACGCAAATGACGTCACAATTCAGTCTCATTTACCATTGTCTTGTAGAAAGCAAAATGATCTAATTAGCAAAATCATCATTATTATTCGGGACAAAACAATCTTCGAAAGCAAAATGGTCGAGTTGTGAGCTATTATTCATTCATTCACTCCGTAAATAATTCATTCAATCGTTGAAACATTTATTATACATGTATACACTGTGTCCGGTTAAAAAGTAGCCCCCACAACAAAGTGTCATAACTCGGTAAAAACGTTTGGGATTTGTCTGAAATTTCAAACACAGCAACAGCGGCCATATTTACACGAGATTCTAAAACCGATTAGAAATATACCTGAGTTTGTCAAATTTATAAGTGTTTGCGTTGGAGCACCGACAAATTGAACTTTCCAACATGGAAAACTTGAAAAGAAGTGAAAATCAGCTAAATATGCTGTTCAAAATGTCCATCTTGTTCACGGACACACGACCGTAGATTAGACGCTACTGTTTGATGGTCCTGTCGATGATCACCTGGTTAAACAACTGCCAATCTTCAAACAGACGCGCCCTACGCCCTACGGTTATCGATGTCATGAATACGCGGCTACGCGCGAACGAAAAACACGCTCCTCCAGTACATGTACTCCGGATCAAAGTCTGGACTGTTGGACGGCCACAGCTGCAGGATATGAAGCCGAGTGTCTCCCGGGATAGCTATTAACCTACTACGTCTACGATCGTGTGTCCGAGAATAAGAAACACATTTTTTGGCACCATAAAAGCTGAATTTCACTTCCTTTCAGGTTTTCCATGTTGGAAAGTTCAATTTGTCGGTGCACCAACGCAAACGCTCATAAATTTGACAAACTCGCGAATATTTGCAAACGATTTTGGAATCTCGTGTAAATATGGTCACTGTTGCTGTGTTTAAAATTTCAGACAAATCGCAAAAGTTTTGAACGAGTTATGACACTTTTGTGTGGGGGCTACTTTTTAACCGGACACAGTGTATATAGCAACTACTCATCAAGGAAACTACTCAGAGGTGCTCCAGACTCCAGAGCAGCCAAAAAGAACAGTTTTCAAGTGTCTATAGAATGTGTCAGAGACAGTGATCTAGGGAACAGATGCAGCTCAAGAATATGTATACCGCCGGACTAGATAGACTATAATATTATGCGGACAAAGCTTCATTTCGAATGCTACGGTAACAGACAAAGGTGAACACTGGGCGTTTACTACCAATTTCTATCTAGCTATAGCATCTCGACGCGAAATACAATTCACTCATTCATTGCAAGAATTTGTATAGCGCCTCTTCAAGAAGTCCACTAAGACGCGACCCAATCTAACCACGTTGAACGAAATAAGCCTTAAGGATTAACCTGTAAAGCACCGACGATGACCCATGCAGCAAGAATTAACACCGTAACAGGCGAATAACCAACGGAAAACTATTAGCTTTTTAAAACAATGAATGGCTATGATTTTTCTGATTTTATTCAACCAAAATTTAATTAGTCAAAATAACTAAAGACTATAGAATATTGAAAACATTTTTTTAAAAGCAGCTAGTATCTTTATTTTGGTAATAAACATTCAGATAAGGCAACGGTTGAACACGCGATCCAAGAGTGTTGCCAACAGAGACCCCTTTTATCAAGTCAAATGCTTCCAATAACCAGAAAAAGCAGATTATGTTCTTTTTAAAAAAAGTAAATTTTGCGGAACTAACGTGAAGATGCTATGTATGATGTGCACAGCACTGCATATATGTAGTTATATATAGGCCTATATATATGCCCGCACATGGGCGCCCGCAGAAATTTTTGCAGGAGGGGCGAAACTAGAAGGTCACGGTTCAAGTTTTTTGTATCAAGAAGTTGAAACTGCAAATCCGGAAAGTTAGAACATGCACGGGTATTTTCCATAGAGGTCTCCTAATATAAAATGTATCATACTATCAGTTTCACTGAGGCTACTTACAATTTTTGGTAATCTTTTCGTTTAGCGTCGGAAATTATTTCAATGGTTTCAATGGTAGCATCCGATAATATATAGGCCTACTCTGGATTTAAATGATCGTTTCACCTCAGCGTCCGAAAATATTGATGTCAATCGCGTCATTCAATAGTTGCTATCCAACTTCTGTTTAGATAACAATTATTTTTCGTCAATCCAGCTCCAGTTAGGCAAGAATATTTTCATTAATCCAGCTTCAATCTCAGCAGAATGACTGCACTAACCCTAAAACTAACCCTAACCGACCGTCACGACGCCTAAGCTGAGCCCTAAACGACCCTCACGACGCCTAACCTGAGCCCTAAACGACCATCACGCGCTAAATCCCGCTTCTATTTCGTCAGGAAATATTTTTCATCGAATTTATAAATTTTAAGCGGCTAGACGCGTGGCAAAACGCGTGAAAGACGGAGCTGAAAAGACGGAGTATGTAGGCCCTATTATAGGATGCTAGCCTACATTGAAATAATTTCCGACGCTAAACGAGAAGATTACCTAGGCTTCAACTCTCCAGGGGGGAAGTGCCCCCTCTTGCCCCTATGTGCGGGCGCCCATGTGCCCGCATGTTATATTGTATATGCGCAGTGCTTAAAGTGTAGAAAAAGAGGTGCCTACTGGACGCTCCTTACCTTTCCAGGCATGTGCTGGTCAATAATTGCATGGCAGGACGGTGTGCAGATTTGAAAATATGTGCATGAACGCCGCCCAAGACCGTCCAGCGACTCCAGCCACACTTTAAGCTATGTATATGCGCATAATTATATAAAGCATTTATAACACTATTGAGCACATTATCCGATTTTCGTCTACTGAGTCTAATCTATTGAACGCTCGACTCCCAACGCGTAAACGGGTTCTATAACCTCGCCTTATTCATGCATGGACTTTTAGATTATAATAAGCATCATAATGCCTATCTAGAAGTCTATGCCTTACTGCGTGGGGACTTTGAATTAGCCTAAGTCTTCGCTCGGAATTGCTTCTTGACTAAGATTCACATTTCTCATTCACATTTCTATATTCCCGTAGTCAATTTCGTAGTCATAAGTGGGTCATTTATCTTCTTCTTTAGTGCTCTGCCCTTAGGAAGGTCCAAGATTCCAACGACACCAATCTGGTACATTCTGCGCTTTTTTTGCTATTATCTGGGCAATCTACATGTACTCTTGAACAGGCAATCAGTGAACTGTGTGTTCGGGTGCATTCATCAATCTGCATGGCCGTGGAACTTTCTTCCAGTAGGTTATATAGTTGCATATAACTTTCAACACACACACGACAGTGGCGTAGACAAGAGGGGACTTGGGGTTAAACCCTCATTAGCTTAGGGAAAAACGGTTTTAAAGGTTATTTTGTCCACTTACATAGGAAAAAACATGCATCCGGCCATAAACCCTCCCGTCATTACGACGTCAAAAATTCTTGGCTACGCCACTGACACACGATGATTATTACCCATGCATAGCTGTAGTACTAAATAATACTCTCGTCAGTCTATCGGCCTACTTTGTACAGAAGTTCGACGTTTGTTAGAGATTATATCATTATATCATTACATCATTCTGTCTGCGTTCCTCGAAATCAGCTATAGACTAGTTAGGCGACTGACAGCAAGAGGTTGCACATGTATCAGTAACCTTAACCAGAGCACAGGTGAATAGGCCACAAGCTGGACTCCCCCCCTCATGCGGTTTTTCTATGGCGCTGAGAAACGTCGAAGATTTACATCACATTACAAACGATCAGCCTAAAGTTCAACAAACGTCGCAATGTATCATTATGTAGTCTTATAACGTCCAATATTTTTCATGACTTCTCTCAGGAAAGTTGCGAACAACTCCTCCTCCCATATTTTCAGCCATTTCGCATTGTTGTGAATATAAGGAGGCGTAGCCTATGCGCCCTATATACAGTAGGTCTATAGGCGCCGCCTATAATTATGTGAAGAGTTAGTGCGCAAGTGTTTTATCCAAGTGTTTCTCTTTAGATAGCCTACACAATAGCCTACACATAGTCACGCGCACGTTCTTTTTTTTTATATTGGCTAAAAAAGCTGTGTCTCAAGTCGGTGTCACAAAATGAAGTATCCCCGAAACAGTCAAAAGTCTCCTCTGGCTGAAATAATGTCTCCCCGAAGATTCTGTATGAGACAAAGTCTCCTCAGGTCCCCCTCCGCCCATACAACCCCCTACGATACAAAGTCTCTCTCTACTAAAAATCCACCTCTCGTGTCGGTTTCTTTTCTATAAGATCGAAATAAGATTTAATATTCGCATTTCTGATAAAAGACTTTTAATTTAATTAGCTGAACTGTCAGAATTGGACATAGAATAAAGAGATCTATAAAAAACTAAAACTGTTAGATCAATGACAATGCTTTGTAGCAGTTTATGTAGCATGTTGTAGCAGTAGGCCTGTTAGTAGGTCGGGTGCTTTCCTGATGCCATTAAACCGCAGAACATGAGATTACACGCAATGTTAGGCTATAAATAATTATGAAAACCGAGTCTCATTAGATATGGACATTAAATTGATGCTAGTTGGCACTGGATTCAGAAGCGATTCAGTGATCAGTTATTCCTATCCCACTCATCAAAGAGAATACAGACAGACACACAGACTCACAGATACACAGACGGACAGATGAAACGGATGAGAGAGACAGACAGAGACAGAGACAGAATGACAGACTCGCAGACTCACAGTGAGAGACACAGAGACAGAGACAGAGAGAGGAAAAGAGACAGACAGACATACAGACAGAGAGAGGACAGAGACATGCATAGACAAAGACAAACAGAGACAGACAGACAGAGACAGAGAGAGGCAGACAGAGACAGAGACAGACAGAGACAGAGAAACAGAGGATAGACAGAGAGAGCAAGATAGAGAGGGACACAGACGGACAGACAGACAGACAAGCAGAGACAGAGAAAAGCAATTAGCTAGCTGCACTCTGATTCCTTGAGGGTTAGACCTACCACAGAATTGCTTTCGATATCGGTCGTTCAATATTATTGGCGTCAGATGTTATCAAGTCAGTCTATTAGCTTGAAAAGAAGTCAGAAACACCGCATTAGTAGGAAACTATAACTGTACTGGCTTCCTCGCACCGTACGAGTACGCTAAAAATGTGATTGCAGTTGCTGCATTGTTGCAGAATGAACAGATGACATTTTTATGACAGAATCGTTGCATATCCAAGAAGATGATCGTCCTTTGAACAAAATAAAAATGATAATTTTACGTGGATAATGACAAGACGGTTGTTGAATGGATTGAATGAAATGATGAATGTAGTTGTTCGGATGGTAGCGTTGATTTCAGTGACTATAGAATCCGATATTGAACGGATGAGTAATGATGAACAGTTGAACACGATAGAATAAAATTTATGCTAACAATATACGCCAACGTATACCGCAGAAATAAACGTAGGCCTACGCGTGCGCAGTGTTTAGGCCTAATCTAGACGCCTCTGTGAGGGTGCGGGGGGGAGTTCCCCCACAGGAATAGCATTTTCCCACCAGAAACATTTGACAAAATGATGATAGTTTTAGTTGCTATTTACATCGTTGATTTAAATGAAGTGTTATAACATACCGAGATATTACATAGGCCTACACAGACGCGTGCGGCGTAGGCCTACCCAGTGTAAGATTAATAATTGTGGAAAAATAACTGGGGTTGGATTATTAACCACATGGAATTGGGGTTGAAAAACAGACTTTACTACGGGCTAAAAGAAAGACTGGGGGTTAAAACCCCAACCCCGGCAATTCTCAGCCTGCGCGTACCGTACATAGGTCTATACGTTATAGACAAAAGTAACGTACGCTCCGAACGTATTCTACAGTCGAACATTGGAAGGGGTTTAGGGTAATGGTGGTGGCACTGCATAGCAGAGATAGGCTACTACGGGATCGCATCCCGCTACCCCTCCCAAAAAGTCCACTCAACCTTCCATTCGGCAGATGGCGTTGGCAAATTGAGCAGTAGGGCGTGATGGACGCCTTGCATGGACGCCTAAATTTGTCTCCTGTAATAACATTTGATCATCCGTTCATTGCTGATTCTAATCATACTATACAGCGTTGGGTCAGTTTAAAATCAGACGAAGATTATTATTGTCGTTGATTGTGGTTAGCGCGGGATTCCATACGATCATGACGCAAAATTAGGTCACTATTCAACTGGCATCAACAGATCGGCAGCTGATACCAACTTTAATTTGATTTTTTGTGATTGCTATAAGCTGCCGATTATAGGACTTAGGCGGATTTGTAGATTAGATGCATACGGTATAATAAGCCTATGATAGGTCTACACAAACCTTCATTCATCTGGCTGCAGCATATTAGTTTTTAATTATTGCCGGTTGATGGTTATAGTGCTATGTTATTACCTAGAATATGGAATGTAAAGAGAGTCGCAAACGATGTATACGGTAATTACTACAGCTGTTATATATCTCCACCTGTGATTGTAGTACAAAAAGGTTCGGCCGTCCTGATATGAGCTTGTTATTCTTTTCTGGCTTTCATTAGCGAAGATTTAGCACACCAGCCACAGAATTATGCATGGTTATTTATCCAGACCTCCATGGCTCTGCCCATCAAATAAATGCCAGCTGAGACCTAGCTATAGGCCAATAAGCCTAACCTATATCTAGTAAATAAAGCATTGTATGGTCCGTAAAACCAATTTAGTATTGAGATAAAGACTCTGAAGCAGTTGGCAAAACATGTAATTATTCGGCTTAGATTTGGGATCCGCTGGTTCTTCCCAATGAAACCATTACAATAATATTTACGTTAAGCCGATCTCAATTCATCAACAGCATATTTCCTAACTCTTGATTTAACCCTTAATTTTCCGCTCTCACTGTTCATCAGATTACAGCTTAAGCTCCAAGTCCCTGTTCATGAAGCATCTGAATACACATTTTGTCTGTCATTGAAGCTTTGGCCATTTCAATTTTTAATTTTTCATAAAGTTCAATTTTGCGGTTTTAATAAAGAAAAATACGGATCTCAAAATGCTTTATTTTAACGGGTCATCATGGTGTCGCTTGCATGTATAGCGAGGAGTTGATGACAAGCATGTAGGCTATAGTGTTTCTAGTGCGCTATTCAAATGCAGTGTATAGTTGGAGCGGATTAGACCGAGATCTGCAGCGTGATGATGATCGTTAAGAGTCGTCATAAAACCAAAAACTCGGCCACGATCGATGGCCAAAGCACAAAGTCGACATTTAACAGCACTGTTGGTTATAAGTTTATTTACAAGTTACAAGTAAGACAACAGTATAAGCCTACCTCGTTCTACTGCTTCTTGTCTCCCTCGCAGGCTCATTGATAACTCTCAACTCCTTTGACCTAGCCTATACTGCCTACATGTACAATCTCTACATGCTGCACTATGTTGCTGTCTATATTAACGGAAACGAACTCCAGTGATTCCAGTGAACTCTATTTTATACAGTTGAGTCAGTCTGTTGTGTTACTCGTTTACCTGCACCGCAGCACCGCTACATCTGTTCATCCACCTCTCTCTGTGTGCGTGTCTCTGTCTCTCTGTCTCTCTGTCTATGTTTCTGTTTCTGTCTGTCTCTGTCTGTCTCTGTCTGTCTCTCTGTCTCTGTCTTTGTCTCTGTCTGTCTCTGTCTCTGTCTCTCTGTCTATGTTTCTGTTTCTGTCTGTCTCTGTCTGTCTCTGTCTGTCTCTCTGTCTCTGTCTTTGTCTCTGTCTGTCTCTGTCTCTGTCTCTCTGTCTCTGTCTCTCTGTCTCTCTCTCTCTCTCGCTGTCTGTCTCTCTTTTTCTGCTTAGTATGATATAATTCTATCCATGTGGTGCATGTGGTGTATACTGTATACCTGGTCAGTTGGTCAGTGGGCTTGTACCTCAGACTACCTGGCGCCTTCGTGGTCTGGAATTCGCGCGTCGGTGTGTCTACAGACTGTTGTGATGATGAGCACAAGCCTCCTTCAATTGCCCGTGCCATTGAGTTCATGTCTTTCGTTGATAACAGGCGCTGCAGAAGTTAACCCCTAAAGTTAACTCTTTCTTCGGGCTTAATGAAACAATATTTTATAACAGATTCTATTAAATCAATAGCGGCAACAGGAGAAAACCAGAAAACGAACAGTCGAGATAGCGCATGCAGAAAGATCGAGAGTGTAGGCGTATACCACTAACAACGGAAAACGGACAACGCTGAATATATTATATAATATATATATAACATATATATTATAGCCTATATAGAGTATATATATTCATATTTCATGTTTGCACGTGCACTTGTTATAGAGCCCCTTCAAGCTAACTACTCAGAGGCGCTCCCGACTGCAGCGCGAACACTGCATTGGAGTCTCACGTCGAAGCGCTGAGCAATTGCGACTTAAGAAATTGCCCAAGGTCCCTACGCGCGACTTGAGGTGGATTCGAATCTGCAACCCTCCGGCTGTAAGGCAACGAACATATCCACTACACCACCGCGCCCCACATAATACGTATAGGCCTACATATTGTATTTATATTAAGCTTGTAGCCATGTTATTAAGTCACCGAAACAGATGTTACAGACATTCTCAATGATAGCCTACAATAGGACGTATGCAAAATTTAATTACTATTGAAATGCATGAAAGCACGTGTCAACCTGGAGCGGTCTTTTTACCAGCTTCATTCAGGACTGTCCATTCGCCATTGTTAACGGCACATGCACTCTTGCATAATTAACCTATTTGTCTGTGTTCTCTCGTCAGTTCTTATTCTGGTGTTTTGGCTACGTCATTCTCGTTCGTCGTCATCATAATTTTATTGTCATCATATCGTCATCATATCCTCATCATGTCGTCATCATATCGTCTTTATATCGTCATAATATCGTCATCATATCGTCTTTATATCGTCATAATATCGTCATCGTATCGTCATCATATCGCCATGTCCTTTTGCTTTAGTCTGTCCTTCCTCTTACAGCGAATGGGTTACTTCCGTTATACACCTTTCAGTTTTGCTAGCTACTTCGTTCTTGCAAGGTTCGTTTCTCTGTCTGTCTGTTCGTTTGTCCGCCTTTTCGTTCTTCTAATCATTCTTTCGTTCCTCTATAATAATAATTAATTAATTGCGACAGCAGAAAAACACAGCAGATTCAAATCAATCATAATCGCTGTTTCGAAAACGAATAGATCTATAGGCCTACTGCTATGCATGTGTGTTGCAATTTGGAAAGAAATGCCTAGGCCTATGCTTTAGATTTTTAAAAACATGCGTTTTAGCAGGGAAGCAATATCAATCTTAAAAATTAGGTGAAAGGCACGTTTCCGAAGCGTAAAATATACGTTTCCACTCCCGTTGCAGTTCCAGGTATGTATAAGCACTTATATGATAGCGCCCTTCAACATCTCTACTCAGAGGCACCCCCGACTTCAGCGCGGACATTGAAATCGGAGTGCATGAGCAATTGCGAGTGAAAGACTTGCTCAGAGTCCATACGCGGCGGCTTGAGGTGGATTCGAATCCCTAATCTTCCGGCTCCAAGGCACCGAACACAGGCCTGCCTCCACACCACCGCGCCCCACAAACTTGCAGTTTATTATGAGTTAGAAGAAAACTTTAACCTACCAAAATTTGAGTCCTCCACACAGAGATCATCGTCACGTACGTATACATGCGCGCAGAAATAGACAGACGACTGCCGAGAGAGCGACTTGTCAACCGATGAGCCGTATACCTGCGACTCTGCGAGGAGAACAGATTGCCATCCATCCATGGACAGCAGCCGACTGTTCACATTTCACAAGGATCAACGTTGCGCGGTATTCGCGCACAACGCGCTGCTGCTTCTCCTTCTTCGGAAGCCGTAAACTGTAAATGGCGCTCGCTTTGGCCATCTGGCGAGAACACTCCTCATTACGAGAGTCGTCCATTACAGCAGCAGCTGGCGCAGACGGCGGCCATTTCATGCAGCGATATACTGATGGAGCCAAGGGGACTCATAATGTACACTCGAAGGCCTCTGCAGACTGTGCAGAGGCGGATCTGTAATAGTCCGTTGGGTAACATAAAGAGGCATATCCTAACGAGCTTCAGTGGAGCGCGGCGCTCTGGTGTGTTGACATTGGGCTTGTAATATTACGCTTTAGCCATGGATGCAGAGCGAGAGAGAGAAGAACGTAACTATGGGCGAATACCAATCAAATCAAAGCAGTTGTCGTGATTTAAGGAACAACGGAAAGGACAGCCACTTAACGAAAATGCATAATATTGTCTTGCAGGTTCTGGCTCAGCAGATTGGGAGCGCCGGTCCACTGCGATCATAATAGCCTTGAGGCAGAATATAACCGTATAGCATGCTAAGATAATATGGTGATGCTGCATGGTGATGATACTGATGAGGCGACGATGACGACGACCATTTTGACGACGACGACCATTTTGACGACGACGATGCTGATGACGATGACTGTGGTGAATAATTATCACGACAACGACTATGATGACGATGCTGATAATGATTGTAATTACTGTTGTTAATGGAAATTAATACAGCGTAAACTTCGGAGAAATTGATCGAAGGGGTTCTTTTCGCTATAGCCTAAATTACAATAAATGTAAGCTAATTAGAAGCAAAAGCAAAACTTTAATCAGTAAGAAAAAGCAATGTGCATAAAACCAGTGGAATCACACACTAGAGTCACCTGTGGTTGTCAAGCGCCCATAATAATGTGTAGCCCAACCATGAGAACCCTGTGAAAATGGACGCACACAGGGGCGGATCCAGGTGGGAATCCGGCCATGCCCCTATCCATTTGGGATTTACACAGAAATTGTTCCTATTAGCTCAATTGAAGCTTGGAATTCATGCTCGGCTGATGCAGAAAATGGTCATCAGATATAACAGCATAATATAGCGAACTCGCACAACCGGAATTTTTATGTTTTTGATAAATTTTGGTAGAAAGGCTAAGAAGGTCGTCAGAAAAATGTCATGTCAAGGGTGTCGTCGATGTCTCATCAGTCCCCCACCCACCCACCCCCACCCCTCGTCTAAACTTTCTGGATCCGTTACTGGACTCATAGCATGTCTCTGCGTTAAGAGTGTACAGCTACTATAGATTAGCCTAATATGGACAGAGGCGTCCATGGCACACGATGACTCTAAAGCATGATATGGGTCTAATGTTATTCATCAACGGTGGAAGACGATGATACACGTCCGTTTAATCTTCGGTCGTTTGGTACAGGCCTACACGCTTATAGCAGACGACCTGGCGAGGCTTTCAGACGGTAGATAAAAAATAATAACAGCAATTTGTGTGGTGCGGTAACGCGGTCATACCGGTATAATTTTATATACATGGGCGTCTGATCGAAGAGCCAGCGTTAGGCTACCGTTAGGCTACGTAGACTTTCATAGTCATCGTCGTCGTCATCGTCGTCGTCGTCATCATCGTCGTCGTCATCATCATCACCATCATCATCATCATGTGATGAGCTAGTTTTGTCGAATTTAAAGCAAACAAACTCGATTTGAATTGTTTAAATAAAGTATACAATTTCTCGTTGTGTTCTTTTTCACTTCACCGTCCAGAAGCCATCATATATACTGACCCTCTGCTAACTATACGCTGTTCCTCTGCAAACATAGATAAGTAAGCAGGGTGAGAATTGCCGGGGGTTGGGGGGTTCAACCCCCCCAGTCTTTCTTAGAGCCCCATGTTAAAGTATGTTTTTCATACCCCAATTTCAAGTTTATCATAGGCCAACCCCCCAGTTATTTTTCCACAATTCTCATACTGTAAGTAAGTAAACACAATCCTGACATACGCCCATCTCTTTTAAGACAATGTTATAGGTAAACTATCAAAGTTTAAAAATACAGTAAAATTAGTACATTGGCTAGTAGAGTTCCAAACATAATAACAAAACAACAATATCACCTAAACTAACCTACAAAAACAAATCACAATATACATCCTTGGAAAACCAGGTTTTAACAAAACAACCAGAAGCAGGGCCGGATTAAGGCATGTTCAACATGTTCGGCCGAACAGAGGCCCCACACTTTAGGGGGCCCCACACTTTAGGGCCCCACACACGAGAAAAACAAATGTTTTAAAGAAATTTTTACATTTTTCACATTTCGACCAAAATACTATAAACAAGTCATCAACTTTTTTTGGCGGGAAAAATTGTTCTTTTTTTTGGAGATTCGAATTCGATGACTAAAATAGATTTTTCGCTCAAAGATTCCCCCAAAATTTTCCGAACAGGGCCCCACATTTCTTGATCCGGCCCTGGTTAGGCCTATAGGCCCAGGCCTAATTATCGATAGGCCTACCGTTAACGAAAAAAGTAAGTTTTCGCGAACGGCAGGATTTAGTTATATTTAGGGAAACCTTCGTTATCTGAGCATAACACTCTTTAGAAGTTTAGAATCACTCATCGTCAGGCCTACATAAGTTTGAAAGTTACACCAGTGTCACACAATTACACCGGTCCAATTACACTCGACCAACGAGAAACAGTCGTGCTGAGATATCATTCCTATAGCTTATATAGTAGCCTAAACCACCACGGCGCTGATGAAACCTATATAAAGTCGTCAAAATTATAAAAAAGCTTCATATTCTCGCGACGCTGCTTCTTTGTCACGATCATTGACATGCATTAGTTTCACTGGATTGATAAGGCTTCGTATAGTGGTCCATGGCCGACGACGAAACAGTCGCGACTTCCGCTCTGGGCAGCGTGTGCTTGTTCCTATGTAAACCCATGTTAACCCATTAGTGCCCAACGTCCGTTAAAAAGGACGCTCAGAAAACACGTTGCCAAAATAAGAGTCAACTGTATAATATAGGCTACTCATCACTATTTTTTTAAATTGGTGGGTCAATTGGCTATAGATTCCACTATTGTGATTGCCGGATTATGTGGATTATAATTTTTTATTGCTTGTGCTAATGTGTCTATTGCACAGGGCCGTTTTAAGGAATTTTGGGGCCCTAGGCACAAACATTAATTCTAAATGTAACTATATATGAGTCTCATCTAGTTCCCATGCATACTCTGGGAGGAAATCAAGGTTTCTGGGGGACTGAGAATGAGTATTTGCCGGTCTATCTCTGAGATGCGTAGCGCCGAGTGGGGAGGGGCAAGGGGAGGGAATGTGCCATCCCCACCAGAACATTTTGAATTTTTACATTGCAATGGCAGGATTTTAAGCTGCCATATCAAATAAATTTCTCAACTATTGCAGTGCTGAACTGAATAGTCTAAGACTTCAATAAATGTTCTTATACAATTATAATAATTTCTTTTTCAGTTTCCACAATGTAATGGTAGCATTGTAAGCTGCGATTCTAACAAAATTATTATATTATTTCAGTGCTGACAAAAAGAGTGGGTGAAAATTTCAATTAGTATTTTACAATAATAATTTCTTTGCGTATCAAGTTCTGCAAATCAGTTCTGCTGCTTCTGGACCATTGCAGTATAATGTATATAATGGCTCTATGCCCAACTTTCTTGCAATGGAATTAGCTTATTCCCGTTGCTCAAAAAGATCCTACATTGCAGGCCAGGACACAGTTATCAGAATAGTTACGAAATAATATTACACAGACCGAGGAAGAACTACCAAAATCGGAAAGCCGTGTAGTAGACTAATGATGCCATACCCATGCAGGTATTTTTATTTATTTTATTTTTATTTAGAGAATTTATATTCTCTATATATTATATAGATATAATTAATATTTAAATAAAAATTAAACTGCTGCTGCTGCTACTACTATTATACCTATAATTTTATTATAGGTATCACTTAGTGTTAGTTGTACCGGGTACAAAAATAGTCTTTGTACAAATATTAACAGTAAATTAGGCTATACTCATTGTAATAGTAGGCCTATCATATTATATTAGTGGATTTTATCATTATAATTACATATAATCTAATATCACGGTAGGCCTACTAGAGCTCAGGTAGGCTATAGCCCTAATGTAAACGGCAACTAAAAACTATTAGGCTGTTAATTTTGATCAAATGTCTGGGTAGTCACTTTTAGGTGGAGCTCCCCATGAAGATACCTAGATTAAACGCTGAACGTAATACGATTTCTGCCTCAATCTCTCAGTCTCAGATATAGAGTATTGCATTCATGCCTTCTATGTGCATGTATATCATTTTGTTACATATGTTAATGATATAGTACACTGCTTACACAGCAATATTTGTATTAAAAGTGTAAAATAAATGTTAGTTTAACATACATCAAAGTTCGTATAACATGCTGCTCATTTGTTATGTGATGCAGTCTATTATTTTGGGTCGCCGCGGGGCCCCCCTGTTGCGCGGGGCCCTAGGCCCGTGCCTCGCGTGCCTAGGCGTTAAAACGGCTCTGCTATTGCAGCATGTCTAAAATCCTCGCTACCCCTAGTTATTATATTTGTGTTTGGTATTGAACAAGGAGGAATTTAGAGAAAGTGTAAATGTTGTTTATAGTAGCCATATAGGTCTATATGCTGACAAAATATTATCCCAATTGCCGCAAGTTTTCCAAAGGAAATTTTGATTGCAATGTAAGCGTCCGTTATAACGGACGTCGGGCACTAGCCTAGAGATGACGTTTCCTACAGCAAGTCTCCGTGCGCCATTGTTCCAGCAATTACCACCGCCATTGCATTACTTGTAATATGAAGCAAGCATCAGCCTGCAGTTTATTCAGTCTGGCGACTCATTATTTTGACATGAATATTGTAGACTTTTGCACTTCTGACATGAGTTTGGGTACGGTGGGCATGTACTGAAGGAGCCTGTAGTTGAGGAACCTGTACACAGGTCAATAATTTACCGTGAAACCCATAGCAGCCAGGTGCAAAGAACTAGTATCACACCTCACTATACTGATTATTTGGGGAACGGACATTATCCCCCCTGGACATTATCCCCCCGGACACTATCCCTCCCGGACATTATCTCCCCCGGACACTATCCCCCCCGAAGTAGGACATTACCCCCCCCCCAGTCTATTATATCATTACCTAAAAGACCTATGTTACGTTAATATCTATACATCACACATTAGTTTATCTTTGTAAAAAGATGGCAAGTTAAAGGGGATATATGATTGACGCTAATAAGTCTACGAAGTTCATATGACGTTAACAAACCTTTGTAGGCCTACTGACTGTAGGCCTATACGATTCCAATTCGTTCATTCATCTACTGTGAAATGACACTAATAACACTACGAAGCTTAGACGTAGCGTAACTGACGTTAACAAACCTTTCTTGTAGACACTAAACAAATAGGTCCTACATAGGCTACGATTCTCATTCGTTTATTTCAAATCTAATTCTATACCTACTGACATTAATTGGACCTACTGTACATCAATGATGTTAACAAACCTTCGTAGGGCTACTTAAGCTACTTAATGTAGACGACTCCCATTCGTTCATTTCTCTACTGTATTGAATTTAATTTTGAATGGAAATGTCAGATGTAGTTACTAGTTAAATGGCATTAAGAACTTTCGAAGTCTCATCGGTTACGGCACTATTCTATGATTTGTACATGAAGGGGGGATTTTGTCCGGGGGGGATAATGTCCTACGAAAAATCGGGGGGGATAGTGTCCGGGGGGGGGATAATGTCCGGGGGGGATAGTGTCCGGGGGGGATAATGTCCAGGGGGGATAATGTCCTACACCCGATTATTTGCTGGCGTGATCGCTGTGCTGTAAGAAACTTTTACCCCCCTCCCCGCGAGGGAACTGGACTCAATCTCTGTCCGTCCTCTCCCGGCCGACCATCCCCTCCCGACGTAGGCTTTGGCTCATTTCTAGGTCCACTGTTTTGTACTTGGTTCAAGATGCGCCCACCCTGTATACTGTATATAGTGTACAGTATATAAACCCCAGTAGGCCTGGGATAGCTAGTTTTCGTGCATGAACTTTTGGGATTGTGGACGAGAGTCGTGTGCAGGGATAGTCACTCTGCCAGAAGAAAGTCATGTCTGTTTTTGAAACTTCCATAATATGTTCTTCCTCTACAATCAAGGCATGAGCGGTGTTCATAAGTAAGATCAGCACGATGCTTGTTACATGATATGAATCAGGCAACAGGAAACAGTGAGGGCCAAAAAGTCTGCATGTTTGACATAACTTGGTCTATCTCTTACAAAGTTTACCAGGGTGACGATAGTTTGACTTCAGGCAACAGATGGCTGTAAGTGTACAAAAGCGTTATGGCGTACCATCCAGTACTCAAGTGCTGTGGCGTACCATCCATCCAAGGTCAACGTGCTGCTGCAGTACTGTAAGCCTGATGTAGGCTACAATGCTAGGGTAGCAATCATTGGAATGTACTATATAGAAAACACAAACTGCCATTGCAAGGCTTCAGAAATGTGATGGAAACCTTTATCCTGGGAGCCACAAGTACTATCCCAATGCACGGAACGCTCGTAAATAAGCTGGTGCCCTGCACTTGGCATTAGATAAATGGAGATAAATAGCTCATATAGTAAATAGATGTTGCAAATCACCAAAAATATTCATCAGGCATTGTATGAAATAAGAAGAAGGCTTGATTCTGCAATGGTAACCTAAGCACTGGGCTAGTGCCCGACGTCCGTTATAAAGGACAGTATGGAAAGTACTGATAATGTAGTACGAATCAATAAATAAGTTATCAGCCATGTTACTGCACCAAGTTGGTGAGATTACTAAAACCACAACTTAATTTGTTGGGTTTTACCACTTTGGGCACTAATGGGTTAAATTCATCAACTTTGAAGGCAATTTTCAAGAAATCTGGTCAGTGGCCGCTAAATACAGTTAATTTGATTGTTTTGTATGCCACTCAACTCAAAAACCCTAGGCTGGTTTTATACAATTTTGTATAATTGCTGAGAAATTTGTGTTTTAAAGCGAAGTGTTGTGACGCCTATCCTTTCCTATGGTTGCCTCTAGGAATCCTGGGATTTTCCCCAGAGAATTCTGGGATTTGCTCTAACAAATCTAACTCAGGCTTTCCCTGAGTGAACGACAGAAAGACACGACAGCACGACACAGAAAAAACGACAACTAATTGAAAAAATCTGCCAATTTAATAAATTATGATAGCATCCTCTGATCGACGGAGGGATGTTCACACTCCCATACATGCATGTTATTTGATTCCATTTGCAACAAATAGGCTATATGCCTAGCTGTTTAAGTCTCGTAACGAAGAGTTTTTCGCCTCATTGTCGATTGATCGAGTTCAGTTTCTCTCTTGATGTCGTATTTCGATGACCCACTGCGATCTGCATTGCTCCTCCATCGTCCATCATTAATTCCTTCTGATCAATCCACCCCTTCCTTCCCCTTCTCACCCTCCGGCTCAACAACGCACAATACATAAATAAAATGATAAATTTAAAATTAATAATAATGGGCTTGCGGGATTTTAAGCCGTGGCATCCGCACCAGAGGCCCTCCTGCCTTTGCGAGGAGCTTACGGGGTTTTACGCCACGCAGGTACTAATACAAATAAACTACAAACACACAACAACAACAACAACAACAACAACAACAACAACAACAAAGAGCCATACAACCGCCGTTCGTCCCATTCCTCCTCATGCCATTGATCTCAGACATGCAGCATTGTAGCGGTTCCTGAAGCAACACAGAAATCCACGAAGATAATTAATTAATGTTTTGAATTTTGATAGATAGGCCTATATATATTTAGTAACATTCAATTGCAGTATTGGCAAGGGCGGATACAGAAATTTTGGACGGGGGGGCCAAAAAATTCTTGACACCTTGGGTCTGGGGCAAAAAATTCGCATCCGCCAAAAAAGTTGATGACCTTTTTTTTTTAGTTATCCGGCCAAATTTTCGGGAAAAACATACCATTTCAGCAGCCGCTGTAACCAAATGGGGGGGGGGGGGGCCGCGATACATGGCATTTCTAAATGGAGGACCATGGCCGGATTGGCCCCCCCCCCCCCTGGATCCGCCCCTGAGTATTGGACAACCCAAGAGTCGACTATAGAATCAGATTCTAAAGGCGTACGTCGTAATGGTCGCTTAGGGTCAGGTTAGGCGTCGTGAGAATTGGTTAGGGTCAGGTTAGGAGTCGTGAGTGTCGGTTAGGGTTATGATGAAACATAGTGTCATTAGATAGGCCAACTGTTCAAAGATACTGTGTATATGCTGGTCACTGATACGGCAATAAAGCCAAAAAGAATAGCTATTCATTATCCTGCTGACAAGCCTTGTTTCTTAGCTAATCGATCCAACCCAGTCTAAAAATGTTGTAAGCCTCTTGACTCTTGAGGACACAAGTATTGCAAGTGACACAATTTTTAGACCTATCAAACCATAAATGAAGCGTAAATTCTGAAACACTTACATTTGCATCTTCGTTCTTCTACTACAAACAATTAACTCAGAACCGACATTCATTCGTCTTCGGGTATTTTTCGTCTCGCTTCAGAATGGTTTCTAAATTTAAAAAAATTAAAATAAGCAAAGCCTGAATTGTCACAAAGCAGTCCTCTGTCATTATGCGGAATCTATCAAGTATTTGAATGGTAAAATACGGGTATACCTCATAATGCACTCCATTCGTCCTTACATAAAAATGACGTCGCGTATACATAGGCCTATTAGCCTATAGGCCTATGGCTCGAAATCTTTACGATGTAAAATTAAACCTCTATGAAATGACGTCATAATGCCGGCTGCGCTCTTAGACTTTGAACAGAAGATTATAGACGTATACACGCAGACAACGAAAGAGTCCGACTAACTATTTATAGTCCTATATGTCTACATTTGGCTGTCGTCCTTCTATAGCGGCTCTAGCCTACATGTATGTATTGAATATATCTGTTTATGTCCTGTTTCCGTTTGTCCTCAACTCGTCTCTCTAGAGTCTGACCACTGATATCATGATATGTACTATATATAACTACTGGATTGCTGATAGCCTATGAAAGTTCGGATTATCGCTCACTCAGGGAAAGCCAATGATTCGTTAGAGCAAATCCCAGAATTATCTGGAGCAAATCCCAGTATTCATAGAGGCAAACCATATCAAAGGATAGGTGTCACAACACTCCGCTTTAAAACAAAAATTTCTCAGCAATGATACACAATTGTTGAAAAACAGCCTGGGGTTTTTGAGTTGAGTGACATACATGTACAAAACAGTCCACTTAACTGTATTTAGCGGCCACTGACCAGATTTCTTGAAAATGGCTTTTAAAGTTGACGAATGTAACATGGGTTTACATAGGAACAAGCGCTCTCTGCCTGTACAGAAAGTCACGTGTCATTCGCCGTCGGCCATGGACCACTATACGAAGCGTTACTTATCCAGTTACTATAATACATATCAATGAGTCTGACCGTCGGCCATTTGGTAATTGGTTGCTATAGCAACGCCATTTGAAACTTACTCGTCGATTACTTTTGGTCTTTGAAATGACGGCGATGATATTTCTGCCGTACGATATTCGAATAATTTCTTTTTCACGTCGTTGATCGTCTGCCGCGCAGTTCAGCGACTGTTGTTCGTCATCTTCTCCCTCATCTTCATCGTCCTTCTTCGCTTTTTTTGTCGTTTTCGTCGTTTTTGTCATATTTGTCGACATCGGTTGAAATGAGTCGAGTGAATGAAGATTACGTCATTTTGCGGTGATGTCACATTCGGGGATTATAATTATGACGTCAAGCGACTTATAATGTAAAAGAGGCAATCGCAGCGGGTGTAGTAATTACGAGACAACTTAGCCGATTCAGCTCAGGCCGATTGTCATAGCCTAATAAAACTCAAAGTAGTGGCGCTGTAAAAGTCCGGGTGTTAGCGCAGTGAATGGGTGAACATAATTATTATCAATCTAATAAAACTTTTCCACACCACTCTTCGATGTTCTTTGTCCAATGTTGTAATAAACTATGTGGTCCTCCGCTTCTGTTCGTGCCCTGCATCATTCCAAACACGGTGAAACACCAGCACCTTGGTTTTCCTGTCTTCTCGGGCCTGGTAGAGTAATGGACACCCGCTAGCGTAGAGTGCAAGAGGTAGCGAGTTCGAGCCCCGTTGGGCGGATATGCTATATTGGCTGCTACTAGTGCCATATTGCAGGTTGTCTGTTCAGTTAGTAGGCCTATAGTTGGCCTAAGATTAGTGTATTCTCTTATCTCCGTTCTTGTGAATTGTTTAAACTGCATAATTGTACACTGTATAACCGTCCTGGGCACGACGTTAAACTGCATCCATCCTCTGCCACAGGGAACCAACAACGTCCCTGTGCCGGTCCTAAGCCCGGACAAAAGGAGGAAGGTTTGCCAGATGGGTGGCGATACGCTGGCAGTGAAAAACCAAGACGATTGTAATCCGCCAAAACCACGACACAAGTGACATAGCTACCCAGATGCTTCAAGGTGTCATGATGTGGAGCAGACATGCACAGGTCGGTCAGGACAGAGTCGACAGACCGATAGAGAGAGTCGGGGGGGGGAGAGAGCGTGGGACACAACGGGCATTGACCCACGTTGTCCTTCATGCCTCTTTTTCACGATTCTCTTCAATCGGACAATGTGGTCTAGATGCTCCAAGATGTTAATGGTATGGAGCAGACCTGCTGACCGACCGGTTGAAGCTGGGCAACATGGCACGAGACAGACTCAGACAGAGAGTGGCGTCGGACTCTTACGGGCATTGAGCCCTATGATATTGATGATGATGATGATAACCGCTTGCTGTCTGTCTGATTGTTGAATAAAGAGAATAGGCCCTATTATTGTTATTATTCTCCCAAAGTCACATAGGCCTAATGGAACAATGGGAGAAACAGAAACTACGAGTAAGTAAGTAAGTAAGTACTTTATTGAATCGCCTGCAAACGCACCGATTAAAGAAGGCGAAACTAATTATATCTGTATACATAGTCTAATTGAAGTATAAAATTATATTTTACACGAGGTAGGCCTGCAGCTTGTTAGGCCTACGATGCAGATGGATGCAGCGATCACGGAGAATATATCTGACTCTCTTTTATGTCATCATTTTGTATTATTTGCGTCATCAAGTGTGTCCTCTTCGCATTAAAAATCTTAAAAGGCCGACGTCACCATTTTCTTTAATGGCGACGCGTTTGGCTTAAATTTTATACAGTTTTTGGTGATAGTTTCCTAAATTTCAAAATTCACACGGACGAAATACTTCAGATTTAATGGTGTCTTTCTGACGTTCTAATTTGTTTTTACTAAACTAGAAGATGCCGAAACTAGTAAAAAACCAGGTAGGCAATATGTCAATTGAAAAAAATCAGCCTGTTCATATGTCTGACCAATTGGCGTCACTTAAAATTTCTCACTCGCGAAGATAATTAAATGAACTCTCTGGTAAATGTTGGAATAATCCAGCATTTAGCATATTTTTTCTCGTTTCTCGAAGTGAATGCAGTGGCGTATCTCAATGATTTAAAAATAATAATTTCAATGACTTTTAATTATTAACGCTGAGGCTCTTTCATTGCATGCCATGTGGTCCATTGTTTTGTTACTGATCATTGTCATAATATGCCTGTGTAATGTTATCTTATGCGAGAATGTCGTGAGATATATCACTGCAGTTCTGTATGTGCTACTGTCTTGCAGCAAGAAATGGAAACTGAGTTGGAGGCTGCTGACACCAAAACTGTAGTAGTAGACTTCTATGCTCCATGGTGTGGTCCTTGCCAGATGATTGCACCAAAACTTGAGGTAAATGTTGCATTCAAAGTCTACTTTTAGACGTGCACATGAATTACCATAATATATATTGATAGTTTTTACTTTACTTTCATTCTGCACATCTAAAGTTGCCAATTTGCTGGATAGATGCGTGTAGGCTACATTTTAATTTAAAGATATCAATGGCTAGAAGTCTTAAATATCTATGATTATAAAAAGAGCTCTGTGATTTGTTTCCAAATTGTAACCTTGGTAAAATTATTAGTCACATGGTGATTTGATCATTTTCTAAGTTTTCTCTTGAAGTTGCTCAAGAACCAAACACAATAGAATGTCGGAGATCTATGTCAATTGGAAAAAGTTTGCAGATGGTAATGTTTCATACAGTCATAAAGTCATAAAATAATGTACTGGTACTTCATAATGTATACATTGAATGTTATTTGCATCTTGGTGTAGTGCCCCCAAATGCAGTAAATCAAGTTTTTAATATAATTTTTGCATTGCAGGAATTTCACGTGATCTATCCCAACGTTGTGACACTGAAAGTGAATGTAGATGAAGCCGTGGTTTGTATATTATTATGGATTGCCTTTCAAATTAATTGAGACTGCTTTCTGATCAAATGTGACTTTGCATAGAAGAGGTTGCCATGGCTGATTTTGTCAATTGGGATATTTTTTTGTGCGCTTGCCAGAAGATTTCCCTATCATGGCTACGCTTATCAGCAATTAGTCAGTGACTCTGAAGCAGAATACAACACGTAGCAGGTGTAATCTGGTGTATGACAGTTAGAAGTAAAATTTAAAAAGTCTAAATTGTTATAGCAAAACTCAAGAGTCTTCCATCATAAACCTAAAGTCTAAATCTCTAATGCACTGCTCAAAGGCTGGGAACTAGCTTATTCAAGAATTCAAATCAGGTACAATTTGAAGAGAATTGCTGGGTCACTATCAGACGGTTATAGATGGAAAACAGTGACTGTTATCACAGATTAAGTCATTGAAGTCAACTGAATACGGTAGCTGTTGGGGCTTGTGAGTCACCTGTACAGGTTAGCATCACAAAGAAACTGTAATTGTTGTTGTCTTTTGCCTAATGCATCGAATCTTAAATTGAAAACGTTCTTACAAGTACGCAATAATATAGTGCTCATATTGTCAACTTTATTATATACACAATTACACATCAATGAAACCAGATTCTATTCAGGTCGTATGACTTGTAGGTTACGTACATGTAAACTGTTGGTTAAAATAATCAAGATGAATTGAAGCATTGCAATATTTAGGACATTTTTTATTCCTTTTAGGAACTGGCTGAGAAGTACAATATATCGGCAATGCCTACATTCTTGGCCATCAGGGAAGGAAATGTGGTAATTTATCAAAAATAATATCTTTGCATTTTCCTTGCTTTTTGGTCAGATTATTCTTAAACAGTTTTGTAGCCTAAACATACAATGTGCCTGATTAAACAGAAAGGCCATTGAGGACATGTTCTGCATGCTTGGCAACAACCGTTACTTCCAAACAACTTTTATTTATAGTTCTTAGTACATATTATATCTTTATATATAAATAGATATATAATTTCATGTGACTCAATTCTTCTCATTTATGTGTTGTGTCGTTATTTTGCATCAATATTTATGTCCTAGCATGGGGCTTCTGTCATAGCATGGAAGGCTTTTGTCCGAGCATGGAGGAGCTTCTGTCCGGGGGAAGCCTTTGTAGGCGGATCATCTGGTCCCTTTACATCCATCTGCCATATGAAATAATTATGATATATAGTATATACACAAAACTGTTGGCATCCTGCTTTGTATCACATTTCCCAATTAATATATAATATGCACAGTTGTACTTAGAGCCTACTTATAAATAGACGCCTGTTGTTTCTGCAGATAGACACTGTTGTGGGCGCGGACTTGGTGAAGCTGGAAGCAGTCTACAAGAAATACGGTGCAGCAAGTAAAAGCCGGCCAGCGAGTGCAGTGAACAGCGCGTGCAGCGCTTCTAGCGGTGGCCACGCAGTGAAAGCGTCGGAGGTCGTCAAGAATATCAAGATCGTCGAGATGATGAGCCCAAGCACAGTGAATGAGTTGAACGTGCACGCCACCTCTTCGGATGTGGTCGACGTTTAGCAGATCTCCACCAGTCGTTGCTTATCAGGACCTGCTGCACGACCTGTTCGCAAAACCGCTTTCGTGATACTTCCAATGATAAAGCGGGTCCACTTAAGACCAGTGGTGTTGGTAACTTTACGATAGAATAATTACTGTTGTTATTATAAGTGGAAGTTTTAATTAGAACAGACCCTTTTCTTTTGAGAAAGCAGACAAATATCTGAATCTGTTTTTTTATGTTTGAATAATAATCTGAAATTTTTTAAACTCAGAAATTACTCTTTAGATTTAATGCACAAACCATGCATAGTTGACAGTTTGATTGCATGCATTTGTGTTTTTTGTTAATTCTCAATATCTTGCAATTATTCAGCTGAAAGATATCCATTTTGTTAAAAAGTAAAATCATTAGTGGCATCTTCGTTGTTTTTAAATATTATATTGTATTTAAACATTTATAAGCAAATCTAGTAGGGTGAAACGTTCAGAGGCGCTCCCATTGTGCAAGACCTCGCGAAAAGAAGCAGGTTTTGAGAAGAGGCAAGGCAAAAGAGAGACTGCCAGACAGAAGCGTAGAGCAAATAGAAGGAGAAAGCGCATTCCAAAGAGATGGACCAATTAAAGCAAATGAATGAGACTGAGCCATAGCAGTTCTAGAGCGATGAAGTCTTTTGGATGGATGAAGTGGACGGTGGGAGGAAGCTGAGTGAGAACAAAGAATGACGTTAGCCAGATATTTGTTGTGTTATTAATTAATTAATTAATTTTAAGTAATTATTAATTTAAAATTATTATTATTAATTATAATATCTAAGTTGTTAATTGTAACCCTCTTGTACAACCAAGATGGTCCTGAATCGCTTACCATGACACACTGCAGAATTCATAACAAATGGTACAAAAACCAACCAAGAACTAATAAACTACAGGTAACAAAATCTGGAAGCCTTGCAGTAATGATGTTGTTTTACTAGGTGTTCAGAGACCAAAACATTTTAAATTTATCAGTTTGAAATTTGAAAGAAAGCACTGTAGAGAAGCCATTTAGTTGTAAAACAAATAGTATTTGTACAAATATTTTCAGTAAGTTATAAGCTTACTCATTGTAACATGATTGTATGATTTGTATCATACAGTATATTATAATAGTAAATAATAACATTATAAACATATAAACTATTAAATATATTGTTATCATATAAATAGTAAATAATATTGCAGTAGATTATAACAGTTCATTTAATACAATGATGTAACTAAACATCATAATTTTGTCAAATGCTTCTGGAGGGGATGTCACTCTGTTTTTAGTTGGACAAAAATAGTACTTGCGCAAATATATATATATATATATATATATATATATATAGTAAATTATACTCATTGCAATATGATAGTATCATAATATATAATTATTGGTAAATAGTAGCCTTTAATTTAATTATATAATCATATAACAGTAAATAATATCACGGTATATTATAACACTTCTTGTAAAATAATGATCTAAACAGCAACAAAACTATCATTTCGTCAAATTTTCCGGGGGGAATGTCAATCCTGGGGGGACTTCCCCTCCTGAGACGTCTATATTAAACACAGCTTGAGGCGAGTCCCTGATGAGCACGTTCTCTTGAGCAGTGGCTCAGCTGGTCGATGATTCATCAGTTTATGGTCAATCTGTCGCCTTATCTTGGGTGCATTTCTCTCCACTTCGATCAGTTAGACTTGACTCTTGACTGATAGGTTTTAAATTTCAGCATAATTCATCGCCTTGTCACGCCTGGATGGCTAATCTAGATCTGTATCTGAATAGGCCTATATGCGTGCATGCATAGGCCTACATGAACTATAGGGCCTACATAGACCTACATTTGCATTTTTTATATGTATGAACAAACAAGCATGCTTGTGTGCAGTATAATATAGACTCTACGTGTACAATGTATACAATCGCACATTCAAAAGGGCAGAACTTACACGAATTGGTCTAGGCCTATAGGCTATAGCCTATACGTGACAGATGACACTTTGCTGGAGGACTCATAGCCTCTAGTGTGGATTCTCTATCGATCTCTATAGGCCTAGACAGTACTATGTGTGTATCTACAGACCCCTATAGTCCTTTTAGGCTCATGACCTAGTCTACATTGAAGACGGTCTTAGACGGACCACGATCAAATTCACGTGAAATTCCTTTCTAATTGCCCATAATTATGAGTGAATCCTTCATTATCTGCAGGGTCTTCCTACATATATAAGGAGAACATTCTGAAAATTTTCTTGGTATGGACTCTAAAACGGAAATGTCCTACGTGTCAAGCCCTTAAGAAAAAACGTCACCCACAGGGCCACAGGCCTAGCCCAGTGGCGCAACTAGGGGGGTGCTGGGGGGTGCTTGAGCACCCCCGAGGCTAAAAAGGTGACCCACGCAATTTTTCCAAATCCGATGAGTTTTTTTGGTGCGTGGGGGGTGGGGGGGTGGGGGGGGGGTAGGGGTCATTCGGTCTTTAAGATTACGCAATCAAGCAAGTTCCTTTGGCACTCGCTACTTCGCACCATCTGAGCACCCCCCAGGAAAATTTTCTGGTTGCGCCCCTGGCCTAGCCTATAGGCCTAATATGCGATTACTGAGCTGCGAATTGGGGAACAGCTGCGAGTCTATGAATGCTTATTATGTTTTATTCACGTGTAGGCCGGACTTGATCTTGACTTTTCAGAAAGCTAAATTTAGCTTTGAAACTGGAAGTTTTGGCCAGGCGTGACTGATAGACGGGGCATAAGCCATGGCTGGCGCGGTCCATCTGTCACGCTGCAGCTACGGTTAAACTCCTCAAAATAGGCTAGGTCTACTGAACCTATCCGCTATTCGTTTCGTTTTAGGTCTAATTAAGTTTCTGTTTTATCCGCTTCTGCAGAAAAACCGGTGACTGACCGTACTTTCAGCAATCAGACTTACTCATCATTAATTTGTTGCACTTGCAGCTGTGTCCATTTGTTGCTTCTGTTGTTGCTTCTGTTGTTGTTGTTGTTGCTTCTGTTGTTGCTTCTGTTGTTGTTGTTGTTGCTTCTGTTGTTGCTTCTGTTGTTGTTGTTGTTGTTGTTGCTTCTGTTGTTGCTTCTGTTGTTGTTGTTGTTATTATTATTATTATTATTATTATTATTATTATTATTATTATTATTATTATTATTAATATTATTATTATCATTATCGTTATCGTTATTATTATAACTATTATTATTATTATTATTATTATTATTATTATTATTATTATTATTATTATTATTATTATTATTATTATTATAGGCCTTACAGTGTCTTTATTATTATTATTATTATTATTATTATTATTATTATTATCCTTTAATATCTTCAAGAAAACACATCAACAACAGGAAACACACAAAAAAACAGAAAAGCTACAGCTACAGTCACACGTCTTCCGGCCTCGGCTCAGCCAAAGTGCCTCGAAAGGCCACCGAGTTGAAGCGCTGGACAGTAATAGAGAGGCGTTGCAGCAAAAAGCAGGTCTCTCTCAGATCACCGGAAGACAATGATAGAATGCGGCCTAAATCTGATAAAAAGTCGAGACCAATAGTACAAATGGGACCTAGAGTCTCAAGGGCAAGAGGGACAAAAAAGTGAGTGTTTGCAAGAGCGGCGTATTTAGTATTTTTCCTCTCCGTTGCAATCTCGGCAGCCGCGCCCGCCGTCGAAGCCGTGGCCTGGATATATGATGGTGCAAGAGTGTCTACCACTGTCGCATCCCACACAAGATGACGACCCGCACGCCATGGAATCATGGTAAGGCCGTCTGGTCGTCTACCATCAGTTCGAAGTAGTCCTGGTGGCTCTTTAATGGACGGGATTCCTGCTTTTGAAAGAGAGCGGTGTATAATGTCGTTGATCGTGCTGTGTCGAGCTATTCGACCGAAGCCGAGAGAGCAAGACAGGCCGTGGCTGCCTCTGGCGTCGATTTGAGCTCCGCAGGCGCAAGTGTGTGGTTCACATATTGCGGCCCCAAGTCGCAAACCGACGGCCACTCGAACATCCTCGTTATCCAGTCGTAGTCCACATGCGGTTATCGGTAACGCATGGAGCCAATCACTAGCGTGAGGCGATGAGACTGCTTTTAGTCGTGCGATGTTATATACATCCACTGTGTTTTCAAGCAGCGACTTCGCAGTTTTCTCCAACAATGGTTTGTCCCATGATGCTTGCTGATTTGTTGGCATGATTCCTGCTTCATCAAATTCTGTCTTGGAACACCACTCGGTCGTCATTGATTGAAAGTGTGAGTCCTGTTCGAGATTAATAGAACTGAGAATGAGAGTCTGGAGAGGGAGAGTGCTTGCAGCTGAAGCCAGAAAGGCTGGAAGTGCTAGCGAAGACGCTCTCCGAATCCCCAGACCACCCATCTTTATGGGCAATGAGGCTTGTGTCCATTGATCATCGTTTAGAGAAATGTTCAATATCTTTTCTAAACCTTGGCGTAGTTTGGTGTCGTAGATCTCCAGTTCGGGATGTTTGTCGCTTGGATGGCATCGGAGAGTGTAAATCATTTTAGGCGTACCGAGCGAACTTCTCAAAATCAGGAGTGCGTCCTGCCTGGCTATGAAAGTTAATTTGTTCAGGCTCTCCTCCAGTTCTTTGGTTCTACTCTCAAGACATTGCTGCAGCGCTTTTCCCGATGAGAGTGGAGCGCCGAGTAGCTGGGCTTCATCCACATCAATTAGTTTAAAATCTTTAAATGAATCGTGTCCTGTGTTGTTTTTCCCGCGTGTTAACACCTCGCATTTCGAACGATTAAGTGTCAGGCCCATAGTGGAGCACGTTCTCTCGATGAAGTCAACATCCGCTGCGACTGTTTCCGCCTTCCCGCCTAGGGTGAGATCGTCGAGGTATCCGAATGATAGGGGTGAGACCAACTGAAGAAGAATAGGTTGCAGAGGCAGGCAGAAAAGCAAGGGTCCCAGCGGATCGCCTTGCTGAGGCCCCACCCGAGATTGAACCGTGTAGCCGCCGAATTTTAGTGTCGATTCTTCGGCGTAGGATTGTAAACAGTATGGAGCCAGGTCGGGTAAGATCTCGATCACTGAAGCCAGCATTCGGTCTCGGTAGAGGCTATTGAAGGCATTTGATAAATCGAGTTTCACAACGATGTTGTCGTCATCCATGTTTGTGATAAACCTACGAGTGGCATGATTATTGTAGCGGACCAGGGGTTGGGCGAAAACACCAGGAGCCGAGTACCAACCCCAGTCGTCAAGGTACCCTCAGTCAGTCCGCGCAGTACGGCCTTGGCTGTAGACCAAGGACTAGCCGGCTAGGCTTAAACACGTTTATTGAAGAAACCACGATGATCACGTAGAGTTCACAGCACAAGTAATTTATTGCGTCACAATCGCTATAGCACTTCGAGAACGAACCGTTTGTGTCAATTTCTACAACGCTGGAATCAGAGTTCGTGCGCCGATGCAACAGTTTATGTAGCGCCAGAGTTCGTGCGTCGTCGCGGCAGTTTATGTAGCGCCAGAGTGAATGCGAAGCGTTCAGGAATCGAATCGGCGTCGTCGTGCACAGCAGGCAATAGAGCCTGCGTGAATGGTCGGAGCAGATTCGCGGCGGTCAGGATTCGAACCGGCGTCGTCAGGTTCCAGTGACTTCTGTAGCGCCAGTACAACGGACTCAGTAGCAAGTGAGTTTCGTCGTCGGAAGTGATCCCAGCAGGCAAGTCGGAGCAGATCCGCGGTGGTCAGGATTCGAACCGGCGTCGTCAGGCAGGACGGGCCGTCGTCTCTGCCTCTGCAGCACCCGGAGTAGAACCGTCGTCGTAGCAGCTTCGTCCGTCAGCTAGGTTGCGGTAGTCGGAAACCGCAACCCCAGTCACGTGGAGGAGCACCTGAAGAGGCCGATGTTCAAGCTCAAGGCTGGTATTCAGGATTTTACCTCTCTCCACAATAGTATCACTCAACAAACGTTTTACCGCTCGTCAAGCCAGATCATCAGCCAGCTACTACGCGTTTTACGGCGTTCTTCACCAGGCCATTCGTCTGCGTCGAAGCACGGACAGAACCTCTCTTATATAGGCTCAAGGCTAGGCCAAGCGATGCATGCTAGCCAGTAGGTGGGCGTATGCTGAGCGCACAATGGAAAATTCCACACATGCACGTATGCTGAGCTAGCAGACAGACAGACAGAGACAAGCGGACGGACAGGCAAACAAGCAGCGACACAGCAGCAGCGGCAGCAGCAGCAAGCAAGCAAGCAAGCACACCATAGCAATATTTCAACACTCCCCCCTAACGAAAAATCCGAGGCCTCCTCGGAGCAACACCGGGGAAGGGGAGAGCAATGCCATTAATAAACGATACATGAAATGCTTAAACTTGGCCAACGACAAACGTACATTTACGTAGCGCATTTTGAGGTAACGGCAGCGTAACAGAAAAATACCGTATTGCTCTCACAAATCCTGACAGCCAGGTCCCAGATCCACATGAACAAATAAGTCAGACAGTATTATCGTTTGGTCAATAGAAGTCGCGAATCGAACCAACCGACATTGACAATAATCACAATAATAAATCAGACAAGCGACATAAACTCAGACTGCGTGATCAAAATTAAACAGAAAAATACCGTACTGGTTTCACAAACCCGGACAATTAAGTCCACGATTAACGATGAAATTGTGCCACATAGTGGTCCACAATCCACAATATTTGTTTTCCTCTTCGGGTACGAAGTGCAAGTCGTGCACAACCCCCGTATTTTTTTTCTTCGGGTGCGGAGTGCCGTTTGCGCACAACCCCCTTTTTTCTTCTTTTTTTTTGTTTCGGGTACGAAATGCGAGGTGCGCATAACCCCCTTCTTTTTTTTTTTTTTTTTTTTTTTTTTTTTTTTTAGCAGCGATGTTTATGATTGCGAGGAGTTATGCAAAACAATCAGTCGAAAATAAAAATGATAGCCAGGCACGGCTGAAAATAATAAAGAAAAACAGAGGCCAGGCACGGCTTGTAATAATAAAAATAACTAACTGTTATAAGCATAAGCATACAATGCTCGACACAATAAAGTTTACGAGACACATAAGAATTTATAGCACAATTTTAGCGTACGAAATCAATATACATTCTTAAACCATCAATTTGCACAGAGCCACCTACGAGAGACTGTCCTCTAAACACATTAATTCCATGCTCTGGCACCAATATCAAAAACGATGAAAATGTGAATTTAGCGTGTCCTACTTACTGATTCATCAAAGCAAAGCCTGCATGCAAATAATCGCAAATAATTGTGCGATTAATTAAGCGATTAACAACAGAATCTCATGCAGCTAACCACGAATAACCACACGATTAATCAACCGATTTACATGAACCAATAGGCCCATCTGGGGACAGACAAAAATTAATAATAATACTGCATTTCTGCTCATAAAAATGGTGCTTTTCGCAAGGAAAATGTTTCTTTTTCACAAAATAATACTTTCCACAGTAAGAAAAATGCTTCTTTTTCCAATAAAAACGAAATGGTTCCTGTTTACCAAAGAAAAGAAAAGGGTTCTTTTCACAATTTAGAGTAATGATACTTTTGCAATAAAATTTGTGCCTCGTTAAAGAATAAAAAGTATTCCCCCCCTCTTTTTGGCGATAAAAGAAAAGGCCTTTAGCCAAAAATGGGAATCTTTTAACGTCGTTCATTCACAACATCCTGTGTTGTCGTGCGCGGAACCTGCACGCCGTCTACTGGAACCGGACTGGTCGACGAGTGGTACGGTGAGGTCGGCCGGGACCAACCCCTGCTTCGTCGGAGTTTTCGTCGTGCAAACTTTCTTCGGTTCCAGACGCTCTGTTCCTTGATTGATCAACCGCCGAAAGGGCTGCGCCGTCGATGACTCCACCATGTCGATCTCTGGAAGTTGCTCGCTCCGCAGTCGGCTCGCTCCACTCTCCTTTCGTTCTCCCGTAGCAGTGGCGAAGTTTATCAACGTGTGATACGAAGGACTTGGCCTTCGGCGACTTTTGGAGGAGGTAGTTGACCGGACCACACGCCCGCACAATCCGGAATGGACCCGTGAAGTTACGTTGAAACTTCGGGCTGCGTCCGACGAACTTCCGTGGGCTGAAGTAGTAGACCCAGTCACCTTCCTCGAACTTTGCAGGGCGCACTCGCAAGTCGTAGTTGTGCTTGCGTCTCTCGGCGCTCTTCTTGAGGCTTTTCCGCGCAGTGCCGTACGCCTTCTCGAATTTCTCCGCCAGGTCGGCCACGTAGGTTGAATAGGTGAGTCCACCCTCGTCGGTTCCTTCGGGCGGTCCATAAACGAGGTCCAGCGGTGCCCGGTTCTCTTTTCCGAAGACCAGGTAGTTTGGCGAGAAACCCGTCACGTCGTGGATCGAGGCGCGGTAGGCTGCCGTCACGTACGGGAGATGTTCGTCCCAGTCTCGCTGATTTTCGCTCACCACTTTTCCCAACATCGAGTTGAGCGTTCGGTGGTACCTCTCAATCATACCGTTGCTTTGCGGTCGATAGCTCGACGTCCGGACTTTGTCCACCTCCAAGAGTCGACACATTTCCTGGAACACATGTCCCTCGAAGTTCCTCCCTTGGTCCGTCAGAATCTGGAGCGGCGCCCCATAACGGACGACATTTGTTTCCACTAGCGCTTTTGCCACCGTGGTCGCCTCCTGGTTGGCCATCGGAACAGCTTCGGCGAACTTCGAGAAGTTGTCCATCATAGTCAGGATGTAGACGTTCCCCTTCTTGCTTCTCGGATGCGGGCCCGTAACGTCCACGCTCACTCGCTCCCACGGCTCTCCACAGGTCACGGGCTGCAGAGGGCCTTGTCTTTGCAGCGCGCCCCGTCGGTACCGGCAGCATCCGTCGCAGTGTCGACAGAACCTCTTTACGTCTCCGGACCATCCGACCCAATAGGCACGTCTTCGAACCTGCCATCGAGTACGACGAATGCCCAGATGTCCACCTGTCACGCCAGTATGCGCCAGCCTCAAGTAGTCTTCTCGAAGATCCTTTGGCACAAGTACTTGCTCCAGCTCGTCCGGCGTCCGTCGGTAGATCACATCATCTTTCACGTACAACGCGTCCCGCTGGTGCCAATAGACCTTAACGGCCTCTTCCTCCTGCAGAATTTCCTGCAGGCTCGGCATCCCTTCGCTCAGCCAGGATCTCACCAGGCTTAAGACGGAGTCTTCTTTCTGCGATCTTACTATGTCGGTCGTACTGTCGCTTTCTGTCGTCACTTCCGTTACTTCCCGCACGAAGTGATCCGTAGCATCAGCTTCCTCCCAATGACACTGTCGGCACGGCTTTCTGGACAAAGCATCGGCGTTTCCGTGTTTGCGTCCAGGACGATGCAGTATTTCGAAGTCAAACTCAGCCAACTTCTCCAACCATCGTCCTTGTTGCCCGATCGGGTCAGGAGTGTGCTGTAACCATCGCAGCGCAGCATGGTCCGTTCTGAGGGTAAACCGCCTACCCAGCAGGTACTGACGAAAGACTTGGGTGAAGTTTACCACGGCCAGCAATTCCTTTCGGGTAACGCAGTAATTGCGCTCGGCCGCAGAAAACAACCGACTACCATATGCAATCACCCGTTCTTCGCCGTCGATATTCTGGGAAAGTACCCCACCAATTCCGACGTCAGAGGCATCGCAGTCCAAAGTGTAAGCAGCGTCATCAACCGGTAGACTAAGTACAGGAGCCATGGTCAGCGCTTCCTTCAATCGGTCGAAAGCATTCTGGCAGTCGTCTCCCCACAGAAAAGGCTGGTCCTTCCTCGTCAAAGCAAACAAAGGAGCAGCGACCAAAGAGAAACCCCGTATGAACTTACGGTAATACGAGCACAAGCCTACAAAAGCCCGTACCTCCTTTAAGCATCTGGGCGTAAGCCACTCGGTTACTGCCTGTACTTTGGATGGATCAACAGATATCCCGTCAGCAGTCACAATATGTCCAAGAAAGGATACCGTGCGTCTGAACAGATGGCATTTGCTAGGCTTCAGTTTCAAGTTAGCATCCTTAAGCCTCCCAAAAACTTGACCCAATCTGTCCAAGTGTTGCTCCGCAGTACTGCTGAAGATTATTACATCGTCCAAGTACACCAGACATAATTCAAAGTTCAACCCAGAGAAAACGATATCCATAAGCCGCTGGAAGGTAGCCGGTGCGTTACATAAGCCGAAGGGCATGACCCGCCACCGAAAAGTCCCTCGCCGAGTGATGAAAGCAGTCTTATCAGAGTCATCTGGATTCATCATGACCTGATGGTACCCGCTGCGCAAATCCAAAGTACTGAACCACCCAGCGCCCGACAAAGCATCAAGACAAGCATCAATTCTAGGAAGAGGATAAGAATCCTTTCGAGTCTGGTTGTTCAGTTTCCGGTAGTCAATACAAAATCTCAGGGAACCATCCTTTTTCTTAGCGAGGACCACATTTGCCGCCCACTCGCTAACAGCTGGTTCAACCACCCCGGTAGCCAACATCTGGTCCAGTTGTGCGTCAATAGCAGCCTGATACGGAAGCGGTTGTCTACGCAAAGATTGTCTCACCGGACGAGAGTCTCCAGTATCGATTCTATGCTGAGAAATCATAGTCCTACCCAAGTCATGGTCAGTGGTCGAGAAAATACTTTCATATTCGACCAGTAACTCCTTCAGTCGCTCCTTCACATCAGACGGGACATCCTCAGAGATTTCGTCCATTAGTTTCCCGATCAAAGAGTTGTCGTCGGCAGTGCCCGTCTGTCTCTCATTGTCTTCCTCAACCTTTACGGGGTGCAAGTCGCCCAACATTTGGTTAGCCGTCAACAGGGCAGGCTGTTCATTCAAATTCACCACACGAATACAAGCATCATCAGCATCATCACCCAACACAACTCTGGCTACATGCAATCCAGGCTGGATTTCTTTAGACTCAGTCATCCAGGCTTGTGCGGAGGTCGTCAAATCACGATACTGAGTTTTACACGGAATATCACACTGAGAACGAGGAAGGACAGTTGTTTCCTCGGCAACCATAACCCTGCGACACCAAAGCGATCCATTGCCCTTAACCAAAGGAATGCGGCGTCGACCAATAAACAATGCACCCTGTCCAAAACCCAAGCGACAACGATGCTGCCTCAACCAATCCATGCCAAGCATTGGTTCACCAATTTGATCGGACACAAGAAAACTAGTATCAATAGAAAATCCTCTAGAAATCTTAATCGGAGCATCAATCTGACCCAAGACTCTAATCTGCGTTCCATTAGCAGCCAAAAGAATGCGATTGCTAGGCTGGAGCGGCAAACCATCAACATCAGCAGAGGGAACCAGGCTTACCTCCGACCCAGTGTCCACTAGGCAAGTTCTTTGCTGTCCGTTGATCGTTCCACGGATGTAGATCGCGTTGTTCGTCACACCCGATGCTCGGTCTCTCGTTGTATGGTTCGTGACGGTTGTTCCGCTCTGTTCCGCCGTCGGTGGATCCGATGTGCGTGCGTCGTCACGGCGGTTGGAGAACTGCTGGCGCTGGCGACACCGGCGAGCCACATGGCCCACCTGTCCACAGCTGAAGCAGGTTATCCCGCGTCCGGGACCACCTGAAGCGTTCCCTTGAGGCGGAGACGGAGGAGTAGGAACGGTAGATGGAACCGTCCGTGGAGCAGTCGGTTCAGCGCCGAAACTCGTTCGATGCGAGCTTCGGAGTTCGTCCAGCTGTTGGAAGATCCTTCCTTCCATGTCTTGTTGCCACTTACGTTGCGAAGCGAAGAAGCTGTCCAATTGAGACTGGAGCTGTCCACCGGCGTCGACTTCTTGAGACCCTCGCACTCGGTTGGCAGGTCTCCGACGATCTTCCATGTCCGACGTCTGTTGATACGCGGACAGGCGTAGAGCTGTTCGATACGCCTCGTCGATGGTCTTCGGTTCGCGTTCTCTCACCTTGAGAGACAACTCCCGGTCACGGATCGCTTCAAGGAAGGCATCCTTTGCGAGAATTTCCGTCGTTTCGTTGGACGGAACCGGGTAGGCAAGGACGACGAGTCTCCGGATGTCGTGCAGCAAGTCGCCGAGAGTTTCGTCCGTCCTCTGCCGGCGGTAGTAGAGCTGCGCTCGGAAGGTCTCAGCCTGACCCTCCGACCCGTAGCGTTGGCGTAGTCTCTTGACGAGCTGTTCATACGTGACTTCGGTGCTGGCTCCGAAGTCCCACAGCAGCTGCGTTGCCGCCTTCTCCAAGGAGCAACGGAGGAAGTCGACTTTATCGGCTGCAGTCCATCGGTTGTGTCTTGCGCAGACGTCGAATTGCGCCAGGAATGACTCGAGGGATCCGGTTCCGTCGAATTTTCCGGGCTTCATGGGATTCTTCTTTTCGCCGACCATGCGACCGACGTTTTCCAGGACTTTTGATTCCAGTCTGCTCGCGTCCCTTTCCGAAATCAGCACGGTTTTTCGGTCCTTCTTCGGCGCGTCGTCGAAGTCGATTTTCTCAAGGAATCGGCTGGACTCGACCTCGTAATCGACCAAGAGGTCCCTTCCTCGTCCAGCGGCGGGTGTAGACGTCGTTGGAAAGCCAGCGGCGTTTCCGTCCATGTCTCCGATCAGAGGACTCCACATTGTCGCCGTCTGTCGATATTCTCACCAGTTCGTAGAAGTGCAGCGAATCTTTCAAAACCACTTCCGCGGAATCAGCTTGAAGCGGTGCAGAGTTTTTCCAGTCACCCCACTTCGCGGGACCAGTTTGTAGCGGACCAGGGGTTGGGCGAAAACACCAGGAGCCGAGTACCAACCCCAGTCGTCAAGGTACCCTCAGTCAGTCCGCGCAGTACGGCCTTGGCTGTAGACCAAGGACTAGCCGGCTAGGCTTAAACACGTTTATTGAAGAAACCACGATGATCACGTAGAGTTCACAGCACAAGTAATTTATTGCGTCACAATCGCTATAGCACTTCGAGAACGAACCGTTTGTGTCAATTTCTACAACGCTGGAATCAGAGTTCGTGCGCCGATGCAACAGTTTATGTAGCGCCAGAGTTCGTGCGTCGTCGCGGCAGTTTATGTAGCGCCAGAGTGAATGCGAAGCGTTCAGGAATCGAATCGGCGTCGTCGTGCACAGCAGGCAATAGAGCCTGCGTGAATGGTCGGAGCAGATTCGCGGCGGTCAGGATTCGAACCGGCGTCGTCAGGTTCCAGTGACTTCTGTAGCGCCAGTACAACGGACTCAGTAGCAAGTGAGTTTCGTCGTCGGAAGTGATCCCAGCAGGCAAGTCGGAGCAGATCCGCGGTGGTCAGGATTCGAACCGGCGTCGTCAGGCAGGACGGGCCGTCGTCTCTGCCTCTGCAGCACCCGGAGTAGAACCGTCGTCGTAGCAGCTTCGTCCGTCAGCTAGGTTGCGGTAGTCGGAAACCGCAACCCCAGTCACGTGGAGGAGCACCTGAAGAGGCCGATGTTCAAGCTCAAGGCTGGTATTCAGGATTTTACCTCTCTCCACAATAGTATCACTCAACAAACGTTTTACCGCTCGTCAAGCCAGATCATCAGCCAGCTACTACGCGTTTTACGGCGTTCTTCACCAGGCCATTCGTCTGCGTCGAAGCACGGACAGAACCTCTCTTATATAGGCTCAAGGCTAGGCCAAGCGATGCATGCTAGCCAGTAGGTGGGCGTATGCTGAGCGCACAATGGAAAATTCCACACATGCACGTATGCTGAGCTAGCAGACAGACAGACAGAGACAAGCGGACGGACAGGCAAACAAGCAGCGACACAGCAGCAGCGGCAGCAGCAGCAAGCAAGCAAGCAAGCACACCATAGCAATATTTCAACATTATTAATAATTTCTAGATTATTATTATTATTATTATTATTACTATCATTATCATTATTATCATTACTATCATCATCATCAGCAGCAGCAGCCTATTATTATTGTTATAGTTATTTTAATGTCACTATTAGCCAATTATAGACTATTGGACATATTATTAATAATAATATTATTGTTGTTTTATTGTTGTTAACAACAATATTAACATATTGTTTTAATTCCATCATTATTTTAGACATATGCTTATTAATATTATTGTTCCTATTGCTGCTGTTATTGGTATTGCAATTAGTATCATTATTGCCATTGACACCCCATGCATTGTAGGCTAATTGTTATCGTAGTCATCAAATCATCATTGTCGATTTGTCATAGGCCTAGGCCTAGCTAGGACAATGAAGCCGATAATCATACTCATTTTATTTCCGTTTTACCCGGCTATGTCCAAATTATGTTGGTCTAAAAAATTATTTATTTTACTAGACGCCGTCACACCGAGGGTCCGAGGCAGCCTATGTTTGGAACGGCTAAAATTTAGTGACGTCTTCATTCAAATTTGCCTTTTCCGAGCTCAACTTTTTTGCTCATTTAAACCTATAGTCATTCAGTAGGTGTGGACGAAAGTCAATTTATTGACAATAGCATACATAGGCCTACCTGACTGACAACTCACAACTGAGAGCTCGGGGTTCAAATCCTGGTTATGGCAGGGCAGAAATTTGTGACGAGAATTCTAGGCCTATACTTCACTTGCACCCACAATCCTACTCGGCTGTAAATTTTTAATGAGCACACTGCCCACTGTTAGTGGCCGTGGGAAGACAAGAGGGCGAGGGAGAGATTACGGTATCAGAGATTAATTATATTTATCAGTACGAGGCCATAGGCCACAGATAGTCCATGCTATTGCATGGTTATGATCACGATAGCTCGATTACGATTATGACAGCGTTAACGCGATGGGACTCTGTCATAAACTAAGAAATGTCAACAAAGATCAAATGAGAAGGGCCAACACACCCACGCTGCTTCACGCATGAAGTGCTTCCTTCATCCCACGCGAGAAAGTGGGAAGAAGACGGGCAAATAGTGATGCAAACATGCCTGAACAGTGAACAGTGACAGCTATAGAACCGGTCGTGTACGTAAGTCGTATACCAGTAAAGTTCAGCCTGAGAGCAACGTATAGAATGATCAATGATCTATGTACGGTACGGTACGCACATACATGCCTAGATCATTCTAAATTGGATCAATAGACACACGCCCTCTAGACATAAAAGGAGGAGGTAGGAGGGGGTAAGGGAAGCGGCGCTCCCTAGAGACTGTGGGTGGTTTATTTCGTCAGGCTACTGACACGTAGATTTTATGTCACTGATCTGAGAACAACGCACACATGTACTTAACTTGAAAACGCTGGGCTTTGTAGAAGACGGATGACACAGTCACGCTCTCTATTGTCATAGGCAGTGGACAGTGACAAATGCATGTGTAAGGCTGTAAGCTATGTGTGAATAAGGGAAGTATAAAGTAGCAGACTACATACCATTGGCCTACTGTCCAATGATTGTAACAGCGCATACTGTACAAAGGTTTTCTGTGTAATATGACTAGGCCTATAGCAATAAGTCAGCGCAGTTTAAGGACGAGTGCAGCAATGCACGATGGAGACATAGACACTAACAATAGCAAACCCGTTCTGGGTTGTTGGACGGTTACTTGGATCAAACCAAAAAGAAGTACCGTCTCGATCTGCATTGTCGCACAGCGGGCGAAAGGGACCATTAAGCCACCGTGGACAGCGGAGCGCAGTGTAACCGGAAAGGGGCAGCAAAGCTAACGTACGTGTGCACAAGAGGTGTCCAGTCTGATAATATAATTAATTATTGGCGAGCTCACCAATATTAATCAATAACCATCATAAACAAAAACCTATGGAAATTTGAGGTTGCTTATTGTCTAGGAAAGACGTCAAACGGAGGTCATGCACCTGTACGTAGGCCTGATAGGCTAAGGAAACGTGTCGCGATTATTTCCTGCGATAGTCGCTGGGAGCGGCTTTCAAAGTCCATAGGCCATTGTTGCTTAACGGGTAGCCTAAACTGCGTCAGAGCGTAATTTCCAATTTCCTATTCTTAAGCCATCAGCGTTAAGAAGACATTTGGCCTATTATTAGGTCTACCTAGGCCTATAGATAGGCTTAATTACTTCTAAAATTCATGTTTTATCTGCCAAAGTCCCATCCCATCCTAAAATTGAAATGGTCACATCTACGAAATATAGGCTTAACCTAGCTTTCTCGCCTTGAAGGCTTGAAGTCAGATTTCATGCATAGGTCTTAGGCCTAAACAAAGGAATAGCCGAAACGTCCTCAAAGGGTCTCCACATAGCCGCCTACTTGGCAATTTACAATTAAAGCTTGAATATTGAATTTTAAAAGATATAGTTAACAATCTTTCTAAATTCTCAGCTTTTCTCCATTATAATTAGGCCTATTATTCTGTTCCAAGGTGATTCCAATGCCTTCTTTTAGCATGCATGCCTCATACGACCAATGAATTAATTAGCTAGCAAATAAGGTGTGACACAATGGACTCGTTATTTAAACGGACAAACATCAAGTCCGTATAAACACGAACGAGAGAAAATATTCTAAAATTTTATTAGCTTAACTTGCTCACTTGAGCTTTTAGGGGCCGTCCATAAAGTGGGGCCCACGTCACGCTCCAGGGTGGGACGGGGTGTAAGAAAGTGTGACAGTTTGCGACAGGGAGGGGTAGGCCATGTGTGACGTCACACATTTATTTTTTGTAAAAAAAATCCAATTCTTTTTATATTTTTACTAGAATTTAATAGCTTTAAAAATAATTTTCACAAATTTTTTGAAACATTTGAAGTAGTTTTATGTCAAAATAGCATGAAATGCGTATCCCTGAATGTGTTCTTCACGATTCCTCTCGCTAGGAGCGCTAGTATTGCTGTTGCGAAGCCTTGTTTTAGGCCCTATGTATAGCCTTGCGGTGTTAATTTTTTTAAAATCAAAAGTGTGACGTACTTTAGGGGGGGGGTCAGAGATTTGTGACAGTTTGTGACAGGGGTCAAAAATGGTCAAAATAGCGTGACGTACTTTATGAACGGCTCCTTATGTAGAATTTTGTGCTGAATTAAATGGTAGGCCTATAGGGAGGGCATTCTTCGCAATCTTTGCTTAGACTTCACTTCATATAAGCTTACGCAGGGTACATGTATAAATTACTGCAAACATTAATTGTGTCTACAATAGCCTAGGGTCTAGGCTATCTAGGCCCTATGTCTATTTGGCAGTGGCGTTACATGGAACTTTAGTTTAGAGAGGGCGCTTATTAAGTCTTTTGGAATTGCGAGTTATGTAGCAGTTGTTGCACGAACCGATGGTGGGACTGCTCGAGTATATGGGTAGGGGGTTTGATCTTCGTTTGGGGAGGTTAAGTTCCACGTACAAGTCCAACTCTAGTCACGTCCCTGATATTTGGTGATAGGCCTATTATAGGCTGCTGAAGTAGACCTAGGTCTAAATCACCCATCTAGGCTATAGTAGGTCTACTGGGATTAATCTTTCTTCGATCGGTGTTCCTGATGCTGCCATGCACCTGCACTGTTCATCTCCTATAGGCTAAAGCTGCCAAACATGGGCGCCCGCAAAGCAGAGGGACTAGATTAGACACTGGACAAGTGATCCCTCTTGCCCCTCTGTGTGAGCGCCGGGCGCCCATGGGCGGAGACTTAGGGCCGGAGGACGGTTCTCCAATGTTTGTGGTGGGGGACCGTCCATGGTAAGGCCTATGCCCCCACCCAATATTTAAGAAACATTCATACGTGCATCGTAAATTTCTGCCACTGTGAGGACATTTAGGACATTTTAAAGAAGTAAAGACGTTAAAAAGAAATCCTCAGCTATTTTGACAGGGCCCGGAGAATTGACTTTTAAAAAAGGTCGTCAGAAATAGTGGCGGATCCAGGGGGGGGGGGCAATCCGGCCATGGCCCCCCATTGAAAACTGCTATGGGACGTGGCCCCCCATTTGGTCTGAAATTAGCAATACGAATATGGGTGTAATGGATATTGGTCCCCTCCTATTTGGAAAATTGTATGGGACGTAACCCCCGTTCGATTTCCAAGGTGAGGACTAAAAAAAAGGTCATCAACTTTTTTTGGCGGATGAAATGGTATGATTTTCCCGAAAATTTTGGCAGATGACAAAAAAATTTGTTTTCCTCCTTTTTCCCATCCGAGATCTAATTATAAGATTTTGCCCCCCTTGAAACAGTTCTGGATCCGCCACTGGTCAGAAATGTTGGTCGGCGACAATGGAAAAGTTCGTCGGCGACCGGGCGACCCAGCCGTCGGCCCAAAATATCGCGCCCCGGCGATCGGTCTTCGGCCGCTCGTTCGCCCCCCCCCCCCAACTTCTAGTCCAAGTTCTGCCTATGCGGGCGCCCATACTACCAAAATAGGCCTATAATAATATTCATGTTAATTTGCCTCTTCAAAGTCATCATGATCATCATCCAACCTGTTTACCTTATTAATATTGTTATTCTAGGGAAAAATAAAATTGAAATGAATGAATTTCCATCGGTTATCATGGAAACCAAGATGAACGCTACATGGGCAAACGAACCGCTTTGTCCTCCCTCGGTCAGCATGCAGCAGCAGTCTGAAGTGCGCAGCTGCAGATTGACCCGTGGGGCATTAGGCTACTGCGTCCGAGTGCGTCGCCGCAATAGCCTAATTATACCACAGGTCCCATGCCGTCTAGGCCTACCAATCTTTGTCGTCTACGGTCATTCGACACACAGTGACCTCACTTAACCAGTCAATGAAGGCTAGCCTATGTAGCCTAAGTAGGCTACAGTGAACTGCATAACATTCTGAAATCGAAATTTCAATTCATCCGTTCGTCACCGCTGCTCTTTACTCACATGTTTACATAGGCCGGCTTGCTTGTTCTATTATCAAGCGGAACAACCGGATATTTGGAGTTTCAATGTAAAATTACCGAAAATATCAATGCTTTTTTAGCTGACGAACGTCGAGGTACGTAGGCCTGATTCAAGGCTGAAACAAGATTTTTCCGCCTGCGTGCCATATGAGTAGGCGATGGGGCATAAGGACGTATCTAGTTATTTATAGTTCAGCGTAATTTCCCGCCTTTCAAGCGCACTTGTTGCGTGCGGCCTATGCGCTGTATGCAGGACATTATAATAGCTTAGCTGTGTTGTGGCCTGCGCAGTCTACAACATTATTATACCTCTTGCAGTACAGGCAAAATAATTCTATACAGGTGCGTGTTTCGTCCGAGAATATTATTGTCCATCGTTCGTTGTTTTTACCAGAATTTTGGCGATCGAGTTACGTACGAGATCGAGTTGCACGTTAGGATCGAACACCGGAAGAAGACGACGGTTAAGAATCTGAATTCTAACGGGACTCAAAGAATGCGAAATCATTTTCACTTATTATTAGTATTGGGCGTCGCCCTTTACGTCCTACCCACAGTAAGTACTGTATTATATTATATTATATTATAGCGAAGTAAACATTCTTGTGTCGGTACGCGCATTTCAATAATGGATTGCCTAAGTTCGGATCTAACCGTTCAAACTTCGGAGACATCACGTAGATTAGGCTTTCTGTACTCGTCTCTGATTTGAAATCGGAAAATTTATGTGTGACTTGTGAAATAAATACAGACCTTTAATTGTATGTAGGCCACTACTTGAGTTGTGTGTGAATGTGTGCGTGTGTGTCGAATTTTATATATTATACGAAGCGTATATCATTGCAACAGATTTGGAAGTATAAATACCGACTAATTATACAGCACAGGTGTAGCCTATTTCAAGCACTAACCGTCTGTCAAAATAGCCTACTTGGAGGTCATTTGTCAGTTTGAAGTGTGATTTATCCTGAAGCGCCCTGTATATTTTAGAAGATTAGCTAGGCCGTTAAAAAGACACTCTAAACTAGAGGCTAATTCATTTCTGTAGTTGAAGGATTCAAATAATATTTAAAATGGTAGGCTACAGGGCATATGATAAATAAAAGGTTGAAAGATGTCCTAGGACTAAATGCCTTGATGAGTATGCACATACATTGTAAAATAATATATTTCTTGAGGCGTAAACAAACGAGCAACAAAGCCGCACCTGGATAATCTGCATAAACGCTTGAGAGTTATCAGCAAATTACATAGATCAGTTGAATCACAAGTAGGCAGGTATGCCTGTAGACAGAGAACGTGCGGCATTTAGCAGTGAAGGTTAATTCATTTTCTTTCAGACTTTGCCGGTGGTGACGCTACTACGGTATAGGTCACGACAGGTCATTTGACCCGCGTATTTTACTTATGGCCTGCCAAATATTCTTTGGATTTTTTATAACTTGTTTAGATTAAATTTTTTCGACCTGCTGAATATTTCATAAGACCCTGACCACTGCTGAAAGTTTATAGCTGGTGACGCCATTCAACATTGCATTATGCCCACTGCAGGGCATAGTGAAGTGGTTTGGAAAAGTTGCCGGGTCTCACTTTGGCGGACGAGCACGCCTTTGGCCCAAAAAAATTCTGACGAGGTTTTTCCTATAGTCATTTTCCCAAAATTACCGAAAATCCCACCATTTTTACCTACTTTTGGCACCTGACGGCCTGTTTTGCGACCCGGCTGAGACCCGGCAACAGCAGGTCTCGAAAATCGATGTCGGGTCTCAGACTCGGACCGACTCTGCTCACTTTCAGCCCTGGCCCACTGCAACATTCATAGTAACAAGCAAAGTGACTGGTCAGTGAATTCAGCAGGATTCAGCTGAATTTAACCACTGTGTACAGTGTGTAGGGCTCATGAGAAAGTTTAATGATTGCAGTGATCCTGTCCTAAGCAATAAAGAACTGGATTGCAGGCTTCACATGCCATGTTAGTCTAGAAATTTCTAGCTGAATACCGGATGAAAATAATGAAACGTTCTGGTCGTTAACAAAACAACTGACACACTTTATCAGTTTGAACCGATCTATGACTGATTGATTGATTATTTATTATTTATTGACTGCTTATCTGTGTCATAGGTAATTGTTCAAGCAAGTGGTGCTAAAACTGGTGACAGCGTTCGTGGTGGAAAGAAACATGATGCGGACAAAAACGCGAGGAAGTCGAGTGATTACTCGTTTGATTATTCTCTCTACGACGATGACGACAGCTGGTTGAAGGAAGACCGTACTTCTGATGACGTTGAAACTGTTGACGGCAGTATTCCCATCCCTGATGAGGATGATGATGATGATCTTCCGGATGATGTAGAAGAAGATGTAAAGTATTATGACAGTGATGTTGATGACAATGCTGATGATGAGGGAGAAGAGGAGGAGGAGGAGGCGGAGGAGAATGACGACAATGATGAGGATACTGATGATATCAAGAAAACAGACAAAGGTAGTGATGGTCAGCGGAAGAAAGACAATAGCGACGAGACATCTGATGAAGTTAAAAATGTCGAAGATGATGAAGAAACAGCAGATGACAATGACGACGGTGATGACGATGATGATGTAGATAGTGAAGATGAAGATGATCAAGATAAGACGGAGCCTTCTGATGAAGAAGCGGGTGATGAAAGTGCCAAAGCCACTGATGATGCTGATGATGATGATGAAGATAGTGAAGATGAAGATGATCAAGATAAGACTTCTGATGAAGATAAGGAACCAAGTGATGAAAGTGCCAAAGCCACTGATGATGCTGAAGATAGTGAAGACAAAGATGATCAAGATAAGACTTCTGATGAAGATAAGGAAGCAGGTGATGAAAGTGATAAAGTCACTGATGATGCTGCTGATGATGATGAAGAAGAAGAAGTCACTGAGCTGGGTGATAATCCTACTGAGAATGAGAAAGACGCTGACGATGTTAGCCGACTGTTCGACACTAAAGGTTACGTGGACGACAATTTCCTTCGCGACGAATATAATTACGACGACGACACGCTGTATGAAGATGAAACGGACGACAGCAATCCCGAAGAAGGTGATCAGAATGAGGATGCAGTAGACACTTATGACGAATTCGACAACAATGATGACGATGATGATGAAGGTTACAAGAGTAATAAAGAAGACGAAGGTGACTCAGAGAAGAGTGATCCAGAAAGTGAAACGAGTGATGACGACAATGAGTTTGGTAAGCATCTTGTTTTTTGCTGTCTGTACGTGAATTCCCTTCACCGCATTAACTATTATTAGTCGTAATTATTCATTAGGCTTTGTTAGTGTTTGGTTTTAGGCATTTTCGTTTGTTTACATGAGTGCTGCTTGTAGCGAGTCACTGTATTTTAGTTACTATTTTGCGGTAACTACGAGGTAAGTCAGGTAACTAGTAAATTTAAAACAAAAATAATTATCTTTGTTTTAAATTTACTAGTTAAATGCATACTGCCAACTGACTACTGGTGCTTTTATGAGGCAACAGTAAAACCTGTAAACACAAAAATGTTATTAAATTGCATTACTTTTAAGTCAATCTATGTTCACATCGTTGCTTTGATTTGGGTGCTAAAATGTTTATTAGAGGTGCTTTATCATCGGTCTTTATCATCGCACGTGCGTAAAAATGACCCAGACATTTCCGCTTGTGCTCATGTTACTGAACTATTTCCTTTTGTTCTTCAATTTTAAAGTCTGATTTCATCATGAAGGAAACTGAAATTTCAAGTTAACATGAGCACTTGCAGTAAATATAAAAACCTCACTTTCCTTTTTAAAGTAATCGTAATCAGAAATTGTAATTCGAAATTTCTACAGTGCCCCAAAACACAAAGTTGTGAGAACCAGCTTATTCACAAAGTTAATGTAATCAGTTCCGAGTTGCGTTTTCATAAAGTAACTATTTTAGGTAATTATGTTTAGTTACTTTGCGTTTTCAATAACTAGTTGCTTTTTAAACGTAACTATTCATCACTGGTTCACACTTTGCAAAATTGTGGATAGACTTAATATTTTCTGTCATTTGCATCAGTGATGTTGTATTTCATAAACACTTCTTTTCGTACTTTACCATTGGTTTTACCAATGTTTGCATGAACTGAAATATAATATTATTTTAGTTTTTAAGTGCTAACATTTATAATTTACCAACACCAAGCTCTGGCTTCATTATTGGCCATTTATTATGATGTAAACCGCACTTGGCATAAAAATGCTGTGTATAAAAAAGATTGTCTGCACTTAGAGCTGGATTGTAAGACGGGTTTTTGATTAAACCAACATGAAAGGTTAAGTTAAACAATTTTGTTTTAGATGCAGATCTCAGCAAACTTCAGAAGATGTCAAAGAGTATGAACAGTGAAGCCAAAGAATTTTCAGTCAAACATCCGGTTTTGGTTGGAGGTAAGCTAAACAGAAACAAGGCAATTTTGGTGAACTGACAATTTTTCGAAGCAGTTGTTTGATACCAGTAAACTGCAATAATCTTACCATGGATTATAAGTGTACCTGATAGAATTTAGCTTTTTGACTGAACAAAAAGGGCTATTTCCATCCGGCAGCGCAATGGTTTTTGTTACTAAGAAGTAAGCTGCATACGAAAGTCTCCAATATCCAACAGTGTGATGTGTAACTCATATACTTGAAATGGTTTTTCATCTTTTAAAGCATATTGCAGTTGTTAGCAAACATTGTTTAAAATATTCGAATCACATTTTAATTATGCAGTGAAGGCATGAGTATGTATCAATTTATTGTGCGATAGGTGAATTATTAGTTTTATGATTTAATTAATGTTGTTCGAATGTGTACATGTTACTGTTTATCTAAAAGTGACTGGCAAACCAATGCATCTTGTCAATAATATTCTTATCAATAACATTGATGAAATTGTTCCTTTAGACTTAAGCCTGCACAGAATGGTAGTTTGTCCCTTCATTTAAGCAGGTTGGGGACCCCTGATAAAAAGTGAAATGGTGGCTGTAGGCATATCTGGTTGAGCACTTATATTAATCAGCTGTAATGGTCAGCGTTATATGGATCACAGGCATGTCCTTAATATGTGGCTACTGCAATCAGCCATTGTCTTGTCATAGATAGTAATGTGTGTAACACTACCATGGATAATTATATCAAAATTAATGATGTCATAATGAAATACAAGTGATTTTATTTTGTAGCTGTGATAGGAGTCATTCTCATGATTGTTTTCTGCGTCGTCCTGGCGGTCGTTGTACTCACCTTGCGCAGAGTCTGCAGAAACAGAGGATTCATGCGCCTCGAAAAGTCCGACGATTTCAGCTCGCAAACACCAATTTACGTAAAGAAACCAGATTCGAGTAATAAGATCTGTGCTGTTTGATGTGTAAAAATTATTCCAGTTTGCGCTGTTTAAGTACCCAAACTTGTGCCTTGAATAAGCAATCAATTTTGACTGTTTGCATAGAGTTGTTTTAGATATATACAAGCTACAGATATTTAAAACCCTGTTTTGATTTTACGCTGGAAAATCTGGACAACTTGTTATTTGGTTGAGTTACGTGAACCTTAGAAAAAGTTTTACAACACATAAAGATGACTGAAGGCCTACATTTTGTAATGTTAGTGCAACTATGTGTTGATTTTTGAAGTACGACCGCCTTTCTTGTTGATATATTTTAGTTTATCCCACACTATTCAATTCCATCCAGATGTTCATAAAAAAATTGTCCGTTTCATTAGCTTAAAATGAACCACTTGACTCTGTGGCTTCCGTTAGCGTTAGCATGTCTTTTTTTATCATGTAGAACCTTTCCTATCTATTGCATTGTTACCTTTCAAACATTTGCATAGCATTTTAAAGTATTGAAATGGTCTTCCTGGCATCTTTACTATCTCAAACCATTTGCAAAAAAACAATTTGCAGGAAAATTGTTTTTTTTTACATTTTGTACATTTTTATTTTTCTATGTTTAGATTTTGAACTGAATTGCTTTGAAAACTTGTACTAATTGTGATTGATAAGCTCTATAATTTTGTTCAATCCTGAGGAATCACTTCTTCTACCTCAGTTGAAAAATTTTAAATATAAAATTTGTTTAGATATTCTTTAAGGTTTTACTTACAAGAAGCCTTAGAGGCAATTATGATGTAGCTTAATAAAAATTGTTGATTTTGCATTTAGGTTTTAGTCAATTACTTGCACTGCCAGTGGTTTAAGGGTTGGCACAAGACAATACCAATTTTATGGGCATGAATTTATAGTTAAGTACTGTACTTTTTCAGATTATTTAGTCTGGTAGTTGTTTTCTACTGATACTTTTAAAATGTTTATCATTGCAATTATTTGTAAGATGCAGATCAGTGCTGTCCAACCTTTATGATACTGCAGAGAACATTTTCTTGGAACTGCTGGCTGCACCGATAACTCAAAAACTATTAAAATGTATTGAAAATTGTCAACTGCATTAAATTTACTATGGAATAATTTGAATCAATGCGTCGTTGAAACAGAATTTTGTGTTTGTATTGTCGAATAAGAAGCTAGGTTAAAAACTAATGGCTATGCATTGTATGCAATGCAAGTAGGTCTGTGGTTTTGTTTTTTCGTTATTTTCACAAATTTTCAAAGATTTCACTAGCAGGTAACTTAAAATATGTCCGTCATCTGCAGGTTGAACAGCACTGATGCACGTAATGTGGAATATATGGTCGATCATTTACCATATATTCTTAGTTTTAGTGGCCTTCAGATATTAACCACCAACTTTAGTTTTCTGATATTAGTCGTGATATCATGAGGTGGCACAGATATTCTGCATTATAAGAAAAAGCCACATAACTTTCGTTGGTTAGGCATACGAGATTATGCCAGATTCCTAGACATTTTGAAACTAGGAAAGTGCATTCAGTGGAAAGTATGATTCCAACAACGGAGGAAAGTATCCAGACTAAAATAATCTGAACTCGTTTCTTTGAAAGCAATGAAGTGCTTGTGTTTTTAAAGTTCATGGCTGCACGGCAGCACTTGAGTTACACTTCTTGAGTTGTTTGTTAATAGTAACGTATACATTGTCGATTGAAAATAATGATTTCTTATCTAAATAAAAGTTTGAACATATTTGAAAATGTATTAGTGAAGATCTGGAGGGACACACCAGGCTTGAGTTAGCATTTGATTTTTATATTCATGTGATGTTCCTCAAAGCACTGTCAGCTTCTTGCATGCTGCAGAACTATTGATGTGTGGTTTGCCAATGCAGTGAAGATTTTATATTTCTCGGTTTGAATGATTTTCTTAGACGTTACAACTGATTCGTTCAACTAGAATAGAGTGCATCCATATCTGAGAATGGTTATTTATTTGCTTATGGCAAGACATTGATTTGACAGTTAGCTCTATTGAACTATTTAAAGTCTAAAGCTTGAACTCTTGGATCAAATTTATGATTAAAATTTTTGTGATTTCTTGAAATTTGCTATTTTAGTCCGTGCTGGACACGAAAAGAACGTACTGAACGTGTCAGAGCTGTCTGTCTATAAATAAGCTCTAAAGCTTGTCATGTCACAATAATTGTCTTCAGCATGAAGTAAAATGCTTGCAGTACTTAGCATTTTCAAATTCTCAGGTCAAATTGCCTCAAGTGAAGCTTATGTTTATATTAGGCTGAAAGTCGAAGACATTATCTGTAGTTGGCCCAAGGCTGCAGACATGATTTTATATGGGGGTGTTTACTTGAACCTTGAGCAAGCAACTGGATAAACTGACTAAAGGGTTTGGAGAAGCGCAGCGAGCTGTGTCATAGCGGGTTCTGAGCAGCCGATACATTACACACTGCAGTACAGTACTACAATTGTTATTATTTTACCATTCCACAATCTCTAATTTCAAATGAACCCATCATGATCTTATCTACTGTAAAATATCACATATAAATGATAGTTTTAAAATTAGATCCCATTAGTTCTTGCACTGTAATAGTAAAATTAATGCATTATTTCATTTGGGGGGAGGTGTTCAAACACCCCTAGCTACGGCCTTGTGTTTTGGTCAATTATAGTCCTTTGTCTTGTTATCTAACACAAGATCCTCTAAGGCTCTAAACCTTTACTTGCCTGCATCAAAACTACAAGGTCCTCTTCTTTCAACAAGATTGGTTCTAGTGTTTCAGTAATACATTATTTATGTAGCACACCTCCAAGTATAAGCCTTCCCTGCACAGTATCATGAGCAGCTGCAAGTGCAGCCATTGCAGACAGACTAGACGATCGTGAGCTGACCTGCGGAAAAATTTCTTTGATAATTGATAATCTTGATGCTTTGGAAATCGCTGCAATGGGAATTAAATGTAGGATTTGCTCACAAAAAGTTACAGTTAACACAAGTTATTTGTATCTGTATTTCACACAATATAGGATTGATCAATACGGATAAATGAACTCACAGTGAACTGTTTGCAAACTCTAGTATAAAATGCGTGCAAATACATGTATAAAGTTACCAAAGCAGCAAGAACAGGATATGGTATGTCGTGTGCATTGATAGGAACAAACATCTGTGTAGTTTCATAAGCTACTATGTGAATCGTTTGCTTCATCGCAGAAATGAAGTTAATCCATCTAGATTTTCAGATCCTACATTTTCTGTGACGCTTCTCTTCGTAACTTGCGCCAGTTATTACGCTTTGTCTGCAGTGCTATCTACAAGAAACATAAATTGCAATATTATCTAGTTTCATTGCATTGCAACTAGCCTTTCAAAATTGAAGTAAACTGTTTGAGTGACAACGTAAGAACAACTACTCAGCTACTCGTATTTGGAGCATGGTGCTAGATTCTCAACCATCTGAACCGACAAGCCGGAAAAAGGGTGTGAACATTAGATGTGTGTGCTTGAAAAGACATTGATTTGACCATCCAGCATAATTTATTTAGGGTTTATAAAGAAGCTGTGCTAATTAGCACTTGCACAGTCCACACCTATTATAGCATACATTCCAATGCAAATATATTCCACATATATAATTGTGGCTGTGTTTACCTCCATTCATAGGTGGGGCCGTATTATCCATTAGGCATAGTTGCATTATGATAGTAGGCACTGTTACTATAGCCCACGAACCATTGACGCAAGTCAAAATGTGAGATATTGAAAATAAGTCGCATTACAGCTCAGTGGAAATATTCAGGATATTATAATTTTATAATCAACATTATGAAAAGCGTAGTGAAGTTTAAAAATCAAATCTGGGTGTTTTTGTGAATCACGACGACTCATGAAATGAATAAATAATGCGTTTAGCTTAATGCAGAGAGCTCTGGCAGTTGGGCTTGACACGACCCTCTCCATAGATATCTAAGGCCTACATAGAAATGAATAAAAGCGAAGTCCTGATAATTGATCATGTTTTGATATTGTTCATAGTGCCAAACCATAAAGTAGTAAGCAAACAATCTTACAGAAATGATAAAGAATATGAAGGAAGCCATTACCAGTTATGCAGATTAAGTTGCCATTATTCTGGTACAGACTGTATATCTTCAGAATGACATAACACCCCAGAGCTATGATATCAAGAGCTGTTTTCTTATTTGTGATTAATTGGAAGATCTTTATGTTTGAACGACAACTAGAAAGCGGTGTTGATAAAGGCATTGTATTTAGTAACAAGTGCCGTTGATAAGGTTCTACGAATTTTGGTGCAAAAAGTTACCACATGTATGGATCTGTGCCAGTCGAGTGGTTGTTGGGTGTGCAAATACGATTTATGGCCTACATTTATATTATATATAAAAATAATATCATTATTTCTAAGACTTTTCGAATAGCTAAGTACTGTTCCTATCTGCAAGACCTATGCACTGAGCCAAGTGGCTTTTCTATATAGACGTATCCAATTTATCCCTTGGCTATAAATTTATAGTCTTAGGCTTATAATTATATACTTAACTGCCCAATGTGCCCACCCAAATGCATATGGGTTTAGCACTGCCTGACTTTGCACTCAAGGAAATAGCTGTTTCAAATGATATGACACAAAGTTCTGTTAATATGCCAGTTTTATGTCTAGGTCTGTTTAGAAATCATATACAATATTATGCATGTATGTGCATATACAGGTGACTTTCATCAATTGACCCTCTCATGCAGCCCGTTCATACCCTGGGGCCCTCCACTCAAATATTTCGAAAGACGGTAGTAGCTTACAGTTGTAATATCCACTTTTCTTTGCCAAGTCTGGAGTTTTTTCTTGAGAATGTAGATCTCGGCTTTTGATTCGACATAATCAAACATTTCTGGCACAACGTAAGTCTCCATTTGATCTCGTAGCTTCTGATTGATCTTTTCTGCTGCAATTCGCTCCTATAGAAAGGAGACAAGTTACAGCAATAAATGTAATAATTCTAAGTTGCATTTAATGTTGTTGGCTAAGTTTCACGTGATTAAAATCGTGGTCAGCTGGGTTTTTTTATAGATCTATCAAGAACCATGACTGCAAACCATCCATCAGATATTTAATAATTTATTTATATGGCGCCACTGTAAAAACAACTACTTCGGACCATAGGCGTACGAGGCGGGGGTGCAGGGGGGGCAATTGCCCCCCCAAATTCGGGCAAGTTTGGTGGTTTTTTCGGGCAAAAAGTCGCGGACGACTAAAAAAAAAAAAAAAAAAGGTCGTCAAGTTTCGGGCAAATCTGATTTTACGAGCAAAAAAGTCGCGGACGACTAAAAAAAAAAAAAAAAGTCAAGTTTTTTCGGGCAAATCGGGTTTTTCGGGCAAAAACAGTCGCGGGCGACCAACTTTTTGGCCGGATAAATTTTTCGGGCAGAAGTTCAATCTTTGCCCCCCCACTTCTGAAACCTCCCGTACGCCTATGCTTCGGACATATGATCCGAGCAAACAAGCTGCCGGCATTCATATGTCAGGGCTATGTGGATGGAAAAAGGGCCCGAGGAAGGCCGAGAAGAAGATGGATGGATGACGTGGAGGAGTGGACGGGGATGGCGATGGTGGACTGCGTGAGGACCGCGAGGAACAGAGAGCAATGGAGAAGGATGACGTCGTCGACTCTGATCCCCGATCCGCAGCAATGAGGATGGGCACGACGACGACGACTGTAAAAACAAGGCAGAAATAATTAATTAAGCCTATATCAAATGATGTTTTAAGGCACAAGTTTGCAAGTTTTGCAAACATAATTATCAGGACATACAATACACACAGTTTTGTATAATAATATGTTCATACATTACATATGTACTTGCATCCAGTATTTTTAATTTTTATATATAAATAATTATTTTAAGAACACTTTGATTTTGCTTACCGCTTTAAGTTAATTGCGAATAAATACTTTTACTTAAAGTTAGGCTTACTTTAACTGCCAATGAATACTTTTACTTAAAGTTAGGCTTACTTTAACTGTTACTTATGGTTCAGTACTTTGAACAATCATGCACATCCTTTTTATAATACATGTGCTAACCTAAAAGAAATTAAATGCTTAGGTCAGATTAAATATAGATAAGAATTAAATTAGATGAAAATTTGCACTCTAAAGATTAGAATTACCTACATCTTCAACTACTGCCGTTTCACTATCTACGCGTCCCATGAGCTCTTGTCGTGAAACAATGTCGAGCTTCAGTTGTTTCGACTCGGATAGGAGAGTGTTAAGCTTCTGTCTGTACGAGTTGAGGACTCGTAGGACGTGTGACGTCATCAGTTTGAGATGAATGAGGTCATTACTTCTTTCTTCGATCTTTTCCATGTACTGCAGATTCTCAATCTTCAGCTGGTTGAAGTCGACCTCGTGCAGAATGTCGCCAGTCTCTTCTTGCTACAGCATAAAATGCAATTGCTGTAGTCAAAACAATACATAATTAATATATGCTGTAGTTAGAACAATACATGTGTAATTAACCCTTTGAACCCTAATGGCCTCTAGAGTGACCCGTTATCCATGTAGAGTTACGGGAGCTTCGGGTTCAAAGGGTTAATATTACATACGATGGAACCTGACAGATGGAATGTTAAAATTGATGGCACATTCAACAGGTATCTCGGCCGTAAAAAGAAATGATCAGAGAAATTTCATTTTCAAAAGCTTTATGTTGTTAATCTCCAGGATGCAAAAGTATAAGACACTTGGCTGAAAATTAAAAAGCAAACTGCATATTTGGGCGCATTTCGGTTTCAAAAGCAAAGCATTTACTGGTCAATGAAGATTGAAGAATTACATATATCGCTATGCATAGAATGACGTCAATTTAACATGATTTACAATGATTCAAACAATAAACCTTATGGCAGAATTCTAATCATTTTGATACAAAGTTCAATCTTAATTTGACTGGCATTGACCAGTATGAAGTTTGAATGAACAAAGTTGAACAGGTCTGCTAACCTGTTCATTACTAAGCCTAGACTAATAATATTCTCATTTATCAATTTCAACAGATTAATTATCAGACTTCAGTCAATCTGACCAGCACAGTGAAAAGAAAATTTATGCTACTTCATCTCAAAGTTTCATGTGAAAGTGACCTGGTCAGTTCAGAGGCACATTTGAAACACAGAACTTTATCAGAAGTTATCGCATTGATCAGACGTTATCACAGTTGAAACACAGTTATCAGAAGTTCATAGGTTATTATTATCACCTGTTTTAGCACCTGCCATAACCTTTTTCTCTTCACTTTCAGAGCAGTATTTTTAAGACGCAATTTCAAAGCCAGTGCATCCTACAAAATAAAAAAATCACTCATACAGTCAAATGTACTTGGTACCAGCATTATAATAGTCCCTTAAGGTATTATAATCATGACTAATGAACCATGATAACTAATGACAACATATAATTCTAGAAATGTAAGCATTATAAATTCCAAAAAACATGCTGAAGTAACTCAACGAACTTCAACGTTGATACAGCAATACAACAATTTTTAATTACGTAATTAATTATCAAAGTGGCAGCTTGATCCAGAATGGAATGATAGGTTGGCTAACTTGATAACATCATTAGACGAGTCATCATCATCTAATTAGTTAGAATCTAATTAATTAACATGCAAATTATTTATGAGAAATTTTTTAATTCTAATTAAAAGTCGTCTAATTCTAATTAAAATCCCATAATTAACTTAATAATTACGTTGCTTTCATAATTACTTAATAACCTTTTTTGCATTCATTGCAACTAATAAAATATCAACCAATATTTGAATTCTCATTTCTATTATATCTTTGAAGGAAAAACTGCCTAAAATTTGTTATGATGTACTTTATGAAAAAAATCAGTACATAAATAAATCCATCAGTAAAGCAAAATTAATTGGAATGTGGCATTCTTAGCTATTGGAAAGAAAATTACATGATGTCTCTCAGAGTTTAGCAGTTGCAGCCAAAACAACATGAATGTTGCTCATGTTGTAGAATCTGCTACAAATGAGAAAGGTATTTGGTTTCAAGACAATACTTTCGAACTCATTATATATAGTTCCAAAACTTGTACAACTCCAATCTCTTATAGATGAAAACAGAACGAAGAGCATTGAAAATTAAGTTTCATCATAATCTAAAATATTTTGTCAAACAGACGAAACTGCAATTGGCAAAATTATATATCTATAATTCTTGTTTCGTTTTGTACTCTGGCGTCAACAAATAAAAATTCCAATTAACGAATTGAGTTTTAATTCCAATTCTCATTACCAGGTAATTAGTTCTTCTAAACTGATAATTCAAAATTATCAAGCCTGAACAAATTCCAATTTTAATTAATTAGCTAAAAAATCTTAGCTACCTATCACTCAAGTAATCCTTGCACTTTACCCGGTCTTAATAAAACATGGTTTAATTAAGAGCCCTCGAAAATTAGCTCATCTATCTGTGTACATCTCACCTAAGAATTAAAGATTGTAAACAAATAATGAAGAAAGACAAATTTAAAACAAAATAGAATAGTACCAAGCCCTGTATCCTTTCCAACCAGTGTTTAGCTGCTTTTTCTGGGTTAATGCGCCTGGTAACTGGATTGAGAGCATTCTTGGCTATGTCCCTTTCAAATTCATAGGCTTCTCTCTTGATCTCCAAGCAGCGATCGCTTGCTTCCTTAATCGTAGCCTAGAAGTAAAAACAGAAAATCCTGGAATCACATTGTGGGCGCGGTGGTGTAGTGGGTGAGAGTGCAGTCGGAGGGTTGCAGTTCGAATCCGCCTCTAGCTGCCTCGAAGGGACCTTGGGCAAGTCCTTCACTCGCAATTGCTCAGCGCTTTGACGTGATGCTCCGATTCAGTGTCCGCGCTGTAGTCGGGAGCGCTTCTGAGTAAAACATTGAAGAGACGCTATAACAAGTGCACATACAAATACCTGGTACAAACAAATTAATCAAGGCATGCACCGATCAGTGATCACCCTGCCGGCATGCTCAATTGTTCATGTAGAGCCCATGTAGCACCCATAATTCCAGGGGACCTGTAGACAGCCTATATAATACATGTCCCATCTAAGTCCTAAATGCACTAATGCTCAGAGAAATGCTGGTAGGTTGTGCATTTTTTATGCATAGGAATAGAGCGAATGTTGATTTTGGCTGTCGATGCTCAGATTGTCCTAACCATCATCCTTTTTGTATTCTTATGCTCATTGATAATTACTTTGATATTATACTTTTAAAATTTAAAAGTGAAGTTAAACCTATTTAACTCTTTCCCGCCGGATGGGGTCACCCGTGACCCCATTAACAGCATAGGTATCAAAACAATTCCGGCTGGAATGAGTTAATAGGTTTGATGAAAGACATCCTAGTGGCCAGTACCGGAACATGGCAAAAATCAAACTAAATTATGAGTGAAACACACTTAAATTAATCAGAATTTACCAATTATACGTAGAAAACCATCACACCTTCAGGTTCGACAATGCTTTATTTGTGACTTCATTTGTCTTTTTTCTTTCGGCTGTGTACCTTTCGACTTCACGCTGAGCTATATCGCCCTTTTGCTCGGCAGTGAGGCGCTGTGCAAAGCGCTCAGGAATATTGCCACGTGACCTGGAGCGCTTGCGAGAGAGACGCGACACCATAGACTCGGAGCGTGCAACTGGCAGATTGGTTGCGCTGAATGAACCAGTTTTTGATTGCTCCTTGGACTCAAATTTTTTCCATACCCTTTCAAACATTTCGGTTTCCAGTTCAAGAATATGATTAGATCTCCTACAGAAAAAATTATTACGCACAGTTATTAACAAAACAGTTCCGTCTGGAAGAATGCAGGTTAAATTTCAGCTTCTGAATCTAACAGTGTTCCTGTAAAAACCAATCTATAGATCCATGATTTGGTTAGGGTTAGCCAATTCACAGAGATAAGACTCGTACAAACCGAAATCTATGAGGTTATTCAGCCAAGTGCTGTTCCTGACTCAGGAACCAAGATTTGCTAAAAAAAGTCTTTTAACTAGTCTGCAGCTTCCAAGCATTTGGTAACAAGTGATTTTTTAAATAATGTACTTCCTCATCAGAAAAAAGTTGCAAAAAGTCTGGCCTGCCACAATACCATGTTTACAAAAGCGAGAGCTTGAATGGACGCTATAGCAAATGCGAGATATATAAATAAAAGAGAAGTAAATCAGTTTAAGATCTCCGGAGAATTGTAATGATTGGTCGGTCTGAGTTTGTAGGCCTTCTGCCGTCTAGCCTTCTAAGAAGGAATATTCCACGTAGTGTAGTAGGTCTACGTCTGATCGAGATGCACCAGTTAACCATCAACAAACAAACGACTCCCACACTCGGCCAGGTCGGCCTCTCCTAACAATGTGAACGCGAGTAAATGGAAATGTACAGTAGGCCTATTGTTGTACAAGTTTTTATAAGCGACTGTATGCCTTCTATCCTGCTGATTTTTCAATTAATCGATCGCTGGCCTGTGTACAGGCGCCACGGAAAGTGTTTTGATTAAGCACCCTCTCTTAAATTAACAAGCATTAAATGTTACACTCAAGTGCGCTTACAAAGTATCTTCTAATAGTCGTTCGATATCTTCCTCGCTCAATTGGTCGGTATCTTCGTCCTCTTCGAATCCATCTGTACTTAGCACACTTGTGCTAACGCTTGATATTGAATCCAATTCTAAAATTTTCACTTCACCTTGCGCCATTTTGAAATAATAATTAATGACGCAACTTTATGTATTACGTCATGTCTTCACCAATGAGATATAACTTTATTATATATATATATATACTAGCTGAACCCGGCCACGCGTTGCTGTGGCTGAAAAGAGGCTCCCCTCCCCCTCCCCTCCCCCTCCCCCTCCCCCCCCCCCCCCCCCTCCCCCCCCCCCTCCCCCCCCCCCCCCCCCCCCCCCCCCCCCCCCCCCCCCCCCCCCCCCTCCCCCCCCCCCCCCCCCCCCCCCCCCCCCCCCCCCCCCCCTCCCCCCCCCCCTCCCCCTCCCCACCGTCTTCGTCCCGCTCCCTCCGCTCCTTTCCGCCGTCACGCCGTGAAGGCCGCTTTGGGGAAGGCCGCGAATCGCTTATGACGTCAGAGGACGCGACATCATTCATGTTCATTCATATTTCGTCTGCTGTGTTTAGAGACAGCGTTTAGCCGTGAGGGACGTGTTCAACTTGCAAATGGCGGACGAACGGATTGCAAAGTTCCCTTTTTGTGGAAAAGGTTGCGTTTTTTCGGGAAAAAAGCATAAGTTATCACTGTTCTATCGGAATGGAAGGTGTTGTAAAAGTTTCATAACAATCGGTGTGTCACTTTCGGCGTGATCATGTTCCGAACTATTGGAAAGTTTCATTTTTATTTATATAGATAGGCTATATCATAAACTTACATCTCAATGGTCATTCACCTCCCTACTCAAATAATAATTATTATAATATCATAGGCCTAATAATTTTCGTTTATTCAACAATCCGGTTCATGCCAGACCGCAGCCGGTTACAGTGTACAATAATGCTATGCCGCTATGCAGTTGAAACAGTTTACAGGAACTCAGATTTATAACAGAATAGGCTAGGCTCTACATAAATCTTTTTAGGGCCTATATTAACCAATAACCATATTAGCTATAGCCTATAGGGCCTACTAACTGAACAGACAGCCTGTAATAATCGGCGCTATGCTAATAGCAGCCTACAAAGCATGTCCGCCCAACGGCAGGGATTTGAAAGTGAAAATTTTAGAATTGGATTTTTAAAGTGCAGTTGTACCGGTACACAAAATGTGCAGTTGCAGAAGCACTTCTGTAGGCCTGCAGTTAAAACTAGCAAAAAGGTCATTGATCTCCGATTGGAAGTAATTTACCATGGAGGATGATGATGGGATAGGAAAGAAGGAGTTGACAGTGCAGTTCAAAAAATTCCTTAAAAACAGCCAAGCGGCCTCTGCCCTCTGTAGGCCTACTTTTTAGGGCTCGAGCTCGATACCTCTTGTTCTCTGGGCCAGCGTGTTATCCATTAGGCCCTACTCTAGCCTACTCTTTATTTTTTAGAATATGAATATGAGTAGGCCTATGATCTCATTGGTAGGATCACTAGATCAACAATTGAGATCCATTAACCAGAGCCATGCTCAGCCATCATCGTATTACAAATCGAGTGCATTCGGCTGTTTAGCCACTATAAACCTAGGCCTATTTATGAAACACAATCGATTATTAGACCTACGTACACTACAGACCTGATAGATATTAGCCTATAGGCCTAGGTCTAGGCTCTTGGTTCAACGATCCAAATCTGATTGAAAGTAGGATCGCAAAATTATTAGGCTACTTTTCACAAACCAGTTTTGACCTTCATACCATCTCTCCAAGGCCTATAATAGGCCTAGGCTAGGCCATATTGCCTACTATAAAGTTCTTTGGCTTAGGCATATATATAATTATATATATATATATATATTATATATATATATATATATATATATTAGTCAACTTCAAGACCTAATTTGAGGACAGCCGCGTGTTGGAAGAAAATATTGCTTTCGGTTTACAATAGGCCTAACGATTGAATCTGCAGATTTTTCAGATGACCTGTTTATGAAACAAAAATCGACGAAAAGGTCCAATTAAAAAACTTAGACCTATCGGGCTACACCAGGGGTGGATCTAGGGGGCCAATCCGGCCATGCCCCCCCCATTTAAAACTGCCATGGGACGTGGCCCCCCCCCCATTTGGTCTGAAATTAGCAATACGAATATGAGTATAATGGATTAATGGATATTGCCCCCCTCTATTCGGAAAATTGTATGGAACGTGGCCCCCCCATTCGATTTTCAAGTTGAGGACGAGGGCCGGATTAAGCAATGTGAGGGCCCTGTTCGGGAATTTTTGTGGGGGCTCTTTTTGCGGAAAAGTTTTCGGGAAAATTTGTCAAATTTTTTGGGAAATCATACCATTTCATCCGCCCAAAAAAGTTGATGACCTTTTTTAGTCCTCTGGCGAAAGTTATTTCTGGAAAAGAAAAATAGTAGTTTGGCCGAAATTTGCTTTAAAAATTTTTCCCCTCACATTTGTGGGGCCCCCTAAAGTGTGGGGGCCCCTGTTCGGCCGAACATGTTGAACATGCCTTAATCCGGCCCTGTTGAGGACTAAAAAAAAGGTCATCAACTTTTTTGGCGGATGAAATGGTATGATCTTCCCGAAAAATTTGCCGGATGACTAAAAAAAAGGTCATCAACTTTTTTGGCGGATGAAAAGTACTTTTTTCCTCAACGACCGATCACTATATATAATTTTCAAACTTTCAAAAATATTTTCCTTTTCCCGCCCAAGATCTAAGATTTTGGCCCCCCCCCTTGAAACAGTTCTGGATCCGCCACTGGCCGACACTAAGGGATGAGCGGAATCCAACCTGCAGCCAATCGTTAATTATAGGCCCAGGACCCCTTATACCCCCACAGTTGACTGAATTGAGTGAAGTAGAGACCAGAAACAATGGGCCAGGTTTGACCTTGTGGGCCTATATAGTTCGAAATTAATTGATTTAATAAAATAAATTTGAGTAGGCCTATAATAGGGGCTAATCCTAAAACAAGGGCGGTCGAGGAAAAGGCGGTTCGATGAGATTCACGAAATAACAGGATTACAGGAATGAATCTGGAAGAACTAAGGGAAGAAGTGACATCAGGAAGAAAGCAATGGAGAAAACTGGTCATGACGGTCGCTAGAGGTCAAGGAAATGAAGACTCAAGGTGACAATGCTAATCCTACATTTTTTATAACCCATAATTAAACCTCTGCGCTATTGTTATAAGTCATGTGATTTGAACTTTGACCGAATTAGGCTACTTGACCTTCAGGGCAAAGGCAGGCCTGTAGCCTATAGGCCTATATCTGTAGAGGCCTAAAGAATCTCATGCAGTTTAAATTGAATCAACACGGTAGGCCTAACTTGAAAACAATATTATTGTAAAGTTCAAAGCCATGGGGTATTCATTCGCACCGTGTTTACGTTTCAATCTTATTTGAAGACACGACACAATAGCAAACCTGTCTTGAAGCCTTCTCGCCATTATACACAACAAGATAGTCTTCACATGTAGAGCAGCATATAATTATATATATATATATATATATAATTATATGTATAGCCTACACTGCTATACAGGGGCGGATCCAGGGGGCTTATCGGCCATGCCCTCCACCCATTTAGGAATGCCCATGTATCGTGGCCCCCCATTTGGATTGAACATGCTGTGGAACAAGGTATATATTGTACATTTTGGCCCCCCCCCCTATCCAGAAATGCCCATGCATTGTGCCCCCCCCCCCCATTTGGAAATGGCATGTCTTTTCCAAATTTTGACTTGAGGACTAAAAAAAGGTCATAAACCTTTTTCGGCGGATAAAATGGTATGTTTTTCCCAAAATTTTGACTTGAGGACTAAAAAAGGTCATCAACTTTTTCGGCGGATAAAATGGTATGCCTATGTTTTTCAAAAATGTTGACAAAAAAGGTCATCAACTTTTTCGGCGAACGCGGACGAAAAGACGAATTTTTTTCAAGACCCAAGGTCAACAAGAATTTTGCCCCTCCCCTACTAAGTTTCTGTATCCGCCCCTGCTGTTATACAATTCCATACATATGTTTACGTAAATGGACCGGTATAATGTTGTGGCTCAACATTAAGATAATAAGGTAGTAGTCGTAGGCTATATCATATAAGTATTATATATAGGCCTAGGCTATTCATCTATATGCCATTCATATTATAGGGCATACTTTGGGGGGGGGGGGGTTTATATAGGCTATGTGTTGTATGGGATTCGGATATACTCGACATAATATAAAGCACGGTGTACCCATTGCAAGACATCCAAACAAGGTTCGAGGACTTTGATTAGTTTATCAATTTGATCGAGGGGCTTGTGCTTGTGATAACCGGTTCCTCTTAAACTCTTAATCTACCCTCCTTCGGGTATTGTTGTTGTTAATTGCTGGCGTGGCTCGCAATCCATTCGACCGTCTGCTTCTTCTGAGTACAATTGGTCTAAAATGAATCCTTCAGATAATAATTTCGAAGATGAGAAGACGGTTCCGGCGGTGAACAGTCTTTCTCGACTCATCGAGGAGCTACATAAGGTCTTCGCTCATGACAAAGTGAACGTCGACTACGTGAAGGCTCTGCTCGAAGCCTACAAGAGCGATCCAAACGATTGGAAGGAGTACGCCAAGTTCGACATCTTCAGGTTTGATCTCATTGCTCATCTTTGTGCAGTAGACTATAGGTTGGGACGGCCCGGACGGGAAGGGGGTTGAATGTCGACACGCTGGGGTCACTGGCGGAAACCTAGAAGGAGACAGGGGGGACGGTTTCGCCCAAATAAAGTGTTGGGGGACGGCCCATGCATTCGTCCCCCCCCCCCCCCAATGTTTTAGCGCAAGGACAAAATTTTTTTGAATTTTTCGGCAGGACGGTAAAAAAGATCTAAAAACTGTTGTTCGGTTGGTGAGAATCGAAAAATTTCTTGACTTTTGGCCGGATGACTAAAAAAAGGTCATCAACTTTTTTACGGCGAAAATGGAAAAATTTTCTTGACTTTTTGGCCGGATGACTAAAAAAAAGAAAGAAAAAAGGTCAACAACTTTTTGGCGGCGAAAATGAAAAAATTTCTTGACTTTTTGGCCGGATGACTAAAAAAAGGTCATCAACTTTATGGGCGGCGAAAATGGAAAAATTTCTTGACTTTATGGCCGGATGAAAGTTTTTTTTCTTCTTTCCTTTCGCCACTCGTTCGGCACCCCCCCCCCCCAAATCTCTGGCCAGGTTTCCGCCTATGCCTGGGGTACGAAGATCAGAAAGACGTGGGCTAAATCTGCGATAGCCCCGTAAATTCTTTACTCAGACTTGAACTCCGTATCATCATGGAGCATGCCCTCTTGGGGCGTTGCATGATGCGGCAACAAATTCCCTCCAGAGACCGCGATCGTCCGCCAGATAACTCCGTATAGGCAACTGTAAAACGAGCAGTATATTGTTTAATCTAATATAACGCTTAGGCTACATTTTATCACTTGCGACAAACTATCTGACGGCCGAATTAGCATGCAGTAAAGTAAAATGGTTTACTTCGCTGATATTTTTATGACAGATCTGCTTAACAGTGTTAGAATTGGTGCTCAAAATGTGCCCGGCATACACGGACACAAACACTTAGACGGCGACGCTACTGGCCGATAGCAGCATCAACGATCGACTGATAAAAGCGCGCCCACTCGTCAATCATGGCGCGTAGAGATCCTGAGTGGCCGAGTTGGGTTGGTAGCCCGCTCGCCACGCCGGCAGCCAGGGTTCGATTCCCGATCGGTCGGTTTATCAGAGATTAATTTCTCGGATCTGTACGGCCGGTGGCTCGGTCGCAATATAGATTCTAAACGTCGAGTGAGAGGAGGGGTTGTACTCTGCCTCCGACACTAATCATCTTCGAAATGAAAAAGTGTCGTTAAACCCAAGTACACACACTCAATCATGGTGCGTTTTGAGTTCGTTCGTTGACGTTGGCTATTCTGGAGCGGTAAACCCTCTCATGCAGCACACTCCATGTCCTATAGTCGACTGTGTTAAGATCCGGTGAATTCGGCGGCCACATGCAGTGTTGGAGGAATGAAGTCGGACGTCTCTCGCTCCAGGAAAGAGACGGCGTCGCGCGCTCGATTCGCCGGGGCGCTACCCTGTTCAAAGACAAAAAACTCGCCTTTGGGATATATCCGGCGCATGTCCGACGGTATCTTCTGGGCAATAAGGTTGTCGGGATAGTAGGCCTATGCTCCATTCACTTTGACAGTCTTGGCTCGATGTAATGGATTTCGGTGCAGCTAAGCTTGGAGACGCCTTTGTATGAAAAAGTGGCACATCTGGGGTAACGGTGATCATGGGCGCCCGCAGGATTTTTTGCAGGGGGGGTCAGTCAAGACCGTGAGACTTAAGTTTACCTAATTCATAAGTAATCGACTTTAGTCGTAGTCGGCGAGTAATAATTATGATATTTAATTGGCCCATACCTATAGTTAACGACCAAATCCCTTATTGACAATTAATCTACCCAAATGTTTTTGAGTGTCAGTCGCTGAAAAGAAACTGTAATCGGCGTTCATCCCTTACAAAGATGTCGGTTACTTTCTCCATAAATTCAGTCTTGTTCCAAGGTACCAATCATACGTACGTACGTAGGCCTACCCATACACCACTGCACCCCACAAAATGCAGTCTCAACATGCAGTTAAAGTAGTGTACACTTGCACTTGTAGCACTTACCGTCACACTTTCCAGCTGATGACTTTCAAACAACCGATAAGCTAGTCTTTAGAATTTCAAAGAGGCTATAGGCTAGACACTGCAGCACACAATTTATTTATCAATTTCAGGCTATTTCACAATTATTTCTAATCCTTCAATCGCTTGTGCAAGGGATCTAGAGATGAACTGATCTATGTAGTCTGTGTTTTCTTTGACAAGTCCACAAGAATATACGCATAGGCCTACCGGTACACGTGTAGGGCCTACATATATATTTATATATATATAGACATGTATACATAGTCGCCTTAATAAGCAGTTATATACTGTATTTTGTCTCTACATGTATGTCTGCTTGGATGATATAAATTATTGCACCTCCCCATTCCATTCCCCGATTTGGAGAAAATCTGTCAACGACCAGATTTGCACATGCTGTACAATAGGCTAGTACTCAGAATATTCGGGCTCAGAGTGCCAGCCTGCCAGGTCTCCAATCTCCACGATTTGTACAATATATCATCATACATCATGTCTTCGAGCCTGCTGACCCTTCATTAATTAAAGTCAGGACCAGCGTTGAGTCTTTGATCGGCATAATGTAAATAGGAGGAATAGAAACTGATGCACACCAGACGACGATTAATGCCAAGTCCACCTATACGGAGTGTGAGGCGAGGAGTTAAACAGACAGCTATTGTGGATGATGTTTATCTAGAGTTGAAACGGCGTGGGAGGCAGAGGAAGTGAAAAATCACAACTGCAAACGCTGGTGTCATCCATGAGTAGTTGAGTACAAGAATTTTGTGCGGGACTCGTTTGATCAGACCATGCATCGTCCTCGTGCTCTATATGGCTGGCTGTATACCTTGGAAAGGGAACCATGAGGCACAGGGTACGTGTGTATAATGTGTGGACGGGTGGGATCTTGGGTGGGGGCTATATTATACTTCGGCAGAAACAGAAAGCTTGAATGTTGACCTACATCACATAAAGGTTATCAGATGCCATCAATCTAACAATTGGGTCTTGACGGTGGCTGAAGAGCTGACTCTGTTCATCTCTTCGTCTCCAGTTACATACACGTAGGCTCCATCTATAGTAGTGTGCTCAGTACGTAAAGCTAACCAGAAGATACACAACAAACGTTGGTGAAGTAAAAGAACACAATGAATGGTGGGCATTCTGTCCCGTTTTACCGCTATCATTTTTACAGAAAGAGTGATTATCAATATTTTGTCATGATTTCCAGGGGGGGTCACGCGACCCCCTTTGACCTATGCTGCGGGCGCCCATGACGGTGATATGAGTCAGGTGAGGCGGGAAACTACATATAGGCCCTAGCATAATATTTAAGCCATTTTGCCATCTACCTACCAAAAGTTATTAAGATTGGTGGAAATTTGACGAAGTTCCGGTCGACAAAAAACAATTTTGCACAGTTTTTTAGACGGTGTAAATTGTATACGCTTATTATAATTATGCCAGTAGCCTAGACTCTCCTAGAGGATTCCTAAAGACAAGAAAAACAGACAGACAGACAAACAGACAGACAGACAGACAAACTGCTCACATAATCATTAACTCGCTTCTCCGCTTGTATGCATCTGTCTGTCCGTCCGTATGTCTGTCCGTCCGGCGTCCGTCCGTCTGTCTAGCTGTCTGTCTGTCTGTCTGTCTGTCTGTCTGTCTGTCTGTCTGCCTGTCTGCCTGTCTATCTACAAGACTTGTGAAGAAGAAAGTTAAAGACAGATTGTCAGGTATTTTTACGGTTTACATTGTTCAACAGGCATTGTTTCGTTTTCGACAGCTGGTATAAAGCTTCGTTAGGTGGCCTACGTGGAGAGCAAATTTCATTCGAAGAAATTGAGGCATTATCTTCAGAGCCATAGGGCAAGAGCGCAAACAAAAAAATCTCACAAACATCTGTAGACCTAATCTTGCCATCATGTGTACAGTGTAGATGTTGGCCTATACTTGGAATGCACAGATTAAGTCGATCTGCACACGTAAACAAACATCTTTAATATACTGAACTCTGTTCAAGGTTAATTATTGTGAAACCAACATGTTACGTAAGGCAACTAAACAACTGAACCTGAAGTAGGTGAACCCGTATGTGTCCCAGAATAAGTATCCTTTAGGAGCCTGATAATTTCTATGCGTCTGCATTATAGTATGCCATGTACATAGGCGTACGAGGCGGGGGTCCAGAGGGGCAAATGCTCCCCAACTTTCGGGCAAGTATGGTTTTTCGGGCAAGCACAGACCCGAACGACTAAAAAAAGGTCGTCAACTTCTTTGACGGATATATTTTTTTGGGCAGAAGTTCAATCTTTGCCCACCCCCCACTGCTGAAATCTCCCGTACACCTATGGCCATATACCTTCTTGCGCCAGGACGAAGCGATATTAAGACCAATGCAGAACGCCAGCGATGAGTAGGCCCTATCATTTAACAGGCATAGACACATGGACGGAGACTTAGGGGGGAACGGTCCCCCTCAATGAATGTGTTGGGGGGGGACGGCCCATGCATTTGTTCGCCCCCCCCCAATTGTTGAGGGTCAGGGCATGGACACTTCATCACAAAGACATACTGCATACATGTACACTCATCACCCATACACTGGCGAATAAATTACTTTTAAAAAAGGTCGTCAGAAATTTTGGTCGACAAAAGTGGAAAATTTCGTTGGCGACTCAGCCATTCGTCAGCCCAAAATCTCGCGTCCTTCCTTCGGCGCCACTCGCTCGTCCCCCCAGTCTCCGCCCAAGTCTCCGTACATGCATATGCATATGCATAGCCTTGGCCCTTCAGCCGTCTATAGGACTTATGAGAGGTATCACAGGTCTACATTACGACATATTACAGGTCGTTACTAAAACGTCGTATACAGGCCTATAAAATTTCCACGCGTCTGCTGTTATGTCGAAGTTATGCGTCGCTAAAAAACAAGTCTATAATTAGGCATAGGCTACATGTACCACAGATTAAGTCATCTTAGGCCATGTTAGTCATATCTTTGTCGTTCTTGTTTGCTTACATCTTTCGGTGCTTTGTGAGTTAAGTTAGACTACAAAATAATTATTGAGTGCAATAATATTTACCCGGTTAATTTTGGCACTGGTCATCACTCATCATCGCATAAATGTACCCGACCGTCTATGGTGATTGTGTAAGCTTATTCAATCCACGACTAGGCTACGTCGAATAGTCTATGGTGATTGTTTTGTAGGCCTACATTAAATCCATGCCTATAATAGTATTAGGGCCCATAACCCATACAAGTTAAATCCATGTAAGCCATTGTGTTGGCGCTATTGGAGTGTGAAAACTGTGCATGTATACAATGCAGTTCTAAGTATTCACTTATGTTTATGTTTATCGATATGTATAATATGTATATGCACAATATGCACATGTAGCCTATGCCTGTGAATGTTGGTTATTTCAGTTTATTGATACTACGTTTGATAACAAAAATCATTTGGTGTCGCCCTATTATGAATGTGGGGTAGGCGTAGCTCGTAAGGCCTATACTATTATACTATTATATTAGGCATTCTATCATTTGATCAAAATGCCATTCATCAGGCTTTTATCAGGATGCTTCAATGCTTCATATAAGCCTAGGCCCTAGCAGGGACGGATCCAGGGGCGGGGCAATCCGGTCATGACCCCATTTAAAAATTGCATGGGACGGCCCCCCGTTTGGTACATTTTTCTGACATTTCGACCGGCTGACTAAAAAAAAGGCCATCAGATTTTTAGCAGGAAAAATGGTATATTTTTCTGACATTTCGGCTGGGTGACTAAAAAAAGGTCATCAGATTTTTTCGGCAAAAATCACCGAAAATGTTGGGCCCCCTTCGAAAATTTCTGTATCCGCCTCTGAGCCCTAGGGTAGGCTATATTTTGTTACCACGCAATTATAGCGCTTTAAATTTTAGTCAAAAGCGTTTAGGGCATGCATATTTGGAGTTGATGTGACAGCAGATCACATTTGTGTAAACCTATTTGTTGTGCATATTATCAAGATGGGCCTGCGTAGGCTATGCACAAAATAATGTAGGTGTGTGTATACAATTATGCATTATATTTGTTAGATACACGAGAAACCTGGTGGACAGTGGTAACGGAAAGTTCAATCTGATGGCGTTGTGTTGGGGTGAAAGTCACGGAAGCAGCATTCACGACCACAGCAGTGCCGACTGCTTCGTTAAGATCTTGGATGGTCAGTTGCAGGAAACGATGTTCGACTGGCCAACGCCAGAAGCAGAGTCCACTGGTCAAGCGATGACCGTCAAAAACATCAACATGTATGACAAGAACGGAGTCAGCTACATTAATGGTCAGCATATGATTTGTAGCGTATACCATATACATGCCAGTGAGATCGGTTAAGCATCTGAATTATTTATTTCATTCTTAAATAGGCCTATAGGCTAAGCTTAAGGCGGATTAACTAAGCTTATAGCATATAGGCCTACTCGTGCACTTAGCCTACATGCATGTAAGCTAATGCTTATGGGCCTACTGTATGAATAATTATAAGTCGCCACGTTTTAATTTCGAAATAGGCCTATCTGGCGATTATGCTGGAAAGATTTACTCAAGTTCTATGTAAAATATGACTGGGAATTTGAATATTATATAATAAATGCCCATTGGCTTAGGAAAAATGTTCTTTAGATTACCGGTAGTTGTCCAATGAGGCTACATAAGAAAAAAGCAAGCATCCGGCCATAACCCACCCCTTCCCCCATCAGAAATTTCTGGCTACGCCACTGACTCAGAGCTATTTATTATTTACTGTGCAGATTCGATGGGTCTACATCGGGTGGAGAACCCGAGCCACACTGACAAAGCGGTCAGTCTTCACCTCTACTGTCCACCGTTCGAATCGTGTGTCATGTTTGACCAGCGAACCGGACATCGGAGCAAGGCAAAGGTCACCTTCTGGAGTAAATACGGTCAACGCACGCCATTTGGAGTGGTAGGGCTTGCACTTCAACGTGCTTTATAATTATAGGCTATTCAGACAATAACGGTCACTGAAACTCAGATTTTGACCAATTAATACGAGATGCTCGATAGGTACATGTATATAGGGTCTACACAAAAGCTCCTATATAGGCTACACCCCGTGATTCCAAAAAGTAAACCAAAGTTTTTTCATATAGGCCTATCTACCTGATAACATAGCAGGCTAAAAAATTCAAATATTTAGATAATTGGACCAAGAATATGATTCCAAAACTTCAATTACTTCATGAGATAAAGTTGAACGGATAAAAGATATGAATCTTTCAACTTCATATATAATATCTAGACATCCATGCATGGCCTACAAGATCCCAATATAGTGGTCATCTGGTCAAACAAGCTTAGATATTAACCAGACATTTGAAAAGTAAATAGGCTACTTCAGAAGTTCAGTCTCATAGACTTCTTCCACTGGGATCTAACCGGGTCAAAGTTAATAAACATTCGAAACAGTCTTATATGCCTTGGGTCTCGACCTTGTCCAAAGTCGCCGTTCAAACAATGTCTGGTCCCGTTATGTTGACTGTCTGACCATCTAAGTAGGCTATGTGATAAGTATTAGCTCATACTATAATCATAGTACATGTACATAGAGCCAGACATGTCAATTGTTGGTCCAGCCATGTAGGCCTATGTTATATACTTATAAGTGCATAGTAGGCCTATAGATGATCGCCGATCCTAAGATGGTAAGAATTCACACACTAACGAAGACAAGAAAGAGCTTATAGACAGCGATCGAAAATCTGTCTGCTTGGCAAGAGGTCTTTCATATTTAGAAATTTAGGCCTAAGTGTGTAGACCTAGTCTAGCCTAGTTAGCTACACCGGTAAGCGAGAGCGGCATACTCCTGTTGGTTGCAACGGACTGCGGTTCAAGCCCCGGGCTGGGGGTTGACACTCAGAGATTTAGATATCTCGGGCTAGCACGCATGGGACGCGGTGGCGCAAGCTGCTGCGGAGCGACCTTGGGCAAGTTGCTTACCCATCATTGTCTGTGGGGAAGGCAACGGGAAACCACCTCGCTCATCTCATCCCCAGGGGCGTAGAGCTAATGAACCTGCCTTCGGGCAGAGAACCATCATCAACCATCATCATGTCTAGAAAATTGTAGCACATTATTCTGCACGTTTAACTTTTTAAGTAAAATTTTAAATTGAAGTTACGCATTTTGATGTTGGATGTGATGATGTGACGTCACATTTCTTAAGCCCCCTCCCTCCCTTAGGCCCACTTTACATGTATACGTCAGCGCCTATATAACATATTATTCACAATTCTATATGCTACAGCTATATGTTTATGTGTTAAAGCGTTCGTTTGAAATCAGAAATCTGGTTAATTATTTGTAGGATGAAGCTAACGAGTGTTCAGAAGTGCGTGACGTCTGCAAGCCTCAAAGAGAAATGTCGACTTAAAGACAGACAACAATGCGATTGTACATATAAATAACAATTATTGCTGGCAATAATAATATAGCATAATATTGCATGCGTCGTTCATTGCAACTCTATAGCCGGACTCATAGTGGGATAATTGTAAACAGAACTATATTTATAGCATGCACACGGCATATAATTATATATGTATATATAAAATTATGATGATAGGCAAAGGCTCAAATGACTATTGTATTACGTATTATATACCTGTATAATTTTTAATGAATAATCTGAAATAATATTGTATGTAAGAAATAAGAATTATCTGGTAAATCATAAATGTCTCTATCACACCTAGGCCTATCGACTATAGGCCTACTCAGTTTTCTACTCGTCCTTCGGTATACTCCCCCTCCTGCACCTCTTTCTCGGAGTTTCTCCTCATACGCATGAAGTTACGCGTTTTGATGTTCGATGTGATGATGTGACGTCACCATAGGCGTAGGAGACATTTCAGCGTTGGGGGGGGGGCAAAAAAGAGACTTTTGCCCGAAAAAATTTTTTCGTCCGGCCGAAATCTTAAGAAAAATTTCCGTTACGTTTGCCCGAAAATTCTGACGACCCTTTTCTAGTCATCCGGCCGAAATCTTCTGAAATTTCCCGTTACTTTTTGCCCGAAAGGTTTTTTGTTCGGGCAAGTCTGATTTTTCGGGCAAGAAGACCCGGAAAAATTAAAAAAGTAAACATTTTAAAAAACTTTTTTTATTTTTCCGGGTCTGCTTGCCCGAAAAATCAGACTTGCCCGAAATTTGGGGGGGCATTTGCCCCCCTGGACCCCCGCCTCCTACGCCTATGGACGTCACACATTGACGTCACTCCTCTTATCTCCTCCCACTCCTCTTCCTCCTCCTCCTTCTCCTCTTTCTCTTCGTCTTCCTCCTCCTCTTCCACATCTTCTTCCTCATGTTCCTCTTCCTCCTCCACCTCTTCTTCTTCTCTTCCCCTCTTCTTCCTCCTCCTCCCTTATTAGGCATAATCAGTTTTGCAAAGCTTGAATTTGTTCGCTCGCCTATATTCCGAGCCACTGATCAATGCTGATCCCCGATCGCGATTTAGTTGGAATCAGAGCCGTTTATGGTTGGAATAATAATTAATTACGGTCGAACTTTTATAATCGCAGGACCTGACGAGTAGCAGCATTGACGATCGTATGAAACCGAATATGAGACTGCGCTTTGGCAAACCAGCAAATGTGAAACTGCAGTAATCGAATCGGCTTAGAATAAAACGTTTCGCCAGATGGTGTTAGTGACCGCGACACAGATCTCAGCTGTTAGCTAATTCGCACAACTCCGGCCTGTAGGCCTATAATGTGGCGCGTCATTCACAGTGAGAATTGTGGAAAAATAGCCTAACTGGGGTTGGACTATGATAAACTTGGATTTGGATGTGAAAAACACTATAGGCAGTGATGTAGTCCTAAAAAATGAAGTGGGGGGGACGCTCTTTATAATAATAATATTAGTAGTAGTATTACTATTAATATTCCATTATCCCTGAAAAAAGTGGGGGGACGGCGTCCCCCCGCGTCCCTCCCACTACACCACTGACTATAGGTCTACTATATGGGGCTCTAAGAAAGACTGGGGGTTGAGACCCCAACCCTCCGGCAATTCTCACCCTGGTACGCTATCATCGATAGGCGGCGCCCCATATTACCCTATTTCGGAAGACATTGCGACGAGAAGAGTCTGAACGATTAAAGCCCTAATTAAATGAGAAGAAATTAAAACGTAGGGCGTAGCCAACGCGCGATAGTCATTTACAGATTTCAGGAAATGCGGAAACGGAATAAAATTCTGACGTCCTGCCCTTAAATTCGAGTGGGAGCCTTCCTCAAAATTGTTCGAGTTGAGCTGGAATGACGTCCTCTTAGCTATAGCCTTGGCCTAATGTAGATTCATCATTTTTATAATTCAGAGATGCTCCTATAGACCTATCATGTGTTTGTCAATTTTTTCCTGATTCCAAATGTGTCTTTCTTTTGCTTGCACATCCAATTTGAACAATTCTACGCTAAGAAAAACCAACTAATGGCCCAGAAAGTTCGATATTTTGGCTCAATGACGTCACAAGCACCTGCTGAATCATTTTACTTTACATTGTCGTGTTGCAAGTTCTTTATAGAAGTTTAGAGGATTTAAACAATAATTTTAATTGATTCTGTAAATTAAAGTTATATATGAAGATGGGCGTTCTAAAAAGGAAAAATCGTAGCAGTGATAATGTAAGCTCGTCTCGAAATAAGATGAAGAAAACCGAATTCTCTGGATCCGATTTCAGAGCATGTTTGAAAAGCAATCCATTTGTGGGTATGTTGCAGATAACCACGTGTTTATTCATTATGGATATTTATATAGCGCCTCTTCAAGTTTACTGCTTATTAACGCTCCCGATCCAACCTCGGCTGAAAGTACTATTTTAAGGCTACGATAAAATGCATCCGAGCAGACCCTAGGCATAAGGCGCATAGACAATGGAAGCCTATTCCATATCATGGGACCAATGACAGAGAAAGCTCGGTGCTGCCTAAGAGTAGTTCGTGCTCGGGGGAATGAGGAGTTCACCCTGAGTGGAAGAACGTAAAGCACAACGGCCCTGCACAACCAAAGTAGAAACACAGAGCTCCTGCAAATATACAGGAGCAGCACCTAAGAGTCACTGCGTTTGTATGTGATCTATCCCAGAGGTTCTTAACCTATTTCCATGCGTGACACACCTAAACTTACAACCAAATTTGGTGACACACCAGACAATAGTCATAGGTCAATATCGCTAAAGTTAAAACATGTTAATGCAAGGCTAGAAACCCTTATTTATTTTAAATTACAAGTTGAATGAATGAATGCTTTCTAGAACTTTTCTAATTATTCTAATATTCTAAGGTAATCCTGAAGACTGAGTGCCTGTCCATGTAAACAGTATGGCCGTTCAAGAAATCGTTAAAATAGAGGACTGCAGAGCCTTATAAGCCGCATCCCATAATGCAGTGCGATCAGTAAGTAAGTAATTTACAAGAAATTAGTACATGTTCTAAGTAACTAAATAGGGCATTTTGTTGAATTACATTATTACAGCGATAGGAAAACTTCCCGGAAAGTAGTATCGATTTAAGATTACTGTTGCTATGTTTAGGATTGGAGAAGTTCATAGACCAAGCGAAACAATATCCAGGCGACAATGAGTTTGACATTGTTGACGACTTCTGTCGTGTGTCCGCTGATTGCTCCGACATTCTAAAGCTGCTTTCTGCGGAACAGTTCAAGACAAATGAGGTGAGAACGTTAGTTATTTAATTGTCTGGATATTTATGAAGCACTTACTAACAGCATCGTGAAATATTTAGGTCGAAGTAATACGGGTCCTGTATTTTTAATGCTTTACTCTAACATGCTGCCACTAGAGCAACCTGTTATTGATGCTACAGTTTAACTGCCAATGGTCAATCCTTGATCTCTGACTTCTTGTGTTTTTTTATAGCACAGCTCATTACCCCCAATGAAAATAGCTCTTAGTTTTTGAAGAAGGCTGATGAAGTAAAACTCTCTCCGTTTTTAAGTTGGTGCATCAAGATCCAAATTTATAAAGTAGGTTCAACAAATGTTTAATTTAATGGTCAATATACTTAAATTATGATTGTGTCACTTATTAAATAAATAAAAAACACAGTCAAAACATTGAGTAAATAATGAACTGATTGACTCTGGAGACAATGATCAATTACCTGATTGTCTTTAAAGGCCTTCCTGGTCGTCGAATGCCTTCGGTTGATTCTCATGCGTGTGGCAAAAGATCTCAAGAAATATCGACAAGCGATGCATGGACTAATCCGTCAGATGTTGACGTCTGCTTTTGCGTCAAAGATCAGCCGACTTTTAGCGATGAAGAATAAATCCAGTCACATCAAGGCCGTTCTGCGACTCATGACGGCCGGTGTGATGCTGGGCCCTTGGGCTGCCAGAGAGGTCATGACTTGGGTTGAAGTGAATTCTTCAAGCCTCCTGCCTCTCTTAAACCGGAAAGATATGAATGTGAGTTTACTTTTCTAGTATGAATGTTATAGCTGTTCATTTTAATTCTGATGATTTGATTAAGTGCATTAGCTCAACTCTGAATTCAACCTTCGCTGAGCTCTGGTACTGGCACTGTTTGTGTTACCAGTTGTGACATTGTTTGTTGATAAGTTTCATTCGGGTTGTTGCCATTTAACTATCATTGATACCCTGTAGGGTTTTTAATATCAGTTTTCCTGGCAAATTGTTTGTAGAAATCTGAATTTAGAGTGATTTTTGGCTTTAAAGATAATTTAATAGAGATTATTTTATATAATGCAAGTTATTTTACATGTTTCGTGCCATAAGATACGCGCAATATACTGACAACATTGAATTGTTTATTTTCTAATTATAGATTTAAATTTGGTGTGTTCTTTCTGTTGCTGAAGCTTGCTATATATGCATAAAATTTTGTACTGTACATTTATATTTATAAGTAATATTTTATTAATTAAACATCATATAAATAAGGTATATTCCTAATAGTGGTCATAGTGCTTATCAGCATTTTCAGTCTTTCAAAACAACATTAAAATTAGTGATTATGCAATCGTGGATTCTTGCTGTAGACATGAAATTGGATTAAAATTAAAACAAATTTGTTTTGACATTGAACTCTGTGTTCTATAATTAATACGTCTTCTGGTTGATTGTAATTATTTGTAGGATGAAGAAGATGTGAAGACTTGTCTGGTGGAATTCATTGTTTCTCTTCTTAATTGTGACGACAGTTCGATTGTGAAGAGACTTCTCGAAGTTACAGGTAGTGCACAGTTTTAGTAGTGTACAGTTTTAGTAGTGCACAGTTTTAGTATTGCACAGTTTTAGTAGTGCACAGTTTTAGTAGTGCACAGTTTTAGTAGTGCACAGTTTTAGTAGTGCACAGTTTTAGTAGTGCACAGTTTTAGTAGTGCACAGTTTTAGTAGAGCCAAGAATAAGGATTGTGCTGAGTAGACAGCCGTCAGTTCTGAATTGTTTAGCAGGTTTTGCTAAGCAGTGACCAGGTGTTACGGTAGTTTGTAGGCTAGGCATATGTACATTTGACAGGTCTTCAGAGTTTCACTTTTGATGTGATCACTGTTGGTACTTTAAAAAATTTTTATGACATACGTGCAAAATTGTTTGAGTGAGAAATTCCATTTTTCTGGTTCGAACCGTCATTGTGGCCACTTCTTTAGACTGAATTTTGACTTTTTCTAGTTTTATGGTTGTCTTTGCTGCCGCTAGAATCAAAATTTGCAACTTGTTGTTTGTCGCAGGATTTTTGAACAAGATTATGGCTGATTTGCATGGAGATCAAGCATCAGTGATTGTCCTATTCGTCTCAGCATTGCACAAAAGGGTGAGTTTAAGTTGTTTTGGGTTAACCGGTTTTTCAAAAACTGTCGAGATTCCAGTTTCTTAGGCTGTTGCATGATTTAAATTATTATAAATTGGTGTTATATCTATTTATATGTTTTATTTTGAGTCTAATATTGAAATTATTGTAATTCTTCTTTTTAAAACTTTTATTGCAGTATTTTATATTTGTCTACTTAAATGCTTTATTTCTTGTTTCCTATGTTCAGGTAGTTTGTAATCCAGCTATAAACAAAACATCTAAAATACGTCTCTTTCATGAGCAAACGCTGGTGGCTGTTTCTAAACTGTATCGTTGGTCTGGTCCAAAACATTGGAAAGAAATGGCCAAGGTTAAAGATGTCAAGAAAAAGGCTGAAGACACGTCTGCAGAGGATTTGGTTCAGGTAAGAAACAGGAGAGCATGATTTTTGGGAAAATTTTGTCCTGATCTTATCTGCCAATAACACTGTTGTATGTAGAGCAGGGGTGTCAAAGAGCTGGCCCGCCAACGATTTTTTTCTGGCCTGCGGAGCCTTCCCTAAAGATTACAAAATTATTTAAAATGTTGTCAAAATTTAATAAGAAGCGAAAGGGGACATTGAATCAAGATATTTTCGCAATATTTTGACTTTTCTGGGAATTGGCTGACCAAGCCCGAAGCTCCCTCTCAGATCACTCCCCAATTTTGCTCAGGAGCTTCGACACCCTGGCCCGCCACTTGCTAGAAAATGTTCACACTGGCCCGCCACTTGTTAGAAGATGTTCAAACTGGCCCGCCACTAAAAAAAAATTGACATCCCTGATGTAGAGGATGACTTTTTGGACCGGTCTTGCTTGTCATACTGACTGTGTCTTTGATATCATATTCAACTGTAATTATACCTTCTAAAACTCTGTCTAAAATTTGACCTTCCAAAATCTTTATAAAATTTTACCTTCCAACATTCTGCCTAAGTTTTGACCTTCTAAAATTCTGTCTATATTTTCACCCGCTTTTTGGTATTTAAAATCACTTGTGGTTTCGTTTCCATTGAAGTGGCTAATCTTGATGATTTGCTACTTAATAGATGCGTCAGACCGTCTGCTCCCTTTGTGTCTCTAATTCAGCAATGGCCATAATTATTATTCATAACTTGAAATCCATGGAAGCCTTTGATAAACCATCTTTTCTAAGATAATCATTGTTTTTCTTCTGCTTTTGAAAAATGCATTTTTGTTAAAGGTAAGTTGTTTTTAGCTAATAGTGATGTCTGAGATTAACAGATTACAAATTCATTCAAGATAGACTCATTAAGCCATGCATGAGTAATGTTTAGTTACAGTGGCATGCCTTCCATTGGCCATATTTTGTTAATTGTGTTTCACTTTGTTGTTTTTTTAGTTTGAACTGTTGAGTCTTACATCAGATCAGAAAGCAGTACGAGAAGCGGCGCATGCTTTGCTCATGGAGCTCTGCTGTTCCCTTAAGAATGGCATCAACTTTTACGATAAAACATTTGCTACATCTGGGCAGTAAGTACATCAACTTTTACGATAAAACATTTGCTACATCTGGGCAGTAAGTACTGCGAACTATTACTCTAAATGATAGCATCTATTAAAAATATTATGACCTGATCCGCAAACCGAACAAGGATTCTGTGATTGTTGAATTGGTTGAGCACTGGCATTCCTAAATGTCATGATATGTAGTATATAATATGCCAAGGTATCAACTGACTTGTCATTTGTTTTGCTCTGCTGCTCATGAAGATATCCATGGGCTGTGCTTTCATGCCTGCAGGTTTACAACTTTACATAGTACTATGAGGCATGGACTGTATAAATCTAAGTGAAGTAGGCAAGACTTTTTCCTTATGGCTAATAATTTATAGGGTAATTTCTTTTTCTGACTGGTTTCATTACTATTGTACAGTGTGCTCCGTGAATTGGAATTGTTAGAATCAAGCACTAATTCATTCATTAAGTGAATCTGTATAGCGCATCCTCCAGGGTCTACTCAGAAGTGCTCCCAGCCCCAACACGGCCAAGTAAAATTGTCTTAAGATGAGAGAGGAATGCCTGATAAGGAATTCTAGAAAGGGAGCAAAGCGTCAAGGGGAGGCCATTCCAGGTCAAGAGGCTGCTACTGAGAAGGGGAGTATCTGCATAGTGGTGGAGGTACGAGCAAACGGGACTGAGAACAGACCTTTTTATGTGACTTTTTATTTCTCAAGTCTCTTAAATCTTTTTTCTTTGGTCGTGGCTGGGCTGGGAGCGCCTCTGAGTAGTTTCTTGAAGAGGCGCTATATAAATTCTAATAATGAATGAATGAATGAATGAATGAATGACGGGGCAGAAGTTACAAAGAAACAGTAGAGAACTACGTCTAATACCTCGAGCCATTGAGGCTGCGTTCTACTCTGCTCTAAAGACTGTTCTCTTTAGCCGTAGTTGGGTCGAGACTCGGGAGCGCTTCTGAGTAATGCATAATGCTTTAATATTCTAAATATGACTGTGAAATTTTAACAATCAGGAACATGAATCACATTCTGACGAACTTTCTGAATGCGATCCGCAAACCAAACGAGGATCCTTTGGCGTTTGAGTTGGTCGCTGGCATTCTTAAATCGTGTCCTGATCAGCTTCACTTCTACCTGCCATCTTTGCATCAGTCGTGTTTGCCTCGCTGCTCCAACAATTGGATTCAGAGTGCTGCATTTGTTAGAAAGGTTCGTATTTAAATTTGATCAAGCTATCTGTTCATCAATCTGCTAAAACTATGCCAAGACTTATCAAACTATCTGTTCAATTGTTCATCAGTCAGTTAAAACTATGCCAAGACTTTCGAATCGCAGAGTGACCCTGCAATTTTTATATATATTGATCAAGCAAAATTATACCTGTGTGTGTTTGCATTAATTTGTCTGGAGATTCACCTTTATTTGACATAATCAGAATTTTAAAATGCTAAAGATACTCAGAAGTTACGCTGTAAATAGTGATTGCTCTTTTCTAACAATGATGTAGCAAAATGTGAATTATATAGATATTAGTCATCTATATAAATAAAAATGAAACTTTCCAATAGTTTGTAATAATTTTTCGCCGAAAGTTACGCACCGATTGTTTTGAAAATTTACCAAAACCTTCCATTCCAATAGGACCGTGTCTTAAGATTTTTTTCCAGAAAAAAACGCAATCTTTTCCACAAAAAGGGAACTTTGCAATTTGTTCGACCGCCATTTGCAAATTCAACGAAGCCGCAGGGTTGCCAGATTTCCAAAACATTTTGTCCCGGAATCACATTGTAAAGTCGCCCAAAAGTCGCGAATGACCAACTTTATCGCTGTGGGGAAGGAACGGTGTGAGGGAGGAAAGAAGGGAGCGGGACGAAGAGGGAGGGGAGGGACCGGTTGGGAGGGATGGAGAAGGCAGGGAGGCAGAGGGAGGAAGGGAGGGAGGGGATGGGAATGGGAGGGGAGGGATGATTGGACGCTCTTTTCAGCCACAGCAATGCGTGGCCGGGTACAGCTAGTTTTGTAATAAATGTTGTGATATTTCTGACAGATATATGAAAAACAGTCGTTGGTCTCGCCAGCTGTTAAATTTTTCACAACAGTTCCAGCTGAAGAACTCGTGTCAATGACAGTGTCTACTGTGCTGCCACCTACCGAATTATGGTTGTGCTTCAAGGAGGCCATGACGGTATGATTTAGTCTTTGAATATTAAGTTTTTTCAATTAAATGACATGAAGAGATTTGATGCAATTTATTCTGACTTTTTAATTCTAGTTTCAACAGCTAGGCAGTTGCGAACTAAACGTAAGACTCTGCTTCGTATATATCAGGATAAAAGCTAATTGCGAGAATGGGAACGATCATAGTTTTGAAATACAGGTTTTAAGAACTGGGCCTACAGGCAAAAAATCGAATTTGACAAAGAATTGTAGTGAAGTAAATGATAGATGTATGTGCAGTTGAATGGTTGTTCTCAGCTTTAAATACTACCATTTCATGATTGCATGTGTGCATGCAAATAAATGAAAGAACTTATTGTTGAGTTATATGTAAAAAGCAGGAATTCACAATTAGTAATGAGTTCGTTGTTTGTTGTCATTTTAGATGTCTTGGTTGCCAGTTGTGAATGAGTCGTTGTCTCTTGTGTCAGTCATTGTCAAGCGTTTGGCAGCCACCATTAAATGGATTCGGAAGCTGGTGGCGGATGGCACCAGTGGTTGCTGTGATGTCAATCAGTTTATGACTCTCGTTACTGAAGCGTTTGTTAAGGTGAATTGATCTGGAAGTTGCGTTCGTATCCGTTGATGAATTTCTGAACTTATATACTCCGAATCGGACGACAATGACCTTTTTACGCTATTTTTAATGCACAAAAGTGCTTCTACAACTGCACAAATCCATTTAGAACTGCACATTTTGTGTAGATCTGCACGCTAAAAACACTCTTTAAGTTGCCTTATTGGATTGGATTAAGTAATGAAAATCAGCTGCTAAACGTGGTTATCAGTGTATATTCTGATGGCATTGAAACTGATTTTGGTAAGTTCTTCTCCACTTACTTTGAACATTGACCAGTACACATGGCTTGCATTAAAGAGTTTCTTGGACTTATTTAGGAATTGCCATCTTTAGACACTCTGACTGGATGTTGGAATTCAATCATAGCTTCTGTTTCACCTGAAACGAACAGCAAGAAGCAGACGGATGCTGACAGTTCAAATGAAACGTCGGAAGGTAACAATAAGAACTTGTTAATTGAGTTTAAACTTCAACTGTCAAGTTCTTAGTATAGTCTGATTTTCCCAATTCTTGCAGTGAGCATTGTACACTTTGGTGATGAACTTCATTTAAGTCACTTTTAATACCCATTCATTGTTAAAGGATTTGAATATTGTGTTCTGAACTGTCATGGGGTATCATCCTGGATGTCTGCCTTGCCTGCCTTTATGTGCATAGTAATATACTGGTTACGTTAAGATGTAAAGGTGCACCAATTTGTATGGCACCATCTGCATTAATTCGATCCAATCAGTTTTAAATACAACTGTTTATGATTGACAGAGCGCCAAGGTTTGGACAGTGAACATACATTCAGTTTCATGTGAATGAATCCCTTAAATAAACACACACACAAAGTTTAAGATCTGTGCATGATTATCTAGTGGCTGTGCTTCATCTGTTCTGAAAGAGCTTAGCTTTTCAGTTAACCTGGTCGCACATTTCTGTGCTCTGCTTTAAAAGGCGGCTTAGTTGTTCCACATACCCAAACTTTCACTGTCTAGTGTCTAGTGTGTAAAATTTGTTGTGAGTTGGACCATTCTTCTGTAATAAGTTGCCTAACAATCTGTGACATGAACTTCTAAGCATCTCTTTGCTTCTGTTACGCATTGGTCTGAAGACAATTCTTTTTGATCGTTAGGTTGGGAGAGCCTCTGGTGAATCTCTCTTGAATTGGAGCTATATCAGTTTTAGATTACAACATGCATGTACTTAAGTTTATTGATCTATATATTATTTATTATGCTGGTGGGAAATGTTTATTTTGTTAGTGTGTAACACGGCGATTAAAAAAATTCACTTGAAACTAGTTGTTAGAACACTTTCTCTTCAATATTTGAGATTGATGTTGTTGATCTTGTTGTTGTAGTTCTTCCGTGCATTCCGGTGTTGAACCAGCTGAGCCTCATCTTACAGCTTCTTTGTGGATACTACGATCTCTTTCCAGAAGTCTGCCATAAGCATTCCATCGACTTCTCCGGTCTGCTGGATGGCATCAGCAAAGCGAGGAAACTGTCGTCGGATGATGAACCAACGGACAAGGACGACCTGTTGTATTTGTACACACTGCAACTGTTGTCTGTGTCCAGTATTCAGTTGGAGGACCTTCTACAAGAGGTAAGATGGTTTTGAAATGACTCCAGTGCTTTAGCAATATACAGTATATCTATATATAATTATATATACATATAATATATATATATATATTATATAATTATACTTATATGTAACTTCATTTATTATCAATCAGGATGACAAACCGCAACCTGTGACAATGCAGACAAACTACAAGCAGATAGGATGGTATGAAAGAAGAGTTTAAAGGCATGCCAATTCCTACAGACTTTGCTGTTTGTAATTAATGTTATTGACTACATTTATTTATTTTTAAATAGGTTTTTTAAAGATAGCTATAAAAATTTTCATTCGTTTTGTGGCAGCACAAAGTTGTGAGGTCTGGGCAGATGACAGCAATTTCAATTGAAGCTATGAATTGGTTTCTGTATTTGTTCGTGAAATTAATTTCCATAGGGTGAACAACTGAACATGGTGAGTTTTTAAAGTACTACACTGGAACATTCATTTATGTTTAATACGTGCACAGTACTTAGAGTACTCTGATGACCTTTTTTATCATTGTATTTATTGTTTTGGCTATTTAGACATTACCTGGTCGGCCGAGCATTTTGGCTTCGCTTCTAGAGATCTTGATTGCCGTCGAGTCATATCGCAATGATCGGCTGAGAAGTATCGTCTATCGTCTTATTGCCAAAGTAAATATATCGATGTGTTGACTCTTCCACATAGTTATGCTGTAAATTATTTCTTTGTAGAAATTTTTTTATTACGTCTTTTTTATTTATATTGAGATAAGGAAAATGACCATGTGAAGATAACCTTGTTAGTCAGCATTCTTGCAGTAAATGAGGAAGGTGTTATTGTAACATGCTAAGTTTACCAAATTGTGTTCTGATACTATATTGGTTTATTTTAAATATGACACTATTATATATAAACTAGTATTTTACTTTTTTATTGCCAGACAAGTTAGACTCTAAACTGTTTGATTATAAAGATAATTTATTCTATATTATAGCTTTAACACGTTGGCCGCTGATTTGCTGTGTTAAATGACTCAATTTGGTACGTGTATACAGTGGCCTAGGCCGATTCACCAACCATAGGGAAAAAAATTACTTTTGATTTCATATTGGGCTAGACCCTAGTTTGGTGCCGTTTGGGATCAGGAACATTAGTGCAAAGTTATAGAATTATACAATGAGTTTTAGTGACACCTCAAGACCTACAAAGTTTCATAACTTGAGGTCATTCCGTCTAAAATCAACAAATTTTCAAAAAGTTTTCCACTCGACCATCTCAGATTTTGATTAAATTTGCACAGAATGTGCATAAATGTATTAGAACATGATGTGCAAAAGTTGAAAGCAATACACCCAGTAGTTTTTTATACGGAATTTTAAAGACACCTGAGGTGACCCAGTTTATCGCGATTCGAAAATTGTGTCTTAATTTACTGCCATATTCAGGAGGCCATAACTCGACAATCATTGCAGATAAATAGATGAAACTTTCAGGATACATAGTCACTATGGTACTAATCAAGAATATTGAAAGAACTTGACATCTGATGGATATCTTTTTTCTTGCTACACATTGAAAATCAGGAAAAAAACAACGACCCTGTCTCGTGCAAAGTACTTTGCTGCTCTACTGTGACCAAATGGGTTCATTATCAGAGAAAGTGTGAACCAATTGCCATCATAGGCCACATTGTGTGCACAGAAAAGCAATTAGGTCAGCTTTATCATGTGTACCTGTTGCAATATAGCTTTCTGAAAATGAAAGAAACCACTTTTTTGCCTTTTGACGACAATGTTCAAGGACTGATATGGTTATGTGGTATAGGTGATACATCTATGAAATTAACACCATTGAATAGAGAGGCTGAAATACTACTAAATATAAGAAGAATTGGTTTTGAGACTTCTGTAGTTCAACGATTACAGCTATTTCCATTATAGTAGTGTTTTAAGCATTCGCGAACTGATACAACGCCCATAACGAGCTCAGTACTTTACTGCTCTACTGTGGCCAAATAGCTTCATTATCAGAGAAAGTGTGAACCAATTGCCATCATAGTCCACATTGTGGGCACAAAAAAGCAATTAGGTTAGCTTTATCATGTGTACCTGTTGCAATATAGCCTTCTAAAAATAAAAGAAACCAATTTTTTGCCTTTTCACGACACTATTCAAGGTCTGATATGGTTATGTGGAATAGGTGATACATCTATTAAATTAACACCATTGAATAGAGAGGCTGAAATACTACAAGGAAATGGTTTTGAGACTTCTGTAGTAGTTCAACAACTACAGCTATTTCCATTATAGTAGTGTTTTAAGCATTTGGCTTAGTTGAGTCTGAAGGAAGCCTATAATTGTCCACCCTTTTCTGGTCAAGCAACCCAAACTCACCAATTGTGAGATCAGATTTGGCTCAAATGGATACAGCATAAAGTGTGTTGTGTTTGCTAGTGAATAAAATTCCACTATTCTTTGAATTGATTAAGCTCACATAATATTGCAATCTGTGGTCTGGAAGACTTAACATATTGTTCAAACACTGCAGCTGAAATCAGTTAAAAGATAATTATGCTGACTGCAGGCTAAAGACAGTATACGTTTGTCAAATGCTTGCTGAATGACTGTAATGGCACCAGTTTGTTGCATCAGAACAAAGACCCGCAAGCCAGTCTAGTACATCTTTCCAGTCTTGTCATGTTTGGATCACAGTGTTTCTCATGTGTTTGCCAGTACCAGTAGGGCTCACTAGGAGTTCAGGAATGGCCAAAATTTACCAACATTCATTCCTATAAACAATTGGCATCCTGTCAATCAGGTCCTTATCAAGGTCTGGTAGTAATTTTCTGTCAAAATGGACAATCAATGGTGTACCTGGTACGTATTTGGCATGTATCTAGAATTTCCTAACTATTTTCCATGCTCTCCAGATAGAACTAGTTGACTGTGTCATGTCCTCAACGTCAATGCCAAGAGCAAGTAAGCAACAATGTGCACTGCTTCTCATGATGTAGCTTTTATGCAAACAAGGATTGCCACAGAAAGTGGATCATCAGTGAAGTGTCGTCTCTTAAGTGTAGTGAATGTCGCAGTTTGTTGAGTTTGTATTATAATCCAAGGAGTCACTAGAGTATTTGTTTTCAGCAGCACTGGTCCTGCTAGTCTTGTATCAATGATACTTGCTAATTAGTAGTTTTTAATCATCAGTATCATCTTTGTACCGGTATTCTGTCACTGTAGCTGACTTTGTATCACCTTTTGCTTCCATTGCCTTTTTGATGCGACAGATTTCTTCAAACGTCCTCTGTATTTGCTTCCCTTCACATTCTTTGAATGATAGAGACTCACTACCAGTTGTCATTTTCCTCTCTTCTCTCTGGTCCTGTAGAAGTATCCTGCCCTGCTGAATTTTATCAGTCTTTTGCAATCCGCATTGTCATACCGTTTCTTAGCTTGTCATTCCAACTCGAGAGTCGAGACGCCCAGCAAAGATGTTAAGACTTATTTTAATATTCTTTTAAACACAATGTGCAATGTGCATCCTAAATGCAAGCAAAGAAAAGAAATACTCTGTTACACTGTGTCGGATTGTCTGCCACTCACAACACAAAATAACGTATTTTTATGTACGGAAATGAAGGTAAATTCACAATGACTGATTACAGAATACAGAACTCTGCTGAGGTGTCACTAAACAGTGCAATAGTCCCATGGAAATTTAAGGAGTTATTTACAACACCAAACCTCATCATTTAAACATCTAGCCACTTAAGTTTTCAGAAATTATTTTTTTTGAAACACACGTACCATGCGGTCAAAGTGTTAATGAAGGGTGTGTACTAAAAGTGACTGGAAAAACATGCAGCCGACCATTAAAGTATTGAAAAAGTCTTTTTGTTCAATTCTATTTTCAGCTGATATGCAGCTGTGCTCGGTTTAAAGATAATTTGGAAGAAATAGAAATCTGGTTGAACCATTTGATGCACGTTGATTCCGAAAAGAGATCCGCCTGTCTTGATCTCTTTGTTTCTTCCATCAAAAACGTTCTCAAGGATTCCTCAACTCCTACTTCTTCCTTGAAATCAAAAGACTTACAACAAATAACGTCATTTAGCTGCTTAGTTCCAGCTGTGCTGAAACGAGCAACTGGCCAAGGTAAGCATAACATTATCTCTATATAATGTTTATTATGTATGTAAGATTGTAATTATAATTATGAGCATTTGAACATCTGATTCAATATGACTCCTTAGGTCTTTGATATTTGACCAAGCATTTGTATGTATGTGTGTAAAATGTTTTCTCTAATTACATGTTAAAATTTAAAAAAATATATTATGGAGTTTACCTTTTTACTAGCATATCCTTATCTTACCACAGCTGACTGTGTAAGTCGACACAATTTTAGATTTATATAAATTTATATTACTGCATTTAAGAATGTTGTATTATATAAGTGTAAACGAACATTTAAAAGTATCTCTTAGAGTCAGTTCTAGCTTGCAAGTGAATGATATTAAGCTGAGCTTCTTTTATAAACGACACAAGTACTTGCATTAGTGCACAACGTAATTGCAGCGGAAAGATGATAAAAGCTGGGGCTTGTTGAGAGAATGGAGGGATGCCTGTACTCTGTAGTATATTCTCTTGAACTTTGAGACATATTTGTAGCAAGTGGAATGCGGAGAAAATCTTATGCAATTGAAGCTTTTTTTTATCTGTTTTAAGTCAGATTTTGTTATTGAACTGAATTTAGTTTTAGTGCAATGTTTTCTTATTAATTTTGTTGTTTCCTACATTTTCAGATGAGTTCATTGATGGAATTCTTGTTGATGTTCTTTACTTGCAACGGGATCCACTGGCGTTTTGCCAATTGGTTCGCCAGTCTTCCGTTAAACTGCCCAGATTGAGTGCACTGGTTAACAGATACCTGCCTAAAAAGGTTCATAGATCAACTGATTTTTTATTTTTCAGCAAATAGCAATATGACAACATTAAATACAATTAGGTTTATTAGTTATAAGTCACTTTTAAAAATTGTGATTGCGATAATAGTCTTGTTGTAAGGCATTCTTGATATAGCTGCTAGAGAGTTGTTATTCTCTTGTGTACTACTTCTCAATTATATATGCTACAGTATGCAAATCTCTAAATGCCAGACACTTGTGAAATAGCAGTGTTTTAAGCCAGCTAGAGGGCTGCCTTTTTAAAGCGGTCATCTCCTCATAATGTTTTTCCCCCCCTTAAGAATGTGTTCTGTCAAAGGGCAGAAAAAAGAGGATCCGAACTACGACATTGTTCTCTATTTCGTTCCTTTTAACTAATTTCTTTGAGTTTGTATTATTATATTTATTATAAGTGAATAATTTTTGGATCCATATGTCCAACAATGTTAGAATTTGTGTTATGTTAGTATTAATGTTTCCACAACATGTAACCGGCATCTCTGCTCTTGCCTTATCTCCAGACCATATGCAACCCAAAGTTCGAATGGTGCAACTTGGCCTCCGATGCTCTTGCCCACGTGTGGCGAGGGCATCCAACTGGTCTCTTCCAGCCTGTTCTTGGATTAAAAGTTATTGCCTGCAAGGCCTGGCTTGGTCCTGGTCAGCGTCACAGCATGCTTGGTGTCTGAATAGATGGAGCCTCCTTGTCCGGCATATCTCTGATGCTGGGAGGTGCTCTGTATGTTTCCATGTTTATTATATGTGTAATTTTTCGGAGTGACCATAATATGTTGATGTTTTTTGCAATTACTTGTATTTTATTTGAAATTCAAAATCAAATATACTTTATAAAACTTTACTTTATATTTTGATTTGCTTCTTAGCATGTTTGTTGTATTTTGTAGAAGGAAGTCTTGCAGTCGCGTGTTGCTGATGTCTCAAGTGACGCTGGTTTATCCAAGATTTTGGAAAATCATTTTGTTTCAAGTCGTAATCTGTCCGCAAATGCTGACTCTTGTCAGACTGTTATGCAACTGGTTGGCTCGTTGTCAGTGGAAGAATGTCTGAAGGCAACAAGACAAGTTGTCAGTTGTCTTGGTGTCATTGCTGAACAACTGAGCAAGGTTAGGAACAATTGGATCTTGGATTTATATTTGCAGCAGATGTGCATCTCTGGCATTTGTGGAGAGGATATCAAAGTTGTTAGGTTTTTTAAAATTAGTTTTATTATGTTCTTTTTTTTAACCATATGTATGTATTCATAGACTTTGCACAGTGCCCACCTACCTATTATATTCCTCGGAATCTTTAAAATAACATCATGGAAATGATTATAAGATTAATATAATGCAACTTAACATTTTAACACTTTGGGGAGTTTTAGGAGGCACAGTGCACATTATCCGGCTGTCTATCAGGTTAAGGTTAATTAGGATGGAGCATAAGTAGGAAATTATTTTATTTCAGTTTGAGACAGCAGAATAGTTTAACATGTACCACATTGAGTGTGTGCCAGAATGACCATTGAATGATGAAAATCATGTCTTTTGATGAATGTAACAATCATTGTAGCTTAGCATAGTAGATGGTCAGTACTGCACTCTGGTGCTTGCTGGAAATTTAGAATATATGTGTTTCCCGTCATCTTCTAAGATGTAACCAGAGTTACCAGACTCATGATGCTGAATGTTGCTGTTCTTGACAGTGTTATATTGACTATACTTAGATTTATCTGTGTACTGCTTATACCTGCACTGCTAACAATTTAATAAAATGTTTTTATTTTATGGTAGGGTGATAAAAGTCAAAAAGAAGAAGCATTGTTCCATTTGCGACTTTTGACTGAAATCGTGCGGCACAGTGAAAAACTAATATTACAGCGGACGAAATTGGATGAAGGAGGAGTTGAAATGACAACATCAGACGACGTTTTGATTTTAGACATGTTGCCGGATGCAGATGCTAACAGAACCTTTCATGATTTATCTTGTGCAATATTTCATTCGTCTGTAGTTCAGAAATATTTCCTCTGCGAGCCAAAAGGCAATGAAGAGGGAAGGAAGCCCAGTTTTTGTAAGAAGGCTATGCAAATTGTGACGAAGAAGATGTCACTTTTGGCTGAGGAAATTGCAGGTTATCTTCCCGACCGGGTGCTTTCAGTGTTTGAGACTCTTGTTGTGAGAGTTGAAGAAAGAATGAAAGACATCCGACCTGAAACTTGGAACGAGGAAGTTTTAGTTGCTATCAGTGGCTTCGTAATACTGACACAGCTTTCTGTTGTTCAGGAATTTGCAGAAACATTGCTAGCTGAAAAGAAGTCCGAACTTACAGATGACAGCGGGGCTCTAAACCAGTTTGGTAATGTTTTGCTAAAGACATTCCGAAGGCTAGTTCGCACAAACGACCAGCCAAGGCTGTCAGCAAAGTTCATTGGAGAAATGTTAAACTTAGCTGAAGTTGGTTCTGGTGAATTTTGTGAACTCCTAGTAGATATCATCCGCAAGGTCCCAGAGTACAGCAGTCACGTCCAGCAAGATGTTGTAATGAAACTGCTGGAGACTGGAGACCAGCGTGTCCTGTCAGTGTTGGCAGCTCTGGTGAGTGTAAGTGAAAAATGTCAGGGATGGGTCATGCAGTGGTGTGCTGTCAGCAAAAAGTGGAAGAAGGCAAAGGCTGATTACCAGGAGGTGATGTTTGAGGTTTTGAAGAGATCAGACAAAGGTAAGCAACCTTATTTCATATAATTGCTTGTGGAAAATGTTCAATTCAATTTCATTTATTGAACCCAAGATATATACATTTTTACAGTTAAAACATTGCACCAATATAACAAAAGTAACAATGAAACAATTAAAGCAGCAGATTTTTAAATAATTTTAAGTGAGAACAAAGCGGACACCTGAAGGGACGGGTCCCGCTGGTAGGAGACCATTGAATGTTTGAAGTTAACATCAAATAAAATTTAGGATAAATCACTAATCTGCTGATATTGTATTTTCTTGTATGTGGTTAAAGTCAGTGAAAACTGAGGACGTTCTTTGACAATTCAAAATGCTTTGAGGAAAAATGTTAAGTTCTTCATACCTATCATGGAATCCATATTTATAGCTTCATCCGCTAGTTTAGTCTCACGTCTTTCCATATCTAGAGTAATCGATTATGCCTGTGTTCCTGCCACAATTTATCATTTTGGGATTAATTTAATATGCATTTGATAGCTAATATTGTTTCTGCGCCAGATAATTTTAAAATAAAATATGATAATTTTATTAAGGTTTTATTTCACTTGTAGACTGTAGAGCTCTGCCAATGTTTTTTTAGGCAGTAAAGCTTGTGTTAAAGGTGTTCTAGTTGCAAATGTTTACTTTTATCTCTCAAAGAGATGGCGTGTGACTTCAGATCATTGACTTTCTTTGTGTCGCAGATGATAGGTTCAGTCAATCCATTTTTAAGCACTACTGGGGCCATCTGTTGGAAGTGGTCTGCAAAGATACTATCAGCAACTGCTCAGATATTGCTGTTGTCACTAACTTTCTTCGTCAGCTCATAAGCATTGCTGCTCCTGGTAAGATTCCTAAGTTCCTTTTCAGGATCTATTTTCTTTAGTTAAACACATCATACTTTACATATGTTCCAGAAAATCATGATTCAGTACTGTACTGGCATGTGACTGATTTCTGGTTTCCATTTTTCATTTTGCTCTGAATTGAGCTGAATTCACATGATATTTTTGGTGCCTTGATAATTCCTCAGATGCATAAGCACCTTCAAAATTGTATGTAAGGAAAGTAATGCATTGACCGCAGGAGTGCAGTGTATCGGACTGTTGTCTTCTTAACTTTAATATCGTGCTCTTTCTCGAGCTTTGCTAGGTCCAGTAGCCTCTGGTCTGTGCTGTTTAGTGAGGTACCAGTATGTGTCCTGTTTGATGTGATTCAACTCAGCATAGATTCTCTGTTTGCTATAAGGTATACACTTGTTTGGATCGATTAGAGTGGCAATAAGCAATGCTTTAGCAATTTCTTCAACTCTACCACAGCTAGGGCGGACTTTGAGACTGAAAACTTTTCATCACAGATTATTGTCGAGTAATAAAATACGCGAAAAATTATCTATAGCACATTTATGGTACAGAAAATTTTAGGTAAATAGATTAGTAAATGAAGACTTGACAGTGTGGTCTGTTGTCTTTGAGAATGAGATTATGAAAGAAGTGTTCCTGTTTTACTTTACAGATAGTGTAAATGACTGTTGGACTCGATTGTTGTCTGTGGTATCAAGTCAGTCATGTTTGGAGCCATTGCAGATGCAGCTGTATGTTACTCTGTGTGAGGATCTCATGGCCAAATCGACGCCTAATTGCGATGAAATGGCTTGTCAGTTCATCTGCGCCTGTCTAGGAACCCTGACTTCTCTCTTGAGCAATAAAACTGATCATGCGGAAGCCTGTCAGTTCCTCATAGGCATCATATCAAAGTTTCTATCGGTAAGTATTTATTTATTTATTGTATATGATATTTTAATAGGTGCTTACTGATGCATAGATTATCCTTTGACAGTCATCATATCGAATAAAACATATTAAAGATTGAGGTTTTTTGTATGATGTGAGACAGCAATTGATGATTTTTTAAAGTCTAAACCGAAAGACATAAATTCTATTTCTAAACTCAAGCTGTGTGTTTAAGTTTGATTAATGCTCAGTATTAATGTAAATTCATTCATTTTTATTACGGTAGTAATTCATTCAAAGACTCTGTGAAGCACATCTTCTGGATACCTGACCACAGCACCCCCTACCAAATGATATCATTTACTCAGTACTCAGGTTTTTTTGTAAATGATATATTATAAGTGACATTGCTTTTGCTTTCCTCTTGTTTGTTCATATCTGGTTCCTTTTAGTAGCTGCTGTTATTGAAACAATCTTTAGCTATCAGTAATGTAGGCCTACGTGTAGTTGTCTAAATCAGCATCATAAATATATAATGTCATGTTTGTGGGGTTATTTGGTCTGCTCCACTTCTGTACCTAGGGTTTCAATGCTGCTTTCCATATCTTATTTTAGATTCACAAAATGAAGCCCCCACTTCTTCGAAAAAATCTTCAGTCATTTTTTGATGACTTTATTAAAGCCGGATTAAGGTATGGACTCGGGCAACATCATTATAAACCTTGTTTTTTAAGTTGATTTCGTGATAAGCATTGACATGCTACAGGTTTTGTAATTTTGCTTTAATAAACAAATTGTACCATGAGTTGGGTGCAAAATATCAATCTTACGTAAAAAATATTTCTACAAGGCTTCTACATGTAAGTGTGTTTCCTACACTAAATTTTATTAGTTTAATGGTTGGATTAAGGATCATTTTCGTCCTCGACACTGATTAAGTGCAATGCTGATATGTGAAATAAACATTCGCAGATGTATAAAATTGCAATGTCAGCTGAAAAGGTTTCATGAATTTTAAAGTGGTTTTTTAAACAGTTTATTTTGCTATTAGCATACTGCAAGGATTGTAGCCTATTCTGCTTGGGGAAACCTAAGATATGTTCAAGAAAATGATCAAAGTCTGCAGAGTTGTAATTTTGTAAATATTTCTTTCAGCAAATGATGCTACTGTGTGTTTTTTATTTTTATTATTACTTTTTGAGCTTTCAATTTTTGTGTAATTCAGTGGGTATGCTTTTGCCTAAAACACTGTAACTTCTTTTTGATGCAACGTTTGTACGATCCAAGGCACGCAGTGTTCTGAGAGTATAAAAATGAAAAGCTTGCTTGCACATTCTCTGCTGCTGGACCTACATATTGGATCAATCTCCCACCTTCAATGCATTTAGCAACATCCTTGGAATCATTTAAGTCCAGTCTCAGGAAATATTATTTTGAGTTGACATATTGTGTCAAAGTAATCGTTGTGACGACATGTGCCCTCTTACGACGTCGTAGAAATTGTTTGTATATATTCTCGTCATCGTTGTCTTTGGGCTGGGAGCGCTTCTGAGTAGCCTACCCTGAAGAGGTGCTATAGATTTAAAATTTCCAAAATAAATCCTCATGTTGTATCAGGAATATATGCATTTTTTAAGGAGATCTGTTTGTTGCAGAATCTTTTATGATTATTTCTGTTTGTATTAACTGTATTGTTTCATCATGCTGTTGAAAATTCATCTGATTCTTTTGTTTAGGCATCATAGCACTGATCACGGTTTTCTGAAGCTGCTCGAGGAATTGATTTCTCAATTGTACACACTGAAAGGTGATGTGGATGACATGGATGGACGACGACCAGTTGTAAAGAACGGTCTTGCCATTGTGGACATATTTGAAATGATTATTTCACAATCTCATTTCATGCCGACGATAATGAAGGAAACGGATGACGATACGAAAGGCAAGTAGATCCTGATAGTGATTATAGTTATATAGCGATTTCTTATCGAAGCTGAATTAAGCATTTAATTTTAATCTGAGTTTTATAGTCAGCTGATATATATGCTTTTTATGCACTGAATTAATGAACGTTTCCCAATTTTAAAATTGTTTCTGATTAAAATGCAGTCTTGTTCAGTTGCTGTACAAATATATATTCTTTCGAATTCCCTTCTTGCTTTGAAGGAATTCTGAATTTGGCATTTTGTGTGATGTAGGACTATTCAAGTTCTTCATATTTGTTTATTCAAATTATTTTGCTTTTCTCAACTAATTGGCGTATACATATTTTTTACTGTGCGTATCTTGTTGATTTTAATTTAGATGCTACGATATCTCTGTTATACTGTTTGGTCAGACGTTCAAGCAAATGTTGTAAGACAACACATATTACTTTTCTTCTTGGTGCCTACCATGCAACACTCAGCACAACAGGTCAATCCTCCATCGCTTCAGAATCAGTCTTTGTATTGTTTTAAAATTAAATTTAAATTGCGTCTAAAACCTTTTTGAAAGAATTTTTTTAATATGTGTGTAATTTTCTAAAATCTTAAGTGCTCATTCATTCATTCGATTATCCATATAGTACCTCTTTAGGGAAACTACGCAGAGGTGCTCCCAACTTTAGCACAGCCAAAATTAACAGTTTTCAAGTGCTCATAGAATTATTACTTACACTTTTTCACTTTCTATTATTATCTGTTTTATATAAATGGATGTTTGACTTTCATGTCTGGTACACGTTGAAATTTGCAGATCAGAAGTTGTTACTCTTGTTGCATCTCTATGAAAATGCTGGCTGCAAGATCACAGACTTCAAGTTAGTGATGTTCCATTTCAACATGCATGTTTATATCTGTTTGTTTTTGTTTTATGCACATTGCAGGCATCAGCTTGCTTTCATTCAGTAAAACTATCATTTGAGGACCAATTGTAATTTTACAGAGCATAGTTACTTCAGAATGTAGCTGCATTCCGTTAATATTAATTGCTGTTTTCAATAAAGTAAATATTTGTGGTAATTACTTTTACCAGATCTGTAACTATATACTGTTCGACACTGCCAGTAGGTTTTGTTAATTACATCATATTATAAGCTGTTGTTAACTTCTAAGATATTTGAAAAGTTCCTTGATATTTCTTTCTATATTGTTTATTTATTTCTGCTAAGAAAGAACGCTGACATTGCATAGTAAAACTGCCTCTGTTCAGCTGTTATTAATTAAGACGATCCGAATTTAGCAGTGTAACGGTGAAGGTTTCTGTTGCGTAATTCTGTTTAGACCTTACTTCTGGGGATTGAAGGCTGTGGAGCACCAAGCAAGTCGCAAAACTCTCGGTATGTCTCTGCTGCCAGAACAGACGATGGAGAACGTGATAGACTTGCTCGATAAGTCTCGTGTCTTTCAGTCGCTTCTCAATATTCCTCTCAGACGAACGCTTGAGGTGAATGATAGCTTCAAATAATTATCATTCATCTCATCTAATTATCATTGGATACATAATTACATAATATAACATAATATTTTTGGTTAACATAGTTTAGCATAGTATTTTGTTTAACATAGTTTAGCATAGTATTTTATTAACATAGTTTAACATAGTTTTTTGTTTAGCATTTTATTTTTGTTTAACACAGTTTAACATAGTATTTTTGTGTAACATAGTTCAACATATTATTTTTATTTACTATAGTTTGACATGTATATTTTTGTTTCACATAGTATTTTTGTTTGTTGTTTACCTTTGACATAAATTCCTAATGCAAATTCTGAGGGTAAGCGAGCAGGGATGTGGATTCCAAGTTTAGTTAGGCTTTGGAAAGTTGTCTTTTTAAAACAGGCCTGAATTTAAAGCTTTTCTTGGTATATATGGCTCACAAAGACACTCTTATAAAGAGTTTCAACCCTGGTATATTTATTTACATATATTAGTTTTTGATAATTTTATATTCTGTTGTTGTTACAGTTGAATGATAAAGTGTACGACATTGAGTTTCTGATGTCAGAGCCAGACTGCTACGACCCGGCCTTCCTCCTCCCGCTGTTTAGTCATCTGCTTGAGCCAGGTATGCCAAGCTTTGAATTTTAAATAGATTTCTTACATATTTCAAAACATTGACTTGATACCATTTAGATGATTAAATTACAGACATATACAACTTCTTATTACCGGTATATAGATTTTGATAGGTTAGGTCCGTTGGGAGTTAAAGTAATAAGTTCATGTGGTCTGAAACTTTGAAGTATTCTTGGCTAAAGATTAATCAAATATAATTATGTCCCTGCTGTCCAATGATCCATCAGATGCCTTTTTGTGAAAAAATTTGTTGATTTCAGCAATTTTATTTGTTGTTATGTCTGAAATAAATACCTAAATAGCACTATTTTGTTTCTAATTAATGACTTAAGAATTAAGCAGTGCTTGCTTTAAATAGAAAAATCACTAGGGATTTCAGGCAGTGGAAATCATCTAAGAGAGCAGTTGGATAAGCAGATTGAAACAGGCACGTTTCGAATCTTAACCTGTAAGACTCAAGCAGTGGAAATTTTTTTTGCCAATATTAGTCCAAAACATTGGACCAGGTTGACTGAATACAGACAGATTCAGGATTATTTTGAAATACAATAAGTGTTATAATTTCCAATGATCATGTACAGTATTAGTGGAACTAACTGGTTGAAAAGGAAAGTTCTTGTATGGGTCTGCTGACCCAAACGTAATACCATGTAAATACACAAATTTTGAATTCAACACTATTGAGTTCACAGCTGCTGCTAATACCTTCAAAACACGTGTATTTTGTGCAGGTGCCATGGTCAACTGTTTCAAGTTCGTGGAGCACCACTGTCTTGGTTATGTCATAGCAGCTCTAAGTTGCTACGATGCTGGTCTGCGATCGCTGGCCTATCACATTCTGTCAGCGTTCTGTCATCACCTTGAGAAAAGCCGATTCCTTGAGAAGGTTCAAGTCTCATATGTGCTCGAATGCTTGCGAAACAGTGTCGACCAGCCAAATCAAAAGCTTGCCACAATCATCACGATTTTTCTTGCCAAGGCTGTGCATCTTATGCTGATACCGAGTAAGTGAATAGTTTCACATTTTAATAGTGAGTTCTACTTTTTAAATTTCAGTTATGCAATTTCTGTATAGGATGCAATAAGAAAAAACCAAGTGACTAACGCAGTAGCCACTGGATTTTTGGAAATAGTGTCAGTTGCAGTAGATAAAGTTGAAATGAATGATGATGATGATTCTCGTATTAGAATCATGTTGCTCCTCAGAGCCAAAGTTGGTATTTTTCCTAAGTTTTTCCTAAACAGTTTGAAAGACTGAAATGTTTAATTATATCTTTTTTCACTTGTTTTACTTTTTATCAACAGAAAATCACATGTATTCTCTCGTAAATGAATTTCTTCTGCTGAAGCCAACAATGGATATTCACAACGTTCCAGAGTTCTACAAACTATTTTTCACTTCTCAGGTTGAGGTAAGTGGCTGAAATTCTATTATTATTATTAACATAATAAGATTTTATGTACGATTTACACATTGATCCCTCTTAGTGTTGTAATTTAAAACCTTTGGTTACAATTATATGTATATGTAATTATGTATATAGATTATATTACATATATATATATTCATATATTATGTATATAAATATTATGTATTGTTATAAACAAATTTGTCCATTTTCGGTTTTGTGGCAATCTATCCAGTGTATCCACTTTCGAAAGCTGTTAGTGCTTTCAAAGCTTGCGTTCCTGACATCAAATGCACTTCTTCTTCGCCTCCCCACCTACACTGGGACTTATGATTAGTCTCAATTTACTGAATAATACGTGTGCATCAGTCTTTGTGTCATAACTGGAGCCACCAGAAAGTTAATTACTCATCAATCAAACATAATACAATTAAATGCTAGGACAATAGCCGTGCATCTTGGATTTAAACCCATCACTGCCTGCCAGCAGTTGCGAGACATTAATATTAGAATTTTGATCAAGCAGAGCTATGTTTTTATGTGTTTGCATAAGTTGTGGCTGACCATTGGCATTGGATATAATTGACAGTTTGAAAGACCAAGATTTCTTGTCTTTATTAGTGAAAATATTGTATGGTTTCATAGCACAAATTCACTCCCTGCCTTCATAAAATGACTCAAAACTTACTATTTCTCCTTGGTTTTTAAGTACTTGGATATCTGACTCCATCTTCCTCTGGCAGCTGACAATCCGCATCTCAAATTCACATTTCGATGTGACCATGCCTGTGTAAGAAATTTATGTAATAATAATAATAATTTATTATAAAAACAATGAGAAATGATCTGTCTTTGTGTTTTTCAGTATAAGATAGAACGGTCGTGGATTCTAACTCAGCTTCTTGATGGTCTTCGTGATACACATGACTATCACATCATGGAGAAGCGTTTCACGTTCAAGATCATCATGGGATTCTACACATCTCCAATCAGCGATCCTCACACTCAGGTAAAATCAGAAGTCAGCTTGAAGTCACATTTGTTAAATTTTTAAATATTTCTGACTTCTGCTTGGTCTGTGGTGAATAACTATTAACTATTCTGTACATTCTTCATGCTATTCAATTGTTATTAGGGTGTCAGTATCCAGTATACATGACCCAAATATTACTCGCGATATTTGGTTCACATTGCATCTGCTATTCGATTCAAAGCGATGGAATGTTAGGATGGTGTTAAGTGATTTTGTAATTATGTATATAACAAGTAACATTTCTGTTTTAGTACAGGACCATGGAAAATCTTATTGTACAAAGGTAAAGAAATTTGCTACGCAAAATGGCTCCACCGTATTTGGTACGCATAGGTTCCACCACCCTAATGTTTAAGTATGTAAGTGTGCATACTGACATGCTGCATATAACATTTCATGTACTAAAGTACTTAAGTGTAAGTACCTAAATGTAGACTGTTGAAAGGTCTTTCAAACGTTATCATTGTCACTGCTATATGCAAATGTTCGGTTTTATCCCTAGTTTAGTTTCCTTTTAGCATTTTAAAAATGACAAGCTTCACTTCTCAGTCACTAATTAATGCACTGTTGATTTATATAACTGGCCTGTCATTATATTTTTTCGTTTAGATGTTGGTGCTGAAGATAATAACGAAATCTTGTGGAATTAGAACAGTTGCCACAGATCTAGTGGAGAATCACCAATTGCTGTCCTGGATCACCAACATTAGGTCGGTTGAAAATGCTTTTTGTCGTTAATCTGTCAGTCTGGTTCAATACTTTAAGGGTTATAGTTGTTTAAAAAAACTTTTGATTAAGGTCCATACTGCTGTCTTTGTTCTTGTTCAAAGTAATTTGATCTCAACTAATACTACAGGTGGTTGGTAATCAGACTTGCGTGATTTCCTTAACTTGTTGATTCGAGCACTAAAAGACAAAACCTGGCATTGTATATACTTTTCTTTGATGAAACTTGAAATCTTATTCTGATGACCCAAAACCTTGTTTATTAGCGGCTTTGTTAGATGATGTTTAAAAGCTAATTCTGCAGATGAGAATGCAAAGGTTACTTTATAAAGATTTGCACAAAATAATACAATTTCGGCTTACAGTTACTATACGCTTGAAATTCTTTTGGACGTGTTTAGTGCTGATGCTATGCTGGAAAAGAGATCTGCTCAGATTACAACCGATGTGGTAAAGGCTGTCGTTGGTCTTCTACACACGCTGTGGTCAACTGTTGTTGACCAACGGGATGGTCATTGCCTGCTGCCAATCTTGACTGCAGAGATGTTGATGACTATGAAGAGGGTTCTCAAATATTTCCAGTATGTATAACTTGTGAGATAGTTGTCATGATGGTATTTGCATAAAAAGTGTTTGAAATTTAACTTTTGTGCATATTTATTGTAGACTAGCTGAACCCGGCCACGCGTTGCTGTGGCTGAAAAGAGCATCCAACCACCCGTCCCTACCTCCATTCGACCTCCCCTTCCCCTCACCATCCCCCTTCCCCGCCCACTCCCCCTCTCCCTCCCCTCCTCCCCTTCTTCCCCTCCCGTCCCCCCACTTCCCCCTCCCCTTCCGCTCCCCTCCCCTCCCCCTTCTCCTACTCTTCCCACCCCTCCCCATCCAATCCCCTCAACCCCCTCTACCTCCTCCCGTCCCTTTCCCCTTCCTTTCCCTTCCACCTCCCCTGCACCCTACCCTCCTCCCCTTCCCAGTCCCGATCCCTCCGTCCCTTCCTCTGCCTCCCTGCATCCCTCCCTCGTCCATCTCTCCCCTCCGCTCCCTCGCCTCCCTCTTCGTCCCGCTCCCTCCCCCTCCTTTCCTTCCTCACGCCGTGTCTCCTCGACATCGACTCGAAAAGGCGAACGCAACATGGCCGCTATTGAATGTGTTGAATATCTATATGGGCCTAAATAAAAATGTAACTGAGTACGCACGAATCTTTCGGACGAAGGATCTCGGAAATTTAAAAATTGCCGTTCGAATAGGCGCGGGTTTGCATACTGCTTTTTTGCTAAAATCTTGAGAAAAAACACTTTCACTTCGATTCGACCGATTCCGAGTTCAAATTCAACCCGTCAATAATTATGCATGCCTTGATCCAATTCGGGCGCCTTTGAAAACGGTGGTTTCGAGCGATTCCGAGTTCAAATTCAACCCGTCAATAATTATGCATGCCTTGACCCAATTCGGGCGTGTTTGAAAACGGTGGTTCCGCAAGACTTGTATAGCGCATTTTGAACTCGGAATCGGTCGAATCAAAGTGAAAGTTGTTTTTTTTGTTGTAAAAGATTTTAACAAAAAAGCATTATGCAAACCCGTGCCTATTGGAACGGAACGTTTTGCTGCAATTTTGAAAAGAATCGGTCCAGGACTTACCAAGATCCTAGCGGAGAAAGATTCCTGCGAACGCAGTTACATTTTTATTTATATAGATGATGCATGATAATATTTCAGTTTGATGCTTAGTTATTAGATCATGCTATTCTCATTCAGTATGTTGGAATTTGTTTTATTTCAGTTTTTGTTCTTAGGATGATTTCTCTTACAGTTATACATAACGGAAATCAATATTTTCAGTTCTGATTTTACTTGACATTAATGAAAATATAACTTGCTCGCTGGGGATCAGTTTAAGAAATGCATTATATAATATTATTATCGAAATAACAATGTAGTTTTGATTTGAACAGATTTGACTGTTGCTTCAATGTATGCCTGTGTTTATTCTATTTTTGCCTGTATCTGTGATACTTAAATGTAATGCTATGCAGAGTTTATTTGTTGGCTGCATTGTAATTTTTGTAAAAAGAATTCCACTCAACAGTGCACTTAAAGAGTTTAAAATACTGATGAAATGAGATATATTGCTTGAGTCCTGGTGACATCTGTTCTTAGAAATAAGGTTACGTTTTTAACAGAACTTGTCTTTTTGGTCTTGTCTTTGAAGGCCCTTAATACCTGTTGTTTCTTTGAATGACAAATATTTATTATTGGGGTTCAATCAAAAGGCTCAATTTGTACATATTGCAAATCTCATTTGCTATCTTCTTAACCACATCTGTTTTGATTTTTGTGTTGCTAGTTCTATAAATTGTAATTTTTGTTGTCGTTTGTGAATCTCTTGTTGTGTATGATTGCCTAATGCTTACATTTGCCTCAGAAATTAAGACCAAGTTGAAAGTGTTTACGAGAGGCACGCTATTTTTAACTGTGAAAATCAAGGTTTTGTGTTCGATTGGCATTTCGTTTAGTCTTTGTGATCTTCTTTATATTGCAACTTGTGTTTTCTCTTTCAGAAACTCCATGGGTGCGGTGACCAGAGAAACCTACGAGAAAACATTGAAATCAGTTGCTGCACATGCTCAGAAGACATCGCAACTTTACCCCAATTGGAAATGCGAATTTGAATGTGTACTTGAGTCTATGAGTCATTGATTCTTTGGAAGATATAAATTCAATGTGAGTGTGAACTGGTCTCTTGTTTCGCTGCCCAAATATTGTGATATATTGTTATCATTGTGCTGGAACTATTTGGATCATTATATGAAACGGTTTGTTTGGGTAGGTACTGTGTGTCGTATCCCGTGTAAAAGGGCACTTTATTATCCTAGTGGTTAATCGGTTGGGTTTAACTTACTCAAGAAATTCTTCCAAATTCAACAAACTCCCTGTTCTTATGAAATATATATAATATAAAGTTATTCAATATCATTCATATGCACAAACAAATAACAATCCTATTTACCTAGTGTGGCGAGTTACTTAGGAAATATTATATTTGCGCTTATCTGTCGAGTTGTATGAAACTCGAATGTCTTCGGCTCTCTCCGTCGTCCGATTCTTCGCAGTCAAGAATGTTGATCAGACGGTTGAAATGCAGTCATGGAAGCAACCACACCAATCGCCTTACTCGTATCTTGCCGTGAATCAGTTGCACACAAGATGAATCGTCGCATTCACCTCACAGCTCTTCTCCAGTTGACCAAACGTCCCTCGTACTTCACACGCCGAATCAGCTGTTCGCTAGCCGATTCAAATTACACGACTCTTCAGACTGTTGCCTAAGAGTTCGTCTTCTTCGCAAGTGTCTCACACTTCACACGATGATTATTATGCACTAACGCAAATTTCTCATTTAAATTGCGTTGCACTTAATGCACAATACTTTGAACTATCGGTTGATCGTCCGAACAGTTCAATTACCTTCGTCTCTACTCTGGAAATCACAACTTTGGATTGATCACCGCAGCGAATCAACCACCATTTCCAGATATACCTGTAGAGAGTCAAAAACTTAACGTCCACTTCGCTGACGTCATTTTTAACTCGTCACGTCATTCGCCTCCAGTTTGCACCAATCACGAATAGGATTAGCGTCCTTTGTTGTCATGGTAATCTTGACCACTCGTTATTACGCTTAGCTGCAGTCATTGGTTTTATGTATTAATATTTTATATGTTGCCACACATATTACCTAAACTCGCCAATTAAATTGCCTAGCTTAACTTCTACTTATAATTAATAATTATACATGCATAGCAAGTGTTTAATTTGATAATCATTTAATATAACCACGACAAATACCCTTTCTTCAAAAGTCTGTACACAGGCTTTATCAACTTATCTAATTATCAAATTACAATAACTGCTTATGCCTATGCTTATACTACTTTACACAACATCACAACCTAACACAACTACTTCTTATCTACCTATAGTATCACCATTGATTTACTTAAATCTTAGGTCAATCCTCTACTTAAATAATCGGACATTACATTATTACATCCCTTAATGTAACGTATTGTAAAACAATAATTTTGAAGGGCGAGGCTCCACCTCATGACTCTTGCATTCTTCATCCTCCCTTCTTTCATATACTGTAGTCCACAATGGTCAGTCTCGATCACAAACTCTCTTCCACACAAATATCGATCAAATCTACTGATTCCCCACATTATGGCTAAACATTCTCTTTCCTCAACTGAATATCGCATCTCTCTTTCCAACAATTTTCTACTCGCATATGCAATCGGGTGGTTTATTCCTTCATACTGCTGAATAAGAACACAACCTATCCCTTTTCCTGATGCATCTGTCTGTATTATAAATTCTTTCTCCAAGTCTGGTAACCTAAGGATTGGTGTCTTAGCTAGTGCTTCTTTCAACTGCTTAAAACTTTCACCTAACTCTTGGTTCCATTCAATATTGTTAGGAGCTAACTTTTTAGTCAAGTCACTCAACGGTGCCATCAATTCTGCACAATGTGGAATAAACTTTCGATAGTAATTTATCGCTCCTAAAAAGCTTCTCACTTGCTTCTTCGTCTTAGGCTGTGGCATTTCCACAATCTTGTCAATAGATTCTCCCTTAGGGCTTATATCGTCGTTGTTCAATGTATGGCCTAGGAAATCTATCTTGCCATATCCTAGTGAACATTTCTTCGGTTTCAATGTCAAATGAGCTTTTCTCACTCTTGTGAAAAACTCTCTTAACGTCTTCATGTGTTCGTTCCATCCTTTCGTATGAGCAAGAATATCGTCGACATAACTTTCTAGATTTTCAGTTCCATGTAATATTTTCCGTATCAAGCGATTATAACTGGATGCGCTATTGACTAGTCCAAATGGTAACACATTGAACTTATATAATCCGCTTGCACAGATGAATGTGGTTAAGTCTTTTGATTCTTCGCTCATTGGTATCTGCCAATACCCTTTACAGAAATCGAACTTGCTATAGATTTTACTTCCACTGAGTTTATTGAAAATATCCTCATTCGACATCATCGGTTCTGGATCGAATACTGTCACTTTGTTGAGTTGTTTATAATTACAGCAAAGTCTGTTACTTCCATCTGACTTTTTAACAACTACAAGCGGCGCTGCATACGCTGCTTCCGATCTTTCTATAATTCCATTATCTAGCATCGTCTCTAATTCTTTGTTTATCTCCGCTTGAAGATGATATGGCGTTGGATAAGCTCGTAACCGAATTGGCTCATCACTCGTCAGATGAATCTCATGCTTTACCATATCTGTCCTTCCTGGCTTATCACTGAATATGTCCTCATGTTCTCTCAGTAGTTCCCTTAATTCTCTTTTCTGTTTTTCCGTCAATTTAGGATTGATATCCACATCTTTGTAAGTCTCCGTTTGTTTACTTACATATAAGCTCAATATCTCTTCTTCTTCATCTTCACCATCTTTACCATCATGTACTATCGCCGATATGTATGCTGACGTTTCTACATCATTACCTTCTCCATTTCTCTCGTAGTACTTCTTTAGTATATTGATGTGATATGTTTTGAGTTTTCCACCATCAATTTCCACCTTGTAATCATAATCTCCTATTTTGCCTCTGACCACAAATGGTCCTTGCCATTTTACAAGCATCTTATTGTTACAACTGGGTAACAGTAATAAAACTTTATCTCCTATCTTCAACTCTCTGTAACGTGCTTTCTTATCATAATACTTCTTGTTCTTTTCATTTGCTTTATGTATGGCCTTCTGTGCCATATCACATGTTTCTTCTATTCTTTCTCTCAAATCGGTCATGTATGTATAAACATCTTTTACTTCATCTTCCACTTTCTCATTTGTCCAGAGTTCCTTCAATATCTGTATTGGTCCTCTGCATGACCTTCCAAAAATTAATTCAAAGGGTGTGAACCCATGACTTTCGTGTACAGTGTCTCGTAACGCGAACAATAATGGTGCTAAGAACCTGTCCCATTCCTTGACCTGTTCTCCTATTAGCTTCCTCAACGTTGCTTTTATTGTTCCGTTAAGTCTCTCCACACATCCATTTCCCATAGCATGGTAAGGACTAGTGAAAGTGTGCTTGATCAACAACATCTTGTTAACATCAGCCATCAGTTCTGAAGTGAATTGGCTCCCTCTGTCAGTATGGATTTTCTGAGGAACACCCATGCGACAATAAAAATTGAACAAGGCTTCCGCCACCTCCTCTGTAGTTATTCCTTTCAGTGGAATCGCTTCTGGGTATCTGGTACTCAAATCCACTATCGTTAATATATAGCGATAACCTCTTGATGACATAGGTTCTATCACTCCGATAATGTCTACACAGACATGTTTGAATGGTACATCCAGTACCGGAAGATGTCCCATCGGTGCTCTGTGGCTCACCTTTTTATCCACCGACTTTTGGCATACATCACAACTCAGGACATACCTTTTAATTTCTTGTCCTATCGATGGCCAATAAAATTCATTCACAATTTTATCATGGGTCTTCTTCATACCCAAATGTGCTGACAATAGCGAGTTATGGGCCACGGCTAATACTTTACCTCTAAGTTCCTTCGGGACCATTAACTGCCACTTCGCATCATCTTCCGTTGTCTCCATGAATCTCCTATACAAAAATCCGTTCTTCTTCACATAAAGAACTTTCTCTGTTACACTGTCATCACCACTCCAATCAATTGCTTTATCCCAAAACTTCTTCAAAGTCTCATCTTTGCTTTGTAACTCTTTAATTTCTTTTGTTGATACATTTAAATCCGGCATCTCAGTAACTTTCAACTGTTTGTATTTTGTTACTTTCTTTGATTCCGCTCTGGTTTCAACTGCTGCTGTCGTTTGGCACACATCATTCTCGATGACGTCATCCGTTACATCATCATTTAATTCACTTGTGATTTCACTCGCAAAATGAACTTTCTTTTTGTCACTTTGTCCTTGTGACTCAACACTTAAAGATTTCTGAATCTTTTTCAATCTATCCTCTCTATTCTCGTTATCATCTGTATCACTCCGATCACAGTTTATCATGTTATCTGTAGTTTCTTTCACTACCAGATATTTTAGTCCCTTCATCCTACCGATAATTACTGGTTTCACCGGTTCTTCCATCACCATTGCTTCAACGTTTCCTGTAAAATACTCACTTTCAATATTAACCTTTGCTGTCGGAAAATTTCTCAATGTCCCATCGATTAATATGCATTGGGCTTCTCTTCCTGTGAAATCAACATCATTTACCAGTGATCTCTTGACAATACATGTGCTTGACCCAGAGTCATATAGACAACTGGCATTCACACCGTTCACCTTTAGCTGACCTTCATTTTTATTCTCAAGGTCATCGCCATCATCTCTCCGATCAGTAACCATTGTACTTGCTGCCAACTGTATCGGTAATTCCTTCTTACGTTCTTCCTCTTTTTCAACTTCATTTAGTTTCAACTCTTCATTTGCTTGCGCTATCTTGTACGCCCTATTCTCATATACTTGTATAGCCGCCGCAGTATGTTTAACAACTCCTTTTTGTTTGTGTGAACAATCATATGACTTGTGTCCGGTTCGGCCACATGAGAAACAAGTTATCTTATGTTCAGCCGCCTGTTCTCTTTCTCTACTAAATCCTCTATTCATACTTCCATTATGATTCGTCTCCCTGTTCTGTTTCATGTCTCCTCGTCCTCTATTTATATTTCCATTAAACCTCTCTCTTGATTTATCGTCGAACGGTTTCACATTCGGCCTTTCGTTACTGAATTTCACTGGAGGCCTTAGATTACTTTCTGTGTATTTATATCCGTGCGCCTCGATATAAGACTCGGCACAGTTTAATGTGTCCTCTAGACTCATCTTGCCTCTTTCTTTGAGGAACATCTTAAGTTCATTGCTACACGTAAGGTAGAACTGATCTCTTAATAATAAGTTCTCCATTCCTTCGTAGGTTTTCTCGAATCCAGCTTGGAGTAGCCACTGCTGCATATATCTCCTCAATCTATGCACAAAATCTGTAGGTGTTTCACCTGACTCCATTTTACTCATCTTGAATTTGTTACGATATCCACCCTCTGTTAATTGAAACCTTTTTAACAGATGTCTTTTCAAACACTCGTAATCTTGTGTCTCCTCAGATGACATTCTTTGATATACCTCTAAGGCTTTTCCTTCGAGATGCTTGGCTAGCATCAGAGACCAATTCTCTGTTGCTATCTCGTATGCCGTGCATGTCCTTTCAAATCTTAATAAATATGCATCCAAGCAATCTTTATTCTCATTGAATATAGGGAATTTTATATCTTTCATTCCTCTGTTATGGTTACTGTTTCCTTGATATGAACCATCACCAACCATTGTGAATGTGGCCTCACCACGATTCTGATTATTCCGAGAATCAATTTCTCTCATCCTCAATTCACACTCAAGCTTCTTGACCTCAAGATCCATTTCTCTCCTAGCTTGACATTCGGCCGCTTCACGAACTAATCTCGCATCATTCGATTCTCGTTCCAGTCTGGCGTCATTCGCACGACTTTCCCGTTCTCGCTCAAGCCTAGCATCAGCTATTCTTGCTAACTCTAATTCTTGTGCTCTGGCTGCTTGTGCCTCTTCTCGTGCTCTGGCTGCTTGTGCCTCTTCTTGTGCTCTGGCTGCCTCTTCTTTAAGCTTTCGATCTTCTCGTTCACGCAGTCTGTCGTCTCTTGCTTCCTGCTGTCTATCACGCACAAACGTTTTCAAGTCATCACCTTCCATTCCCATCTCTTTAGCGAGTTTAACCCACTGTTCATGTTCTCCAAGTGACGACATAGTCTACTTACTTGTTTACTCAGTTAACAAGTATTTCCAATAGCTTTCGCTATACAAGAATTAAATTCTTCCAAAAGATAATCTTAAATAAGATTAATAAAATGTTCCCTCTTGAAATGCGTACTCTATGGTTACGCGAGGTTAATCGTACTAAACAATTCGCATCGAGTAAACGCTTATTAATAAAGTCGTTCTTTCGCAATCGCAAAAGCGATAACTTTAAAACTATACATTTTCAATACTTGAGATTATTGTTCGTTGATATTTCGAGTGTTAGTTAAAATCCAGTTTTAATATTCCGGAACGTAGGACCCCATAGTTGTCGTATCCCGTGTAAAAGGGCACTTTATTATCCTAGTGGTTAATCGGTTGGGTTTAACTTACTCAAGAAATTCTTCCAAATTCAACAAACTCCCTGTTCTTATGAAATATATATAATATAAAGTTATTCAATATCATTCATATGCACAAACAAATAACAATCCTATTTACCTAGTGTGGCGAGTTACTTAGGAAATATTATATTTGCGCTTATCTGTCGAGTTGTATGAAACTCGAATGTCTTCGGCTCTCTCCGTCGTCCGATTCTTCGCAGTCAAGAATGTTGATCAGACGGTTGAAATGCAGTCATGGAAGCAACCACACCAATCGCCTTACTCGTATCTTGCCGTGAATCAGTTGCACACAAGATGAATCGTCGCATTCACCTCACAGCTCTTCTCCAGTTGACCAAACGTCCCTCGTACTTCACACGCCGAATCAGCTGTTCGCTAGCCGATTCAAATTACACGACTCTTCAGACTGTTGCCTAAGAGTTCGTCTTCTTCGCAAGTGTCTCACACTTCACACGATGATTATTATGCACTAACGCAAATTTCTCATTTAAATTGCGTTGCACTTAATGCACAATACTTTGAACTATCGGTTGATCGTCCGAACAGTTCAATTACCTTCGTCTCTACTCTGGAAATCACAACTTTGGATTGATCACCGCAGCGAATCAACCACCATTTCCAGATATACCTGTAGAGAGTCAAAAACTTAACGTCCACTTCGCTGACGTCATTTTTAACTCGTCACGTCATTCGCCTCCAGTTTGCACCAATCACGAATAGGATTAGCGTCCTTTGTTGTCATGGTAATCTTGACCACTCGTTATTACGCTTAGCTGCAGTCATTGGTTTTATGTATTAATATTTTATATGTTGCCACACATATTACCTAAACTCGCCAATTAAATTGCCTAGCTTAACTTCTACTTATAATTAATAATTATACATGCATAGCAAGTGTTTAATTTGATAATCATTTAATATAACCACGACAAAGTGGATGGTTTTACAAGCTTTATTGCGGTCGACTGTAACAACTATGACGATGTTTATGTGACAGGGAAAAAGAAGATCAGTCACTGATGTGATTCTTAAGGGTAGCCATGAGCTTGCAGAGTTAGCAAGTTTTGTGATTAGCTTTCTGTGCTGATGGGGGTTTTGAAATCTCAACTTCAATTTACCCCGTCAGATAAAGTAATCCATTTAAGGATACAGATACAGTTTCTTAGTGAATTGATGTGTAAAGCAGTTTTTGTAATGCTATCAAGTGTTCTAGACTGCAGACGCTGACTGTTGTAGAATTCGAGCATGCTTACATTGAACCGCTGCATGTTATGAGTTTAAAAGAAGCTGAGATGTATATCTTCACGATAGTATTTCGGACGTATTTGAACTGCAGGCTACTGCAATTGCATGTATTAGTTAATCATGGAGAAAGTTAGTTAGGGTCTAAAAAGTGCATTGCAACATATTTTTTGAACTGCAATGCTACTGTTACTGTACAGGAGGTTTGTTTTAAATTTGTGATGATGAGGATTTTGTGGTTAAGGAGTACCATATTCTTATAGCTCTTTTGGAAAGTTAAATTTATACAAAAAGCTTTTGATTGGTTTGTTTCACCTTAGTCTTCCTGAAGTTCAAAGTCCTTCTTCATGTATGTGTTTGTTACTGATGGTACTTCAAACAGGATCATTGGCAAATGGATGTAGACAGATGATTCGGTTGCACTGAATTTTTTTATAAAGATAAGGAGAGACAGATAGAGAACAACAAGGGCTCCACAAAAGGAGAAGTGTAGACCTCAGAATTTAATGGTAGCCACCATCGTGGGGACGCAGTGGTGTAGTGGTGGCGTCGTTGCCTTGGAGCCGGAAGGTTCGAATCTACCTCGCCGTGTTAGGACCTTGGGCATTGGCAAGTCCTTCACTCACAATTGCTCAGCGCTTCAGCATGAAACTCCGATGCAGTGTCCGCTCTGCATTCGGGAACGCCTCTGAGTAAAGAGAGGTTGAAAGGGGCGCTATAACAAGTGCACATACAAAAATCATCGATCATTTTGACTTGCAGAGTACTGCAGGCATTCATGATGACTCGTCATAAAAATTTTGTCAAAAGCAGTCCTTTCATGTGGCTTTAAATAAGGCGTTTGCAACTTCATTTTCATAAAATTTGCATATGATGTAGGGTGGTCTCTCCCTCTCCTTCGCCGCCTGATCATCCCACCAACATAGTGCTTATTATTAGGCCTAATAAATTGTTAGAGTTCACGGGTGGGGCATAAATCTCAAAGCAAATTTCCACCCTGCCTGCAAGCACTCTTATATATTAGATACATGTGGGCCACAAATGGATCTACAGGCCTAGTATCATGTAGGCCTAGGCCTGCCGACGACTATATGTTAAGCAATGCTTCTAGATTCTTTTTAATTTTTTCAAAATGCACACTAAATTCAGTCTATGTAGGCCTATATGTATGATTGTATGTGTGTGTGTGTGCAATGCATATATACACGGTGATTCAAAAAAAGTAAGCCAAATTGTTTTTCATAATATATGCCTCAAAACATATCACGCTAAAACTTTACAAATATTTAGAGAATTGGACCAAGAATATGATTCCAAAATTTCAGGAGATAAAGTTGAACGAATAAAAAGATATGAATCTTTCAACTTCATATGCCGAAATTTCAGTTTACAAGCAATTTTCTGTTAGATTCGATAAAAATGTGTCAAACTGTTTTTCTTATATCTCAAGGCTAATGCCTGATGATTAAAAATTCTAAAATTTTCCAGATATGTAGAGAATTAAACTAACAATATGACTCCAATAGCCTAGTATTGTTTGTTTATTTAATCAACTAAGATGCTCAAAATGTCTTCCTAGATTAATAAACACGGCTGCCTCTTGGTCTGTTCCGATATCATTTACAGGAGGCCTGTGTCGTTTTATCAATCCGTCCTATATGGCAGTGCATCATCTATAGGCACAATACAATATAGGCCTAGAGGGCAAGGTTAGAAGCAGCAGCAGCTGCATGTGGGGCATGCGAATGTTGACGTGTGCAGTGGATGAGGTCAGAGTTGAGAGGTTGCAAGGTCGTAGCATCTGGATAGCATCTGGTAATGGAGCGGTTCAGACATTGCACCGACGACGCTGATGTGAAATGATTGATAGATGATTTTACGGACCGTTTGACGCCACGGCACATAGGCCTCGCCTTAGGCCTAGGGTCTACAGGCAGAAGAACGACGATGTTGTCAAGTGCATCTGGGTAGGCCCCAAGTCCGACCGTTGAAAGCTGGATAACCTGTCTTCTTAGACACCTGTTTCTTGGGTCGAGGCCTGCATATATAGGTCTATCCAAGCGCTTCTATATCCAGACCTCCTTGTTATTTATCCAGACCTTCTTGGTCTATCCTAGCTATAGCGATCGAATGACCTGCTGCGTGCAAGAGATCTAGTGGCAGATCTCGTCTAGGCCTACAGTGTTGATGGTATCTAGGCCTGGGCTGGCCTTTCTAGCTTGTGAACGGAAGATACTGGTACACAGTCAGTTGTGTTTGCATCGTTGAGAAGCCACTTACCGTACGAACTCGGTGGAGCCTATGATGGAGGAGGACTGCATGATTGAGTGCGCTGCTTCTGCCAAGTGTACGCAATGGTCGTCAAATGTCCAATCAGGGCAAAGGTCTGCAAGGCACTGGCATCTGACTCACTCAAGCGCCATTGTATGAGGCTATAGTCTCCAAGAGTTACAACGTTGACGCTCACACGGGGCAATGTCACAGATATATCATGAGATATGGCAGTCAGATATGCAGATCCTACAAAGATTATAGCGGCTTACGAATGTACATAATATTATGTGAAGGTAGCCTACTTTTATGCTGCGATGCATATAGGCCTATATATGATACAGAGGCCTAAGCAACGACCTCTTACATTATAACGGAGGCGTGGCTTAAAATGCCGCCGAATCATATTTTTATGACGATTTTCGTGAGGCAGTGGTAAAAGGTTCGGTGTTGAGTTCGTAGTAAATGAATAATCTGCACCGAGTGCGCTGTCATTCGTCGTCTGCTGAACGAAACGTTGACGCTGGTTCCTTGCTGCACCAGCCGCAGCCGCGACCTCAGCGTGGTGTAGGCTTGCTAGAATATTTATTACAGACGACTAGGATTTAGAAATCGTTCGTCTGTGGATACTGCATGGCTGTAGTCGTGGATCTTCGTTCTTGCATGCTATGTCCTAGCCTATCGGAGGTGGAAATAAGTTAAGAAGCAGATGGGTCAACAGCCGACAAAGCAGAGGAACGACGAATGTCTCGTATCAAGTAAGTCGAAGGTCACCAGCAGTGGCGCCGCCAGGATTTTTTTTCTGTACGCACAATACAACTTGCACAAAATAATATGAAGCAAACAGCGATCGATACGAGCTTATATATATATATATATATATATATATATGTATAATTTATATATATGTATATATATACCGTATATGCCTATAATACTGGCAATTATGAGGTATCACCAGCATAAGATTTTTGCTCCATTTTGGGTATACGCATAGAGGTAATTTTGGATGTTAAAGTGGTGACGCTTTTTTTAGCGTTTCCGCGCTGTACGCACTTGCGTAAGTGCGTACGCCTAACGGCGCCCCTGGTCACCAGAGTCAGTCTTTTCAAGCACCAATTGTAGGATTAGGCCTATAGGACGACTTATGCGTGTTTTGAGTCGATTAAAAAGCGCAACGTCTCCGATTTGGCCTAGGCCCTGTCGCAAATTACCCAGATACGATATTGCTCTGGTCGGAGATAGCGGAATAGGCCTATGCATTATGTAATTTAGGCTTAATTATGGTCTAGACTTAATATTGGCATCTGTCGTCAATAATAATTATAAACCTACTGCCATGGCAGGCCTATACAATGGTATTATGGTAGACTACATTCCATGTATGACTATTCCCTTTAGAATTCAGGTATAGGCATACAGTGAAATAGTAGGCTAAGTAGTAGGCCTACTGTTCTACGGTTCTAGCCTATAGCTAGACCTACAGCTAATTAAGCACCAATCCCCCACAAGAAGATTATATAGGTTATAGGCCTGAATAGGTTTTGATAAATAAAGAAAGGTAGGCCTAAAGAGAGGTTATATATATATATATTAAGTTTTATCATAGGCCTACATCTATAAATGGCTAAGAAAATAGTGCAATCTGTAGGCCTGAATCACCGGTTAATTTGTTACACAAATTTATCCCAACAAATGCTTAGAAGCGTAGGCCTACGTGCAGCGCAGGTCACGTATATAGGCTAGCTCGGATAAAAAAATGTTTGCTAAAGCATTAGACTATCACACGTGTCTTGACAATGCAAAAGGAATTTAAGGTGACAGATAGGCTAAGTCACGGACGTAGCCTATTATATAGGCCTAGGTCTGGATATGGGCCTAAATAGGAGTCCATGGGCTCTATGGTTATGTGCATAACAATGATAGGCTATCATTGCAAAAAATTGTAAATTTTTTTAATCACCATAGGCCTAATAGCCTACGTAGATTAACTTAGGTCTAAGTTTATATATACCTAGGCCTAACCGAGATTTCAAACTAGGAACCCTACAGCGGACCTGCCTATGGTGTTTTTCTTGCCAGTGAAGCCTTGCCTAAAGACAACAGAATTTGAGGATAAAAATGCAAAGTTGTCATTTTAAAAGTTAAGTGCAGCAACGGGAGCCTCATCGACTCGTAGTTAGTACGAAGCTCAGTCAAGTCAGACGGACGGAAAGTACGTTCGTCTGTAGAGCTCAGGCAGCCATTGGCCGTTGGTTTAAGTTAATTTAACTACCATTAAAGTCTAATTAAAGAGGGATTCGCTTACATGCAGCCGAATATGCCTACAGTAAGAGTATACAATGTAGGCCCTACGTCCGTTTGAGTAGGCCTATACCGGTTTTCTTTGAGACGGACGTCGTTCAAGGAGCTGCTTGACATTTGAATTCACTCCGCTGCAGCCTGCCTTGGAGACATTCTTAGAGAGGTCACGGAAGTAGTTGATTAATAAACGTCTAGAGGTCAGAAGATGCAATAGACAGATGGTGCCAGCGACAGAGATTGCTCACGCAATCAGTCAAATAGGAATAGGATGCAAAGCAAGGTTACTATAATTCTTAGCTTAGCCTAGGCATAATATTATGGCAGTTGTCTATATAATATATAGACAACTGCCATAACATGCCGAGGCTAAGAATAATATAGTAACCTTGCTTCGCATACTATTATAGGGGCCTATAAGCTCAATAATTGTAGCCTACATGTGCTGCTGCTACTGCTGCCCTATATAGGTCTACAGCTAATTATAACGGCCTATTATAGCAATGACTCCAATTTAACCTAATAGGCCTAGTAGCTAGAGGTCGTTGCTCGTAGATTAGTCATAGGCTTATATGCGTCACCCAGTGGTGGATAGAGAAATGTCTGAAGGGGAGAGGAAAATTTTTGGTCTTTGCAATGGGTCTTTCGCCGAGAAATCTGTTGACTTTTTCAGTCTTTTTCCTCAAAATTTGTGCAACTCCGACTATTTGAAAACTGATTACCCTCTTTTAGTCATATACCTGTTCTTTACCTTTTCCCTGTGCATTGATTGAAAGGTTGAAACCTTATGGGGGCACTTCTTGCTCAAATCTCCGAATTGGGGGGGGGGTGTGTCCATGGCCGGACTGCCCTCTGGATCCGCCCTGGCGTCACCATATGAAATTGTGTAGGTTCATTGGGATGGATATGTTATAATATTCCTTAATGATTCCATCTGACAGACCGCAGAATGATTAGGCCTACAGGTAGGCCTACAGGTTATACGAAATACGGCCCACTATAGCACGACACGACGCAGGTTGTCTTTACAACAGTGGGTTCGGTAGCTTAACATTAATTCGCATGAGAGCGAGTGCATCTGCAGCTGATCATCTCAAATTCTCAACCACCGTACCACGATGCATGCGTAGCCTATACCTATTGTGCAGCAGATGTAGGCCTAGATGCAAGCTACTCCTATTGGAGATCTCGTGCTGATTTGCCTTCCAGTCTTCGATATCCGATTCTTTCTTGACTTTGTGGCGCATGATTTCCTGGCAGACCTGATTATAATACGCGTCGCATATATTATATAATATAATATATTGCAGGTGCGATCTCTAAAATATGGGCCTACTAGGTTATAAAGTAAATAATTATATGCATGTTTTGTGTGTTGGTCATAATTAAGTATTCAATATATATATATATATATATATATATATATATGCACTATTAGGCTATGCAGGCTATATAAATATGCGTGTGTATACAAACAGGCTAATACTGTTGAGCTATAAGTTTCATGTAAGCTTAGGCCTATGTTAACACACAGTCTTGAAAGAGGTTAAGTGGTCCTTCTGGCTTTTGAATCTCCACTTTTTGATGATCGTGTGTAGACTACCCGCCGGACAAAGATGCACACGTGTGTGGGAACTTTATTCACAGAATGCACAGGCGAGACCACCACCACCACGACCCACCACCACGACCCACCACCACGCCCCACCACCACGCCCCACCACCACGCCCCACCACCATCACTACCATTAAATTTTAGGACCAATATAAAGAGGGGCACTCCTCTGTATACCGGGTACGCACGAAAATACTATAGGGCTATAGGACGGTAGAAACTTCTTCAAATGGTTCGAAGACACTCTTCGCAGAGGGGCGAATTTTATAGCTTATTCCCCAGACGATTTTCCGTGGCCATCAGGCTCCTTAATGTAGGCCTAATTGGAGATTACGATTAGGGCCTACGATTAATGTTGGTCTCAGGCGTTTCAAATATTACTTGCAGGAAACAAGACATTTTCCGACAACAACTTGGTGAACAGAGAACGCACGATGAGGTCGGCTCTATCTTGGAAGTTCGTTCGGTTTCGACATCGTCTACGAATGAAACGACCATACTCCGAAGCAGATGCAGATATATTGAAAGAAAACGACTGCAACTCTAAACCAGATGTCACTTTTCTTAAGTGCGATTCACGTCAAGTAAAGTCGATGCATAGATTAGGGATAGGCATGAACAGTGCAGCAATGTCATTTCAAGATTTGGGAACCTCGAAAACGTTCGCACACAACCAACCGTCAAAACGGCCAACTTCCTTGAACGTCGAACTTCTGTTAAGTGCTCGTGAGAAGCTCACCACTATTGAATCAACAGAAACACTCGAGAGCAATCACGTGCAAACGGAAATCAACCAGTGGTCATTCAAAACTGGCAACAAACTGTCACCAGTTTTCGATGCAGATGAAAACCCTGTTGCACAAACTATTCTCGACCAGACTGTCACGTTCCTCGTGTACGAGATCGACCCGTTTATACTCGAAGAATTTCGACATTCTAGGCGCTTACCGGTACACCGAAAAGGAGTCGGGGTCGGTTCGGATTTATTAACATCGAATTCTAACAGTTTCGAAAGTTTGCGCAGATTTCTTTCCGTTTTACTGCGCGATCCATTTTCAGAGGATTATCGACTATTCTGTGATTTGCTAAGAGATCAAAGTAACGAACATTACATTGCCGACTTCCTGGAAGCTGTTAGCGCCATCATGCGTCTGCAGAACTCCTCTACCATCAAAGACGACACAGCGGTACCAAGCTATTTGTTTAATTCAACGACTGCAAACGAGCAAAAGCCAAAACTACTCACCGAATGTACCTGCATTTACCAGGAAGATTTTTCCAGGAAAGACGACAGATTTGACGTGTCCTTAGTTTACGTGGATCGTGAATCGAGAACAACGAAATCCTTCAAAGGCGTGGCTTCAATGAAGCGTCGCAAGCACCGCAGATCTGCAGCAGAGTTGGACCACATGATGAAGGTGCACCTTGGTGACACGTCTGACCGCTACATACCGATGATGTCGGTGCATCTATACAAACAGTGCCTGTGTGACGCTCGTATGAGGAGTCTGCAGAGATTGGTGGAGATGTACGGATGCATTCGAGACCTTTCCATCGTCAAGACACGACTGGAGGACCAAGCTAAGCTCCGACTAGGTCGAGCAATTGAGCTGAATGTTGGTTTGTACCAGCTCGATCTAAGCTTGAGTGCATTGGGTAACGACGGGGCGTCGTACTTGGCCGATGCCTTACGATCGAACCGGTCCCTTCGGGTTTTGAATCTATCGAGTAACGAGCTAACCGCCAGAGGGTGCGATTTTCTAGTGAAAGGCCTAATGAGAAACCGAACACTGAACGACCTTGACCTCGGCTTCAACGAAATAGGAGACCAGGGTGGTATCTCCCTGGCAGGTGCCTTGCAAATCAGCAGATGCAGTCTTCAGAGATTAAAACTACGGAACAATGGCATCACTTCTCGTGGTGCAACTACACTTTTCGCGGCGTTAAGAAACAACTCCAGACTTCGTCTTCTCGATCTGAGCAGCAACGATATCTGCGACGATTGTCTCTGCACCCTGTCCGTTGTCTTGATCTACAATAGGACTTTAACGGATCTCACACTGGACAGTTGTCGTCTGTCAAAGATTGGATGCTCAAACCTTGCCAGACCCTTGAAGATCAACACAGTCCTGAGGCGTCTCTCTCTGAACATGAACCCGATCGGAGACGCGGGGTTAATGGCGCTTGTCGACGGAATAAAATACAACCGTTCTGTCAACGAAATCTCTCTGAACATGTGCGGAATCACAAATACCGGACTCTGGCATCTGCTCGACACTACGCGCAACAACACGACTATGAAAACGATCAAATTATGCTACAACTTAATCGATCTTTGTTCGCAACCACAAAATGGCGTCCACGCTCTTCGTGAGGGTGAGCGACGGTCGTCTGCTTATATAGGTCAAGACGTCACTTCCGGCAGCCCGCCTAAATCCGAAAAAAGGTCATCGCTTTTTGTCGAACGACGTCACGTCATTTCTATGGGCGATAGGAGATCAGCGGCGTTCGTAGGTCATGGTGACGAATCCGGTGACGTCATCAGTAGAAGTGCGCTGTATGCAAAACTGGTGGAAGTCTTGCACAACAACTCGCCACTTAAGGTCATCCTATGGGGCAATCGTTTGGATGATAATATCAACCCCACAATCTCTGGAACGTTGGTCACTGATGCTACTTAATTATTAGACCCACGTCTACGTTTTGATTACAATTAATTTCCTATCACACTTTATCATCTAGGCCTAGGCTATAGATAGGCCTAAACTGTGTTCACAAAAGCAATGTTTTGTGCCAAATTAGCCTAGGCTATTAGGTCTACTGCAAGCAGTGTTTAACATAGGCAAATCCAGTGGGAATTGGGAAAGTCCCTCTGAAAATATTCCTTCACATAATTTTGACAAAATGATGTTTTTATTTAGGCCTATGTAGGCCTATGTAGGAGAATCTGGAGAGAATGTCCAGCATTGGGTCAATTTTTACATCTTGAAGCATACAATCTGTAAGTTGTATAATTGTATATTGTTGCTGCATTGATTGCAGCATGAGACGCATTGATCATTCGCCACATGAAATGTGTTCCCTAGGTGTCGCCACATGCGATATTAGCCACAACTTATAGATACCGCCATGTCCCAATGCAGGACCTGTCCCAAACATGGACATTCTCCCCTACCGCATGTCTGTATGTCCTGAGCTGCTTTACAAGCTACTCAGGGTCAGCTGACATTAGTGATCCCCAGGAGGCCTGCGACGCAACATAGGCCTATATGAGTTCATTCGTGATTGGCTGGACCAGTAGCTGGCAGTAGGCCTGTAGGCTACTATCCGATCCGCATGGTCACCACAATTAGTATTAGCAGGCTATTATTATTATTATTATCGTTCAGAGACCCGACGTTTGTCACGGCTGAGATTAAGCATCCCATGCGACGAAAAAATAAACTAATGAAATCAACTTGATTGCGTGAGAAGTGCAATAGGCAAAAACAACCGATCATATATATCTGTGTTGATAGGCAGTTAATTGCTACAAGCTGTCCTTAATGTTTCCTATTAGTTGTCAGGCTTCAATGTGCACTTCTATGAACTAAAGAGGGTATTATCAAGTAGCCTACAGCTGAATTGTATTACAATGGCTTTAAATACCCGGTACGGTAATTGAACAAGCTAGCAAGACAAATGTAAATGTCCAGGTAACTTTGTACACAACCAAACTGCTCAGGACCTGAAAGCTTAAAATCAATTTTAGAAATTCTACGCATACATTTAAATCTGCACAAGAGATAAACTTTAAAACTGTGCATTTGATTGCTATTGCAAATTGCCTTGAAGAGGTTTTGAAATTATGCTGCACTACATCATTCATTCATTCATTCATTCATTCATTCGGACATTTATATAGCGCTCCTTCAAGTAAAAAAAACTACTCAGAGGCGCTCATCATTACCAAGTCAGGTCTAACAACACGCAAAACAACGAATTATAAATTAAATGTATTCCGGATTGACATAAATAGGACAAATAATAGCTATGCAGGCTTAGAAAAATACAAACTGAAAAACAAAGTAAAAGACGACAGGTCATAATTACACAGCTGCATATAATCATTTAAATATATGACCTAGTAATTAAATTACAGCAGTAATTTATACAAAATGCAGCCTTCACTCAGAAAAAAAATCAGTTAGAATTGAACACACTGGTAATATAAATTTATGCAAAATCTAGGAGCAATAAAAGTACAGCAATATGGAGTCAACTGCACTAACCTAACATCATGTTCAGTATTAGTTAAATTTGCCCAAAAGATTGAAGCTTTACTTCAAGACAACAGGCACATTATTTTTCAGCAGACAGCTGGTCACTTGCTCTGATAAATACAAAGTATAAACTCTAAATAACAATTAACTACGATTGCCAAACCGCAGACAGTGACGGAGCCTATTAAATATCGATCTAAACTTCCGATTTTGAAACTGTTCATAGGACTGCATGCACTATTGGATCTAAACTCTTCTGATTTTGAAACTGTTCAAAAGACTGCATGCACTATTATGGCATCTGTTTCTCCTAAAACCGAGTGTATGATTGTGGTGTGTATGTGTTTGCTTAAGTGAGGCAGCCAAAAAATTATGAGCACAATCAGAATCTCTGATAATTACAGAACGACAAAATGGACGAAGTTTCAAATTAAATCGGAGAATTCATCACGAAACGATGCAGTGCTTGTTGCTATGTTTTCGCAACCTACGTCGACCTGTCTTCTGCGGGGAGGAGGACATCACCACGACTTGCTGCGATGGAGCGCAGTACGGCTGGAAGCTGTAATTCTCATCGTCGTTCATCGGGCTCTTAGGTAAACCACTTGTCGACTTCTCGAGGTAATAGTTGAATTCCGAATCTGTAGAACTCGAACAAGTGCTACACTGCTCCCACTCCGACTGAAGAACGGAGAACCGGTGTATGATCTGGTCCTCCGTAAGATTACATGCGTTCAGATGATTCGATGGTCTGCTCCTTGAGGCTACCAAAGGATCTGAATCAATGCCATGCCTTGGGCCTCGGGTTTGCATAACAGACCTTCCCATTCCAGAGAAATTTGCATGGCTCCAGCCGTTTGGTTGCTCCCTGCGTTGCTGCTGTGTGTGGTGTCTCCGAACCGCCCCGTCAGAACTGTACCCGCTTGGCCGCGTCTGCCTCACACCCGACGAGTGCATCATGTTTACGCTCGTCTCTTCGCTGTACTGGATGACGTCATCGGACAATTCAAATTTAACCGTCAAATCGGGTTTCGCTAGGCCGCGAGTACAGAGTTCGTTGGCTGCGGCTTTGCTAATGTTTTTAGGGTCAACAGCAAGATTTGGAAGAGAGGAAAGCTGAGAGGAGGAGGACTTTGTGTCGTATGAACCGGGGTGGAAAGGACGACTGTAGACCGGTTCACAGACATCACTGTGATGCTCAAATTCTTCCGGCTTCTGATGTTCCAAGATATTCTGTGAGCTTGGAGACCTGCACGGTAGACGTTGGTAGAACGACTGTATCTTTTCCGCTGGCGACACCACTTCTGCCATATTCGCATAAACTAGCTCTGAATAAGGGCAGATAGCATTCTCGTTCAATAGTTTCGTGGATTCCGTAACCATAACTGAATTTTTACAACAACCAGGTTCAAGTTCGACGAGTCCATGACGTTGCATCTGTTGATTCTGATTTCCAAAATCAACATGGCGAATGCCTCTTTCGATTTCGGCTATTTGACTTCGCGGCATGTGCAGCATGTAATCTGAAGGTCGAATGGCAGTTGGTGAATCATGTCCAGCCTGATTGGAGGAGAAAGGGCAAAGACGATACGAAGCATTTGCATAACGCTGTTCACAGCCACACGCTTGTGGCGTCGAAGTCACACGAGTTTGGTCACAGACGTCTGCGTGAAATTCAGTACAGAATCTGTTTCTCAGATCAAGGCCTCGGTTGGCATTGTCAGAATCTACGTCCAACTCCACCATCATTTTGCAATTGTTGTCCCATTCTTCTTTCGCACTTTCATAACTTCTGTGCCCTTTAACCCCATGACCTTTAAGACTGCAGGTAACTGCCTGCTTACTAAGCGTTCCCTCATCTTGAACTGAACTCCTGATCGATCCATACTTTAGAATCATCGGATCAACCACAAAATATCCGCTGTTCATCTCTCCATCATATGTGCCTGATGTAATCAGACATTTGTCCGACAGGAGACCACTTGCCCTGCTCCCACAGACCGTGGAACAGTAGAGGTTTCCCTCCTTCGGCAAGAACGGTTTTCCAAGCAGCGAAGCATGGCACGAATTGCAGCTGAAGCAAGTGTCACTCGCGTGCCAGTGATGCCCCTCGTACGTCATCTGACCTTGGTCGACACCAATGGCGCCTCCACAACTATCACAGTATTCCGCGTACAACGTTTCAAAGCAGTCGCAGCAGTACGGTTGATTGTCGCGAGTGACGTAACGCTGACCACCTAGCGCCCGGTCGCATTCGGAGCACATGAAGTGCTTCGTGTGCCAGCATCGACCTTCTGCCTCCGTACATTCATCCGAGAAAATGATCTACCATAAAAGAATACAGATCAAAGCACTATTATGGATTATAATTTTCTATACTGATATGGCTATAAATATTTTTATCTGTTTGATAACTAACTCTAATTTCAAGCAACAAGTTTGAAATAATTAGGCTTTGAGCAAGCAAACTTGCATAACACTCAGAACTACTTTTTTAAGTATTGCCAGGCCAAAAAGTTTAGGACTGAAAATAAATAGGAAGCTCATCTTCTGGACAAACAGAGAATTCTATTACAGGCCTACATTTTTAAAATACATGTACTTGCAAGTTGCATCTTGTTCTGACTTATGCTCTGCCCATCAGATCACCAGCTATTCATATTCGTATTTTTTTTCGGCCAAACAGTGTGGCCAATTATTTGTATTCGATGGAATCATTCCGTACAGCTCTGATTGTAAGACATGGGACAACATTTGCTAACTTAACTAAGGACCTTAAAGCTTTCCGAAGTCAATTAATTGTATTTACAAGTCTACAAAAATTCCAAACTATGGGCATAAAACCTGCCATTATGTTACGAATAAATCTGCAAACAGAGTCTTACCTCGTCACAGGCAGCACAGCGGGGTTTCAGCGTTTCGGCGTGATGCCTACCACAGTAGAGTTTCCCATCCTTATGGAAGTAGATGAGATCGACGAGAAGTTCGGAGCAGACGGAGCAGACGAAACAACTCGGATGCCAACAACGATTTGCGCCAGCACGAGACGCAAAGACACCAAGTTGACTACGATGTTCAAATGTCTGATGACACTAAAACAATTGGCCACACTATTTATAAATCATCAATTCATACATAACATTACTTAATTAAAGCAGTTGTCACTTTCACCTCAGACTTTGTGGTATTAAAAGTACCATCTTTTTTCCTCAAAGGCTGTGTTTAAACTGTGAGAGACTGACTACAGAAATGAAATCATAGAAATTTCAAGTGGAAGAAAAATATACGAAGCTGTTGTGGGAAGTGAGAGAAGTGAGAGGCAACATTTCAAACAGCTGGGAAGCAAACAAACTGATTTTGCAGACGATATTTGAATGGTGTATCTAATAGGTGAGATGAAAACATCAATTTTAGGAAAGAGGCCATTACATAATCCTCATAATTTTGTATGATTAGCATGATCCAAAATTCTGATGGCAGGAAGTTGTACCATCTATAAATGAATAAAAGCAATCCTAAACATTCTCAAAAACGTCACTCTAACATTTATGAATCTGGCAGCAGTCATAACCATTCACTAGATGCCGCCTGTCAAAACTTGCTACTGAGGTGAACAGTTCTCTCACAATCCTCTTACACATGTGAGCGCCTCTGAGTAGTTACCTTGAAGAGGCGCTATATAAACTTTGATTGATTGATTGATTGATTGATGTGTAGGCTACATACATATAATGTGGCGGTCATGCATCCACTTTGGAAATGTACATGAAGTGCATCCAGTGGTTAAAGTGGTTTGGGTAAGCAATGGGAACGCTGCATGTAAGCAGTAGGAATGATGTTGAAGAGTTTTATTGGAACGAATGAGTTTCCAGAGTTCCATCATGATGAGCAGTGGGAACGCAAGCCAATAATTTCGAGAGCAGTAGGAATGCTGTTCCCACCCATTTTAAACCCTGAGTGCATCTGCTATTTCTGCTGGTCATAATGCTGGTCATAATCATAAACAAATTTCTATGGCCAAAGCTGCTGACTTTTGGTACCTTTAAGAAACCAATTAAGGAACCATTCTGTCTTTATAGACTCCTGGGATGTTTAGGCCTTGACTGTCCTTTGTTTATTAAAGCCAACTCTTGTATGCCTCCATATAAATTCATGAGCAGAAGTTTTATAATAATATATACTGTATATATGCATAGTTTGCATATATAGAGACATACATAATTGCATATGTATATATATATATTGTATACACACACATATATATATATATATAAAAGCCCCGTCGTGTTGCAATTTCGTAAGCACCACTTACTTGTTCACATTGCGTTCCAGAGGCGCCATCTGGCATTGGACAGACACTTCCTCTGCCGAGCGCGTCCTTCTTCCTGCGTGAGCTGAACAGCCGCAGTTCCTTCTTTTCTTCGTCGCTCAGTCCATTGCAGTAGCGAACCTCATTGTCGTGCGGCGGCAATTGCTTCAGCAGCTGGCGAATGCGATGCTTCTCACCAGCACTGCTCACGTAAGGCACCTTCGACTCTGGCAATGCGCTCATGTACTGATGAACCTACACATGTACCAGGTATACCAATCACTCGACCAATCAACATATCAATCAGCACGTTCATAGTCATTCATCTTAATTAAATAGAGAACTAATCAATACGCGCATTTAAAAAGATATCAAATAACATAAAATTAGCAATAATCAATTCACGTGTAAACCACAATGTATTAATCTCTTGTTTGATGCCTCAGTTAATGTCTTGTCTTGTCATCAACCATCCTCGATCCGAGGGTTGGTCGCTTCATGAACAAGTTAATGAGTTGCCACAAAGAGCTGGTTCAAACAAAAAACGATGCTTTTCTGGCCAACAAAGCCTTGCCTAAAAACCACACAATTGTGAATAAAAATTAAATTTGTTATTTTTAAAGGCTTAGTGAGGTCTACATGATGTCAATGATGGAAAATGAAGATCAAAATTAAGATATCCAAAACTAAATTCTGACTGTTTGCATGCAATAAAATGTACCATTAAAGTTTGCAAAACTTTCAGGGCACAGGTTCATTAAGCCCCATCCCAGATCCCTACCCCATGCTGCTCAGGCACCATGGATGGCAACATCGATGCCTTGATCAGCACACAAAGGAAGAATGCAGAAAAAGTTTCTTTCTTCTTTGCGATGCCATTATTAAAAATCCACAAACTTGGATCACAGATTGTACAGACACCTAAATTGACGTCCTTACAAGTATTCAAATTTGGCTAGTGAATTCTTGCTCTTCAGGTTCTCAGTCTATGATTTAGCTTTCATCATTTAGATAATTTTAAATGTGGCTCAAGCAAAAAATGAGAAACACCTACTTAAGATGACTGACTTCTCCCATTCATATAGACATTATTACATCCTCTGTTTTGTGTCTCAATCCAATCAGGAAAATAGACATCTGCTGAGGCTAGGCACAACAAGTGTGTCAAGTAACATAGTGGCTCTGTAACTTTGTATATATCTAGCGGTACTAGGCAACAGGACTGAAATATACCTCTACAACAGACCTATACAAGTAAAGTCAACATTCTTTTGCACCTGTTCACACTTACTTAGATTGAGTCTTTCTACATAACAAGAGCAGTTTCTTAAGCTTGCCCTGAGGCAGCCATGGGAATGAACTGCTCACGAATTCATGACTGTGTACAATCAGTGTACTCATTGTAGCAGTTGCAAAGAGAGCAGATGGAGCAGAAGTCTTAGATAAATTTACCCCCCCCCCCCCCCCCAACCGCCGGGATTTTAACCTCTGACCTTTCGATAGATGTCCAGAATTCTAACCAGTACAATATTGAGAAGAAAAAAATACAAAACATTTTTTCTATGTAACTGAAGCTCAAAATACTAAAGTTCAACACACCAACACTGTGCAATATGTATGGCAGAACCAGATAATAACAGACATAATAATATGAAATAATACACTGAATACACCTATTAGCTAAAGAAAGTCTGAGTCCGTCTAAATTCTAAAGTACTTGGGTTTATTCTAAACCGCAATGAGTCCGACTCCCGAGGTGCTCAAGTCCAAGCACGATCCACTAGAGATTAAGTCCAAGTCGGAGTCCAAGTCAATTGACATCAAAATATATTGAAACAAGTAATTCAATGGCATAGAAAAGAATAACAGCACGGCTGCACTATTTATACGGAAAGCATTGAGCTAGTGTAAATGATCCGAATTACACTTTAAAAACACTAAATTAGATAAAGATCTGTCTGATAAGATGGCAAGATGAGAACGTATAAACTTTTCCACAGCTAAACACACGTTCAATGGTCATGGCAATAGGCCTACATATAATTGCCTGTTCTGTCCAAAAACGTCATGACATTGGAACTCAAGTGGTACATGAGTCCTTGGCTCATGCACTATATAATTGATATAATATATAATGCTTAATATACCCATGTATCTCTAAAATGACTTAACTAGTGTGTAAATAAATACATAAACAAGTAATGAACCCATGCCCAACATGGATGAGGTATATCCAGACATGTTGCTTTTATAATTTAGGCCTATAAGTCATTGGGAGAATGAAGTACCTCGAGGCGAAAAAGGAAATAAACTAGTAGGTCTAAATCAAGAAAAGTAAAAATCATTTAAAGTGAACAACTTAATTCCACAGGGACCAAAGTTAGGAAATGAAATTTCTACACAACCTTCACATGTTACCTTCACATGTTACCCAAGATTTGATTTACAGAGGTAACCTTCTTCTTCATCTACCACGGTAACTCAGTGCAGCCACCAGGTACGCACAAAAACTTATTAATCAGATATTGATACGAACCTTCAGCAGGAATCTCATGATGAACGAATTTAGAAAATATTCCCAATTTGTTTCTTCAACTATTATACTAACAGTTGATTCACCACTTTTTGCATATACTGGTTATGCGATTAACTCTCAGCATAAAACCTCAAAACTTTTGTTCCGAATATCCAAGAACACTAATCAGAAAACGTCGTCAACACTTGGATCGGATAAGCAAAGAATCCCTTTCACTTGATGAAGAATCCCTGGGCAGAGCAGTCAACAAGTGAAAACAACTTCGTGGCAATGGTGCACCTGACCGACCAGATTGCTTTCCGATTCTGAAAGGTTTTTTTAAATGGCTGGCAATGACATACAAGAACAGGGTATGTGAAGTGGAGGGGGTGTGGTGAATGATGGTGAGATATGTACAGGGTCGGCCAGCCCTCTAATTACAGTCTCCGCAGGAAGCTGTCAATCCAACCGCCCAAGTCAGAAATAATTGGAAGGACATGGATCAAGTGGCCGTGTGCCCAACCTCCTGCCTCACCCCACCCCCACCCTACCCCACCCCATTCCAGAGCACCTGTTCAAGACAGGAAGACGGTCGGTGTGTCGGTCACCCCAGAATAGAAAGCGGCACACGGATCTGTTTCACCTGTTAATGATGGGTAATCAAAACCACTCGGCTGGAAAGGTAAAACAACTTTCTCCGCCCTAATCCCCAACGGCTGTTTACATGCAAGGCCCCCAACAGGTGCAGTAGCCGCCCGACTCACACCCGTCATTAGTCGTGCCCCGGTGGGTGACAACACTCCCCCTCGTGATCCCCAGATGACTGCCGGTGCTATACCCCTTTGGCCTCTAATGATCAACTGCCAGGTAGGGGTACTGCTGACCGTCCCCTCTAACACCCCGTACCCTCGAAGAACAATTTATTCCGACTAGCTCTCAATTGGTCGTTTTGCCTCCCAGTCCAATTTCAGTGTCAGTGGGGAACAGCTCGGACAGACACACACGGATACCAATAGAAAGACAACCCATCATTAATTTAATGAATATCACTTCAGCTCAATGCATTGGTCCTCAACTGGGGCACCCTAGGCCAACCTCTCCCAAGTTCATCGGCACCAGGCAGAGCCGGGACACAGCCCTGCTGGCCCAAGGCTCTCCAGTGTAAGGACAGGATGTCATCAAGTAATTTATGGATCTGCCATAATTATGTCTCTTCTTATAAATTTATGTCTTTTGCATTTTTACCATGAAATACTGCCATGGTCCCATAGAATGCACACTCCATAAAAGACCAGTGTAAGAGATTTTACAATTAAGAAAAAGCAATTTGCGATCCTTCTATATATTGCTTCTGAAGTTGTTCCTTAACTAAGACGAGACCATAATATAGGATATACCGAAATGCGACCCTTATAGACTCAATTTGCATGTAAAAAGACACCATTTAATGTCTGTTGAAGGTTGACATGTGGCTATAGGCTCATTAAGAACACATGTGAGCTTACTTTGAAATTTAATAGTTTGTTTTGCAACGAAAACATTCATAACAACAAAGAGCATATAGACCAGGTTATTAAGTATTCTTTAATATAGGATAGGATAGCCTATACTGAAATGCGACCCTTATAGACTCAATTTGCATGTAAAAAGTCACCATTTAATGTCTGTTGCAGGTAGACAGGGCTAGGCTCATTAAGAACACATGTGAGCTTACTTTGAAATTTAATAGTTTGTTTTGCCACGAAAATAGTCATAACAACAAAGAGCATAGATAGACTAGGCTTAGCAGGTTAGTAAGTATAACAATCATTAGTCTGAATTTAGTTATGACAACAAAAATGCAGGGCATTCCTAAAGGAATTTTCAGAACCGTACAATCCCTTTTTCCCTTCCCATCCTTCATGGTAAGTTACTTCCAATTGTATGACAACAGTTGACCTTTTTTACTACAACTGCACAAATCCATTTAGTTTGCGTAGAATTGCACTCTAAAAAAGCCCTGCTAAAATGGTAAATTTAACAGCAAAGCCATACCATTCTATAATAATGTTCTCAATGCCTTGACCTGCTACTTGAAAATTTCCAAGCTATTTTAAATTTAATAGGGCCTACCTTTTTTACGATAATATGAAAACATAAATACAAGCCATAGTGTCAGTAATATTAGCTGGATATCTACAAAGAAGAGCCATTCCACAACTGAACTATTCCTTGCCTTAGTATATTTATGGAATTTCTGTTTAGATTTATTGCTTTCAGTTTTACTGCTATATAGTGATAATTATGTTGTCCTTTCATGTGAAGTAAGCCTATGACCTAAGAAGGCAAGGCCACATATTTTCAGCGTGCTGCCAGCATGTCAAAGTGTGGTCTCTATTTAAATATTCTTATTTTCGCTATTCAGTTGGTAACATGATCAAAAGGCAACTCTACCCATGTGGCAAGCACACCACAGAGAAGAAGAAATCCGACCAGATGGCAAGGAGAGAGAGCAAGCATCATAAACACCCTAAAAAAAGAACTGGGCGTACACTTGACACTCAACACCTACATGGAAGAATGAGTAGGAGAAGGGGAGCAGTCTGCTTAGCAAGCGCTGAGTGGCAGACGTTATAATATGAGTTGTTGCGGACTTCATATTTTCGTGGCCTCAACATGTCAGAGGAAGACTTAAGACATAGACTGACAACATAAAGTTGTGGACTGAATTATATTATCATTAGAACAGCTATTGAAGCAGAGATAGATAGGAGATAGAAGCAGACAGCAGAATTGTCGTTGGTGTGGCCAATCCTGAGTTTGAGGATGGCTGAGTAGAAGAACAACAGCTGTTTCCACCCCTCTGATTCTACGGAAACTTGACCCGGACCACCATGGACTACTCTTACGGATAACCCTTTTGACTCAACGCAGCGCTCGTGAATAAGCCGGTGCCCCGCTCTTGGCTTTCTAGAGGCGGTTTAGAAATCAGGAGTTTACAATTACAATTACGAATAGGGTGAGATGCCATCTCTGCCTCCCTCTGCCTTTCCAACTGAGAGTGTAGGCTACACTGTACAGTCTGTGTACTCATTCTCCCTGAGTTAGCCAAGGAGTGCAAGGGCAGCAGAAATGTTGAATTCTGCCCTGGTAAGGATTTGAATCTTGAACTCTAGATTGATAGCCTGACATGCTATCCACTAGACTATCAAGCACCTCAATGTCATACCATAGCATGCATGGTTCCACTATAATCTATGGAGGTATTACTAACGTTCAGCTTCCCAGTGATTTATCTCTGCAAAGATAAATGATCAGAGAACTTAGGCTGGCTAGACCTGAGAGGTTAGACAGGTATTATGTGGCCAGACATGTGGTATAAAAATACCTGTCTGTCAATCTGATAAACTAAGAGTTAGGCAAAAGACAAAGCAGCCAAAGGCAAAAATATCTTTAGTGCTCTATAATTGCCTTCTCAATAAGCATCCTTGCAAATGAGTTGTGGTCTTGTAAACCTGTTTATTTCATTAAACATATACAATATGAACAATACAACAGGACATGTAGGCTAGAAGAAAGACAGAATAATATGATGGCGCAAGACCAGGGTGTAGCTATGAACAATGCTGGAATGATTGTACAGTTCATGTTTCCAATTAACATGCTCATGAAATTTATTTATTTATTTACTGAGAATTATACAAAATACACAGAATTAGCTTAAACAGATTAGGAAATTACTCATTTGGAGAGTTTGAACCGGTAAAACCTTTAAACATTGTATACTGGACATGATGCTACTAAGAGGATGGATGGATATGTAGCCACACAGAAAAGGACAGGCAACATGAAACGACACAAGGGGCGGACAGGACAGCTGGACTTATACACTGACATTATCAGATCAGAAAACAGTAAACAAACCCAAAAAATAATGCATAAAAAACCTAAAAGCAACCGATGAACTGATTACTAGACATATGAACTGTCATAATTGTTTTTTGTTTGTATGTGCACTTGTTATAGCGCCCCTTCAAGCTCTCTCTGCTCAGAGGCGCTCCCGAATGCAGAGCAGACACTACATCGGAGTTAAAACATGATGACAAATTGTCAGTATACTTACAACTCAAGAACCAAGAAAGAAAAGAACTCATTTACAGCGCAATGACTGCAGCCAAGTTTTGACTTTACCTTTCGTTCCAATGTCTGTGCAATGACTCCATAAGCAACCCACTTCTGGACAGAGGTCACCACAAGTGATGCACTTTCTCCACGTATCTGCTTCCGTGTACACTTGAAGTGCGCACTTTTCAATGACATTCCATGAACGTCGCAATCACTTCTCTTCATTTTTGATGTTGATATGGTGCAGAATAGAACCGTGTCCTATTTCTTTACAGCCGGTGTAAAAAAAAATCGAAGTTGTCACAAAACCAAAACTGTCATGTGCAACATGGATGAATGGACGTGCACACTGCACAGGCTGGTGACCGGACAAAACCCCCCCTGGACAAAAACCCCCCCGGACAAAAACCCCTCCGGACAAAAACCCCCCCCGGACAATTCCCCCTGATTTAGCCTAGGACATTAACCCCCCCGGACAATTCCCCCCCCTTTGCTGGCAAAGTGCAGGTAGGCCTACAATTTGTTTAAACTTAGGCTAATTATCGAGTTCCCGTGCTGTGTCAACTAATTAGTGTCCTGTGTCAACTAATTAGTGTCGTACCGGTAAACACCTGTCGCTGTCATTCAGGAGTGAACTTATAACTTGTTAGTGTCATTCAGTCACTCCCATATGAAGCTAGTACCTGTTGGTGTAATCTAGGACAGCATGAATCGTTGTCATCAATCCAGCTTCCATTTAAGAAGAAGTATTTTCATCAATCCAGCTTCCATTTAAAAAAGAGTATTTTCATCAATCCAGCTTCCATTTGAGAAAGAGTATTTTCATCAATCCAGCTTCTATTTAAGCAAGAACATTTTCATCAATCCAGCTTCTATTTAAGTAAGCTTTATTTGTATCAATCCGGCTTCTATTTATATAGCAAGAATTCTTTTCATCAATCCAACTTGCGTACTTGGACACCGTTTTATAGTACGACAACTTATGTGCAATATATTCTACCAGGGGGGGGTTATGTCCTACCCTGGGGGGGTTTCTGTCCGGGGGGTTTTTGTCCGGGGGGGTTTTTGTCCGGGGGGGGGGGGTTTTGTCCGGGGGGGGTTTTGTCCAGGGGGGGTTTTGTCCTACAACCGCACAGGCTATCTATCTCTCTTCAAAGCCAAATTGTCAAAGGCTATATGCAGGTTATCTTTTACCCAAGAATAGTTTGAATAGCCATCAAATCTTTTATTTCTTTGCACCATAATCTGACTGCTTTCTGCCTGCCTTGCAACTTCAACCAATCAACTGGTAAGTGCTAATTTGAATAGCCATAGTACTATCTATAACACCTGTATTAAAATACCTGCATCAAATGTCAGTTTGACTATCTAGATCAACTGTCTCATAGCACACCCTACCAACTATCACTTTTGATATCCTTTGTAAAGACATCAGAATATTCCATGTTAAAACATCGGCAGCTTTATATCCTGCAGTTAGAACATGAGCCAAAAATCCATAATAGAAAGCACTTGTACCGTAAGCGATTTGCAAAAAAGATAAACTTGGTATGGGACGGAGACACACAAAAATACCATCACAGGTGCTGTTATCATGCCAGATAAACCTACACAGCACTGAAACTAGAAACCTTAACCTAGGTTCTTTGGACAGATGTGTAGATACGGTACGTTCTTTTGGGCCAAACGCCAATCCATCACAGAAGGCTCACCCAGTGTAAAATTTTGTTCTCGTCATTAATACCCTGGTGACTGGTGTATAAGTTGCGTCGACCACACTTCTACTGCAGGATAAATACTCACCCCCAAAGTTGATAAATCCTTTAACACGATGGCTTGCAATAATTTCTATTAGTCGACCTGATTCTCTATACTTTGTGTGAAATGTCCAATCTTCATCATTGCTACCCAATCAGTAAACAGTAAAAACCTGAACTTGTAAGCCTGAGAAATGGTAGTATACCACGCAGACAAAATATACACGTTGCCGTGTCAATATCTTTGAAGTTGATACGAAAGTATCTTTGTAACTGGAGAAAATCCTCATGTTGCTCGGTTCATTCCACAGCGTTTATCCACAGCGCAGCAGTGTTTCAACACACACACTGTAGCAATGACCGCATCATCTTGCCTCCATCTCCAACAATGAACGCTAATGAATCTCATCTGGTCATCTCACTGGAACTACTGCACCTTAACGAGGATGATCCTTTCAACATATTATGCCTCCAGGTACTTCCACAGAAATTGTGCCAACCCTCCTTCCTTCGCATTCTCTTACCCAACGCAACCTACTCCAGGTGGAATAACATCAGTCTTACATACACAGATTCCGATGTAACACCATTTGGGCAAACGCGGAGAGCACCTGCCTTGGCATGTAGACACTTACTTCATCTGCAGTCCATGTTAACTTATAATAGCTTCTTCATCCGATGAAGGAGTCAGCCAAATGCCAGCGTCCATTAGCATAACTAGGCAGCAACAGCCACAAGAAGAATCCAATCTCTATTGAAACCAGACGAAGACACTTTGACATTCATCAGAAGTACATACTCTCTGTGCACTTTTTCTTTTCCTTGGTCGGCGGCGGTAGTGGTCGGCTTAATGTCTGCAGAGGCTAAACGAAGATAAGAATGATCAGACTCATCAATTCAATCTGTAGACTGTCCCTACATCCCTCCTCCTCCTCGGTCTGGCCCCTCCAGTCTATAATCACTTGATCTCGGTACACCCCATGGCAGAGTTGTTTGGTTCTTCCAATTAATCTCCCAACCATTCAACCCTTTCTCTCCCTACATCCCTTATCAACCTAAATGCAGATCCCAATGGTCTCCACAATAAACTCAATCAAACTTTGACCCTGAAATTGGGCTGCTCAACACCCCCACCCTCACCCCACACACACACATGTGAAGCAACCTCCCCAATATATGAAATTAATACATGAGGCAGTACTGTGAATTATTTATTAGACATTGGTCGGGAATACTGGGTGATTTTTCCTCAAGGAAGGTGATTCCTTTCATCTTAATCTGGCAGCCAGTTCACAAACTGCCCCAAGTCTTATATTACAAGCAACAAAACAATAACTCCATCAAATAATTATACTATGGCATCACCATGCTATTAATTCTATGTATGTATAATTGTACAATCGGACACATGACTGCATGCATGCAAGTATGTATGCATGTATTTGTATATCTAAGTATTATGCATGCATGTATGTGTTTGAACACTTTGTATAGTGAGCTTTAATCAATTTTACAACCTCACATGATGTTGACAATACACAGTCATCTAATTAGTCTAACATTCTAACAGATGCTTCTTAAGATAAGCTGAAAATGTCCTCAAGCTATTTGTAGCAGTTAAGTTTAACTCTTCACACTTCATACCCAGGGGTTAGTTTGCCATGCTGGGAACATACATTTATATGCATGTATAGTTGGGTACATGTATGCATGCCTGTATGTGTGCATGCATAGTTGTATACATTTATACATGTAAGCATCCATTACAAGTGTGTATGTGCATGCGTGCGTGCGTAGGTACGTACATATGCCATTGTATGTAGTTTTGCACTGTGCAGGGGGGTTTGAACATTGACAATGTTAATACAGGTACACAGGCACCTGCACATGGGGAAATTGGCCTATTTCCCCTCCTTGATCGCACATAAAAAAATTTCTTCCAAAAATCAGGATTGGGCAGTGTCTCAGGTTTCACGTTTTGCCCCTGCACAAAGTGCTGTCAATCCCCCCACCCCCGTAGGCATTGCGGCAAAGACCTGGTTGGACCTGTGGCTTGTCAACACAGTTTCAAGAAGCATTCATCCTCCTTTCATATTCAGTAGAAACACGTCACTAGAAACTACAATAAGATTAGATGTTGATAAGAAATACAGTTCCAAGTGAAGGGTCAGTGGTCAAGAGCACCTGCCGCCTTCCTGGCTGACGGTTCAGGATATTATAATATTAAAGTAAGTGACTGCAGCTGGAAGATAGAGACTGAAAGGCAGTCACACAGAGAGACATCAGACTGGCCAGGGATGCCTTCGTGCACCAAGGTTGTTCATGCACTAAAGTAGGCAGGGATGGAGGGAGGGAAGAAGATCGGACTGACGAATTATGGATCTAGATACACACATATGCACATAAACAGGAGAACTCAGTGGGAAGGGTAGCACACAGGCAGAGCGAACAGCAGGCAACAGACAGACAAGCAGGAGAAGGAAGCAGGCTAAAGCTGAATAATTATAATTAAAAGCCTATATTTTTAAGGAGGAGCAGCTTCTTATTGAGAAGCACAGCGGTGATCGTGACATTCGCCAGATGTCAGGTCACTCGATTACACAATCGCCATTTCACCCAGCGGGATAAGAATCAATTATGCCAACGGTCCTTAAAATATGATACCATCAGGTTAAGGTATGGTAAAGGTAATCTAGCTGTCTATCGCTTTAGTGCTCTAAATTATTCGCCATTGAATGAGTCTTAGCATTGGCTGCATACAAGATAAATTTTATCACTCTAGTTGACTGTATACAGCTCTAGTGAGAAGCATATAAAGAAAGTTGATCTAATCAAACAGATTGCCACTAATCGTTTTACAATAATATTAGAAATAGATTTAAAAAATTGTCATCAATTATATATCTGTAGAGTTGAATTAGCACCAGGCGAGAGCTATATGATTATCTACTTGCTATCTGTCTAATTGATTTGCTAGCTGATTAGAATTAATCAAATTGATTAGTAATGAATCTGGTATGAGCCGAGTACCATTTGATGACGACGATGATGAAATTGATGACTCAATATCACAGTGAGAAGCAGAAGTATGTGAAACAAATTACAATAGAACAGGTGCAAGAGAGAAGACCAGGAGGAATTCAAGGATGTATGGTGATGACTAGGAATAACAATAAGCTAGGCTTACCAATTTACATAATCACAGCTATCCTTTCATACCAAATGCCTAAGGCTTAGGGCACAGTTTGTCAGTAGCTCATTGAATAAATCACTGTCAATGTGTCATTTATCACTGGGTGGCTGTCTCGCTGATTTTATTCTCATCTAAGGCTTTCCTCACATCCGATGATACCACAAGGCTGAAGTGAAGCATCGGGAACAGATGGAGCCGTAAATCTGTCCACCACTCTAAGCACAACCGATGAGTCTATTAATGTGAGTTCCATTCAACAAAGCTTCAGCGATGATGATATCCTCCTCCTCCTCGTCTAAATCTCTAAATCAAGCGGCTTACCATGCAGGAGGAGAGGCCGAGGAGGAGTGGGGAAGGGCGGAGGGAAGGAAATAAGAGAGTCTGCTTTTTCTTGATGAAATAATTATTGGTATCATCGGTGCACGTAATGAACCACGCGCATCTTGACATAATTCATCCACACGGATATAGGAGGGCCTATCTATTCTATCGGTGGATATAAAGCCCCACAAAAGAAATTCATCCAAGCATGTCTTGTCAGTCCATTGGTGGCCGGTGGTGATCTGTTGTATGCCTCGTTTCCAATCAGGTCGCCACGAAGCACAGAAACAAATATTCAAATCGAGGCAGTATTTATGGGCTGTAAAACTGCCAGAATAATCCGGAACAAAGAACGACACCACGGCTGAGCTGCGATGGCCGATCGACGCGGCGGTGGTGAATGGGGTAGGCCCCTATATCAATTTCGACCAGATCTCACAAGTGAACAAATGTGCAACAGATGAGAATTATCGAAACAAGTCATGTAGTGGGACACAATAAAAATCTCTTATGGATGAAAATTATGTTACTGGTACGTACGGACGTGGCCCCCCACTCGACTCGCATGCTCGGAAACAAACTCACCAGTGAAAGCAATAAAACAAGTAGCGTGGTCTCCTGCGGGGTTGCTCGATTGCAATTACGAGTTTTATGGTGTTTTTACAGCACAATAATCCCACCGACACACATCAGAAAAACACAAATCCACAGATCGTCGTCGTCCATAAATTACAGTTTAATTAAATTTCCAGTTGCAAAGGGACATCGCAATAAGTGACGAGGATTCAATTTACAAAGCCTATTGGGTAAATGGGAACTTTACACTGATACAAGCAATGCTGGATGAGAATACTGAAAATCACAGAGTGAACATTTGAAGCCATTTCATACAAAAACAGGCAATTCCTCTACACCACTCACATCTGTTGCTTAGCACTGAGCAAATAGCACACAATATACATGTATATATTCTTATTTCTTCTCTTCCATCAGTTTCCTGACGAAGAGGCCTTTATGAAGTTTATATATATATATAATATAAATATATATATATATAATATAAATATATATATATGCTTAGCAATAACTGAAATTAGAATCACTAATGATGTGTATTCACATGAAATAATAATTAGCCTATAATTTTCAATGAGGTTGGGTTTTAGCAAGCCACCTGTTTGCTACGAAACCAAATTTAATAATTGGATCAAATTCCTGATGATTGATTGATTGATTGATCGTGTGTATGTGTGAGTGTGTGAGTGTGTGTGTGTCCATTATTTTAAATGAAGCTGGACATTGACCTACAGACCCACACTTCAAAGGTTAATTTCAGACTAATGGGGACTTCATTAAATACACGGCCTGTGGCAAAACGAACTAAACGAAGAGTCTCGCACTCGCAAATGACCGGACAGTTTGCAGCCCATAGAACCCAACACACGCATAATTTAATTTTGCCAATTTTCCTGCAATTTCTATAATTTCCGTCGTCTGCCACTGTTGATTATGTCCACTTCCAGGCTCCAGCAACGCCATGGAGTTGTCAAACTTTACCCAGCCCTCGAAAACGGTGGCAGACGGCGGGAAGCGCAAACTGCCTACCCCTCCCCATCCCTCCTTCGATAACGGAAGGCAAGCGTGTGGGTGGGTGGGAGGAGAAGCATCAAGTACCCCGGTGGCTCAGAGCCAGACAAAGACTTTTCCGGCTGGGAGGGAAATGGAGTGATCGGATATGATTACGGAATGACCACTTTAGATCTTTGGAGTGATGGCAGCGGCGATGGCCATGGGAAGGCAAACAGCGGGGTCCCAGCCTGGCTGCAGGCTGAAGCAGGGCAGCAGCGGAGGACAAACGAAAAAAAGACATGGCGGCGGTGGTGGTGGTGGAACAAAGGACGCTGGACTTCGCGTAATGCGTCCGGTTCCCGATGCAGCGACATTTTGAATTATTTAGACAATCCGTCTGCAATGATACGACGATGACGATGGATAAGGAGGAAGGAGGATGGTTGGTGGCACTTGGGCGACAGTCTGTCTCAGACAGTAATTATCATCTAAAAAGCAGCAGATCTTAGGAATTGCGCTGCAGCGGACTTCTGTATATTATGAATGCAATGCATTGAACCATGACATTTAATATGTATTTTGTAATTAATGTATTACACATGTAATTTATTGTAGCCTATATGACGATTTTAGCGAAAGCCTTTCTGAAGTGCTCCCAGTGCGATCGACCTGGGGAGAAAAAGGAAATATTTCAGGCGAGAGAAAGATAAGGAAAGACTACCAGAGAGAAAGGAGGAGCAAACTGATGATGGTGGAGGTGGAGGTCCATCTCATAGACTGATCGTAATTGTGGTTGTCTCTTCATCTCAGTAAAGCAGTCCACAAACAAACTGCGTATAATTATAGGCAGACTCTCATTCTAACACCACCAGTAGGCCTAAATAAAAGCAGGCGCAGTCAAATGATATGAATTACAGCAAAATTAGCTGGTGTATACGAAATTCTGGCAATAATATCCTGTATGTAGCTCCTGCATTCAAACAAACCAAATAATAAATCGAGACATTCTGAACACAATGAGAGCAAAGTGGAAACAGGACACGACGTAATCCACCAATACTGTACCAATCGTTCCATTAAATATTGAAATACGTCCTGCTAGCAGGTTCATTAGCGAAATAAATTATCTTCATAAATGACAACACCATCTGTCTGTGCACTACGTCCAGCTTACCTGAGCAGGTGTCAGGCCCGGTGGCACCCAGGTGTACTCTTCGAGTGCACATCCGCTGTCATCGTCGGATGCTGAGTGGTACCTGAGCGCTGATCGCATCATCTGAACATTTCGAATGGATTTAGGCACCGAAGAATCAACTTCCTCGTATGAAGTCTTTGACGCTGAGCAATCCTCACTAAAAACAAAACATGAAATAATCCAATGACTCATATAGATAGCATGATGCTATCAGTTATCACAATGCCACGATCAGAGGCGTAGCGACCGCCCTCCGTACTCTCCGACCGAAGGGGGCCCCCGGCAAGGAAGGGGCCCCTAAAAGTGCCAAAAAATGAATGAAATGACTAAAAATAAATTTTAAAAAGGTCATCAAATTTTTTGGACGACGAATATGAAATTTTTCTGAGATTTTGGCCCAAAAAGTCATCAACTTTTTCAGACGGCGAATATAACATTTTCCCGAGATTTTGGCCAAAAAAAGTCATCAACTTTTTCGGACGGCGAATTGATGATTTTTTCCCGACATTTTGGCCGGATGACTAAAAAAAGGTCGTCAGAAATTTCGGACATTATGCTCGGAGGGGGCCACGTTCGTTCTTGCTATGGCCCTGGCCACGATGGTCGTTTCAAGTGAAATCGCAAATAATTACATAAAGCATAAATTATAGTTCATTGCATGGCGTAGAAATCTGAAAGAACGGAGAACCTAGAAGTAGGATATAATTATGATGGATATGGAAGCTAAGCTTAAAGAAATGATTCTCAGTAGATCAGAGTAAAGAATTAGATGATGGCATAATTAATAAGTGCAATGTTACTGGTGAAAATGGCTTTCTTTTAAGTGCACTAAACCTAATTCAAGTCGGGGTCGAAAATGACATGGACAGATCTTTGCCATGAAAGAATTGCAGACCGTACCAGTCACATGTTATTATAGTGGCAACAAGGTTCCGAGCATGGAATTATGGTCAAAGGTCAATTATCGACTCACCCCTCCACCCAACTCCATCACCAATGTACCATCTACAGTTTTTTTAGTGTACTAATCAATCAGGACCTCCAGAACAAATAGCAGGAACAACGGTTCATAATAACGTTTTAAGCTTACTCAGTTTATATGCGATGCGTGTACCAAGCTCCCCATTGGCACCTTTCCCCCAATAATATTCTAGAACCACTGCATTTAACCTTTGGACTTCATACATTAATACTTTTATATTGTCATAGAATAGAATAACCTCCGCCACTCATATAATATCCACACACAGACGCACATACATACATACATACATACATACATACATATACAATTATACATACATACATACATACATGCATACATGCATACATACATACATACATACATACATATTACATACATACAGGGAGACACATGCACAGTTGCGCACACAAACACATACAATGTAGGTAGTCTATATATCACATATGCTTAGGAACAAACGGGATAAACATAAATCATGCACAAATGCAATGGCTCATATATGAGAGGCCTTCAGAGGAGCAAATCCTTACATAATGGGGTCAAACTGTTTCCTTATATTCTCCAGCAAGGTCAGCTCATCCATGACTGGGTCCTCAGCTGTTCTATCCATCTTGATGAGAGAAGCTGTTAAAAGCCCAGTCACTTCTTTCCCCGGAAGTAGTCTTGCTCAACCCTATTTCAGTCCATCCCAAACATCAGCAGCAACACCTGCACAGCTGATAGGCTCCTAAACAACACACCATCAGACAAACAGACTGACAAATGGTCAGATCAAAGGGCCCTCTTAAAACTGGTGTCTGATAACCGAAGACACTAGTGTGCTAAACGCTATTAGAGGAAGTTCTGGCAGTTAGTATACAATAGCCTCTCTATCAGGCACCTGATCATGTAAAATCAAATTTATTACCTTACTGGACTTCACCTCATACTTGATTATAAATACGACCTGGATAATTCAATAAATGTTCACTCCAATTTTTGACTTTTCCAACTCCGTCTCTTACAATGTCTTAAACACAAAATCTACAAGCAATTCAGAATGCTTATCAACCAATGCAGACACCAAATCTGCCAAACACCACCGAAAACTCCAGTTCTGAAATCACGCCATGGGTTTAATATCCAAACTGTATCTATTAATAACTCAAATGTTTTATCAACAATGCCCTTCAAACCTTTCGAACCATTTGCATGTGTCATCTATTAGCCATCCAACTCCTGACCTACTCGTTTTAAGGGCTCATAACTTTGTATCTCTCTTTTTCTCAACGGCTCATAGCTTTGTATCTCTCTCTCAACATCCAGTCTCCCCATTTCAATTCAGCAACCCCTCAGCCAATTCACTCACCACCCTCCATGCATCCTCAAACATGCCCATGCTCTCTCTGTTGCATAAAAGTCAAAATAACTTAGTTATTCAGTCTTTCACATAAAACTGAATAACTAAGTTTCTCATTCGCGCATTTATACTGTGTTTATTGAACCCCTACAAACTGTTGCCGAGCTGTCCTTTCCTGATATTGATCCTGCAACCAACACCAACCCAAGACCCCCACTATCACCAACAATTCAATTGTGGCACCGCAGGTCTGTCTCATTGGCTCCACACTTCCAGAATGCTGACCTGGCGCCAGATGCCTCAAACAACTTGTCTCCTGTGAAGTTGATTGATACAACACCATCAGTGTTTACACTTCTCTCCTTTGCACTGTGGTGCTGAGAAATGTTGAGACTTTACATCCCATTACATCTTAAATGAATCATTGTCTAGCTACAGCCACAACGACCAAGTGTTAAACTTTTGTCTTCTGTTATCAGATAAGCTTAGTAGGCTACTTGTGAATAAGTTCTACTGAATAGCCCAGATATGTACAATTGTACATCTATAAACATCTGTACAAAGTGTGTGGAACACTGTGTATGTGTGTAACACTGCGTATGTGTGTGCTTGTCTGTGTGTGCGTGTGAGTCTATGTGTGCAGAGTTCTGCATGACTGCATTACTTGTTACACATTACTGTAACAAGTTACGATTTGGTGGAAATTTCATAGGCAATTACGTGTCCAAAAGTAATGCACAGCGGCAACTGAGTTATTTTTGGAGGCACCAGTAAATGCAAAAAGGATTTCTTTGCGTTGCTTTCAAATCAACCTATATGTTCATCATCTAGTGCATGGAGCAATCATAGCATGGAAACAAGCGCAAGAAAGTACCCATAGTTTTAAAACAGTGCTTTGGCTGCATTAAGAACTTGGTGTTGGTAGTTGGAGGCAATCAGCACAAAAACCAACTAGTAATATCAAAATGTGATCAACATGGAAAATAGCCAGTGCAATAAAAAAAACCCACGATGCAACAGTATAACTTGTGCAGATTGAAGGCAACCAATAAAAAGGCAAACAGCGTAAAATGCAACAAAGAGTTATCTGTCATACCCTAGAAGTGACTCACTTACTCGCTCACTCACACATTCGCTCACTCTGCTCACTCCTTCACCATATGACATGTGGTGTGATTTACAATCCATGGCCGTACCCTCATCTGACCTATCCATCAGAAACATCCAGATTCTGTCCCAAGGGAAGACCGTCCAATGAGTTATACTCTCATCTCCATACAGCTGGGAAGGTTCCTGAAGACAGAGCGTTATTCAAAGACAAAGACTGTGTGGCAAGGTTCAGGCAAAGTAACATCTGTCAATGCCATTGAAGGCTATTGAGCTGATCTAATCAATTGATTAAATACTGTTGCCAATTCGCAGACCATAATAACTCTTCTTGATGTCCTTTGAAAATAGGGGAGATGTAACGCCAAGGACTGTGCCATGACCATGACTCAGATTCCGATACCACAGAAATCCTGTTGGAAAAGAAGATGTGTGAATCATAAAATTTACATACAAAGTTTCCATGAATATGAGCCAACAAGTTCTCCCTAGCGCCATCCATTGCCTAAATTGAGTTTCAATATGCAACATGTTCATTCATTCATTCATTTAAGACATATATAGCGCCTCTTCAAGAGTGCTACTCTGACAACAATAAATGGTGTGGCACCCTAAACGTTAACTTCCATGGGATACTTTCGTGTGCACAAAGCACCACAAAGACTTTTGGATTATCCTTTGTAAGTCGTAACAATAACAAACTTGACAGTGATTTAGTTATATGCATACTGCATGTGTCCTGATCCAAAACATTGCTGCAGGGAAAGGAAGTGCAGACAAAGTAAAGAAGAAAACCTGGAAACCATTTACTAAAGAATTGCACACTTCAGCAGTAAATTTTCAATGACCCAGTGAACTAGAATGGTCTGAACTTTAGCCAAAAAAAGACCAAGAAAGCAACAGTACTGACAATTGTCAATTGAATTCAACGCTGCACAGCATTGACAGCAATAAGTGATTTTACCAATGAAGCCGTACTACAAACAACTCTGGCAATCTTTCTGCACCAAACCCACCATTCTTCAAGCCAGACGAGAAAGTCCCGGGAACGCATAAATCACATTCAGAGCCACGCGATGGACGAGTGAGGAATCAAGCGCCTAAAAGCCCTTCTCCACCTGACCATCTGGTTGAACCCGATGGACGGGTAGCACCAGGCAAGAAGCACTGGATGCAACACAAGCAGCAGCAGCATTCCAGTAAAGTCCAGGTGCATCAAATGAAGATGAAACCAATAACCAGGCGCCATCATCAGACCAAACAGACCGGCGGCACTTCCTGCACCACCACCACCAGCAGCAGCTGCAACAGTATCAGCATCATCATCATCAGCCGAAGAGATTTTAAGGTATTTTCCTGGCTGCGGAGACAGCCGTGGCAGCGGAGTGCGATCGGAAGAGTGGATCCGGAAAGATGTCGGCCGCCGCACTCTCTCTCGCTCTCTCTCCCTGACTCGCCATTTGCTAAAACGGGAACAGCATTTGTAAACCCTGACAGCTCATCCATTAGAAGCCGCCGCTGCGGCCTCATGCCGCCGACTGGCTATCTTGGTGTGTGCTCAATGGGGAAAAAGGTCAAGATATCCCTAACCACTTAACTGCAGGAGCTACATGAATAAGTCCATCCATCACTAACCATCAGCTGACGAGGTTCAGCCAATGAACGAGTCAATCGTTACTAATTGGTTCATTCTGATCAAAAAACGTTGTAATCTATTAATCTCTAAACTATTTAACATCAATTAATCGATTAAATTCTATTAATTTTATGTATGTATTAAAAAAGTGTGACTATCAACAACGTAGTAACTGAGTTAGCTACTACTCTGTTACTACAGAAAAACAACCAAACTGCTTACTTCAATGCAAGAATAGCTAATTCAAGACAGCCATCTTAGACTTTTCAATCAGTGTTTACTTTGCATACTAAATAATCTGGTAATTATTTTCAACTTAAAATTTCAGATTATCATTGTTCACCATATATAGTTTACTCCGTAAAAAGGCCGCTTTAACACACTGAAAAATAATCTATTAGCTGTTAGTGATTAATAAATTAATTAATTGTTAAAGTGCACACTGCACAGCCTAATTAAATACAAATAAGCGAACCAAACAATCATTTCATTGATAAATTTGCAGAATAGACCATCATAGGGATTGAGTGAGTGATGGGCAAAATTGACATAGGCCACACAACCATTGATTTGATGGACTTATACAAATGGCCCTTACAAGAGTTTTACAGTGTTTATCCTTTCACTTTAGACTCCACAATCTTATCCTTTCCCAAGGTCAAACCCAGCAGAAACCACTTCTAATTGAAAAGTTCTTTAGCCGGCTTTCACAATCAACAGTTCTGTTGCCTTGCAAGTAATCCGCAGATTCAGTCATTCACTAATTAATGACTTAGTAGACTAGAAGAGAAGTTAAACAATTAATCATCCACATTAACACCATATAAAACGACAGCATTTCTGCATGATTAAGTACTCAATAATTGAGTACTTAATCAAATAATTTGGCTAATTATTAGCCAGAATTTTTCAAGTACACAACCTGAGTTACAGCACAGGTGTGGCACGTGTAGGTATAATTTGCATAACAAGCCCTTGAAGACAATTATTCTGTTTCAACATTGTTTCAATTGTGATGTTGGAGGTGCCTCTAATGAAATTTCTTGATGAGCTTTTCTTGACAGTGTACTACATAAAGCTAGGAAGTGTGTGTGTGTGTGTGTGTGTGTGTGTGTGTGTGTGTGTGTGTGTGTGTGTGTGTGTGCGCATGCATATGTGTGTCTACATGAGTGTGCGAGGGTGCAGGCAAGTTGGGTATGTGTGCAAGTCAAACAATCTAATTCTATGGTATGGTCATAATGATACATCATTCTCCACTTTGGGTCCAGGAAGGGAAACAATTTCAACCAATCTGATTCAATTAACTTCACCTACAAAGTTGGTCTTGACCTATGGGTCAGAGTTCAGAAGGTCAGCGACATGATAGGCAAATAATATCTGTGCCATTGGTTGCTGCTGCTGATATGCACAGCCATGGCACCAGAACATGGCACCAGAACATGGCACCAGAACATGGCACCAGAACATGGCACCAGAACACGGCACCAGAACACGGCACCAGAACATGGCACTGGAACATGGCACCGGAACATGGCACCGGAACGTGGCACCAGAACGTGGCACCAGAACATGGCACCAGAACATGGCACCAGAACATGGTACCAGAACAAGGCACCAGCAGAACAGCAAAGTTCTGCCAATGGAATGAAGAACACGCCATACTCAATGATACTCAGATCTATAACTTATACTGAACTGCAGCACAAGATCAAAGCTACATTGAGAACTACAAAAAAAACTGAAAGCCAAGCCAAGTGCATTAGTTATAGACCACTGAAAACTTTCTATAAAAACAGGAAATCTGATTGAGCTGCAACTCAGGAAAATGGCTCTGTGGAGGTTTACCACCCACATGGAAACTCCAACCTAGCAGAAGCAGCAGCAGCAACTGGAGACATGGTCTTACCGGATGCAGGGATCCCACTCACGGAAGGGCCAAGCGCTAGATAAAGTCTAACCAAACGTTGGAAGAATTTTATCGTTCTTTTGCGGCAGATAGATAGCCAGTCTAAACTAACAAAACGTAAAGCTAAAACAAGACTGTTGTTCGCCTTACTATCTATCGGCTCTAATCTTGCAACTAATATTGCACAAGTCTAATACTGCATCAGAGATCAACCCGAGTTGGTTACAAGCTGAAGTCTTGGTAAATCCATTAGACTAGTTATATATATTTACATGAATGTGTGATTTGTATTTCCCTGGAATGAAATACATATATATTATATATACAATATATACATGTATGTGTAATATATATATATATATATATATGATATTACACATAATATATGATCAAAGCAATTATAGAATCAATAGATGGCAACACGGAAATAGCCTACAGTGAGGAGATGATCATTGTGTACACACATCTCCTGTTCCTTAGAAGCAGATGGCCCACTGACCTCCAATTTTCCTAGCACAGCAAGCAGTTCAACCAACATTCCACTGTTCCCCTACACCCCACCATACCCCCATTGCCCCTTCCTCTCCACTGCTTTTGAACACACATACACCAATTCGAGAAAGATAAGGACAAGAATAGGTCGTAACGTAAGCAGGCCTGAGTGGTAGGCCATCAGCTTCACAATAAAATGTCGATAAATCTGAAAAAAGAATAGGCTGCCGCAGTGCCGCAGCGATAGAGAGAGCACTTGTGGTCAATTCCCAGCAAGATGAACGCCATGCTCGAGCAAGAAAGACTGAATTGCTGAAGAACATTCTCAATGGCCACGTAGCGGCTGTAGCCATAATTCGCCCAGTAAATCAACGACCAGATTTGACAGTGAACAGAGCAGGAAAAGAGGAAACGCTCTTTTTATCAGGATTTGGTAGACAGCCCAACAACAGGTGCCTCCTGACAACGTGTGTCTGCCTCTCTTTCCATCCACCTCTCAGCCGACAGACATGAACTCAGACACACCACACGCAAAAAACATAGATCAAAGCAAACTAGACTAGACATATGCACAACGAATATATGGCCCACAGCGACACCAGAGCAGGCATCACAGACATCTCTGTGTGTGTATGTGCGTGTATGTGTGAGAGAGAGAGAGAGAAAGACAGACAGACAGACAGACAGATAGAGAGACAGACAGACAGAGACAAAGAGAGACATAAAGAAACATAGAGAGAGAGAGGCAGACAGATATTCAGGCAGACAGACAGGGAGACAGACAAACAGAGAGACAGTAAGGGTGAGAGAGATAGGCGAACAGACAGAGGAAGAGAGATAGAGAGATAAATATATATATATATATATATATTTGGCTGAATCAGTGCATCCTAATGTTTGGTTATTTGTGTATATCTTCAAACATACTTTCGTATAATAATGTGTGTTTATTTCTGAGCCACCTTTGGTTTCTCCTCTGAAACTGCCTGATTCAAATCACAACTGAAGAGGTATACTTGTCTTTCACTGTCTCCTCACTCATAAATCAACTCTAATATCCAATTACATGGCTTCACATTGACCCCAAAAAATTAATTACAACCAGGCTCAGCTCAACTCCAAGGGCACACTATGGACCGCTTTCAGTTACCTCTGATGTGTTAATACTTCAGAGTAACAGTAGCTCTGCAAATAACCTGTTACACCTGGAAATAAGCAGCTGCTCTGAACTGCTTTGTTCACCTCCACTTTGCCAAGCCCGGGATGAATTTAAGTAAGCATAGCCATAATTGCATTTATACGTGGTGCAAAGACTTGCTGTTGGATGCTTTCCTCCAGGCAATGTTCAGTTAAAAAACAAGTGATTCCAAGTCCTTTTCTGCTATTACGGTTCACATAGTCTTGCTGCATGGTCTTGCTGCATGGTCTCGCTGCATGGTCTCGCTGCATGGTCTCGCTGCATGGTCTCGCTGCACGGTCTCGCTGCATGGTCTCGCTGCATGGTCTCGCTGCATGGTCTCGCTGCATGGTCTCGCTGCATGGTCTCGCTGCATGGTCTCGCTGCATGGTCTTGCTGCATGGTCTCGCTGCACGGTCTCGCTGCATGGTCTCGCTGCATGGCATGGTCTTGCTGCATGGTCTCGCTGCATGGTCTCGCTGCATGGTCTCGCTGCATGGTCTCGCTGCACGGTCTCGCTGCACGGTCTCGCTGCATGGTCTCGCTGCACGGTCTCGCTGCATGGTCTCGCTGCATGGTCTCGCTGCATGGTCTCGCTGCATGGTCTTGCTGCATGGTCTCGCTGCACGGTCTCGCTGCATGGTCTCGCTGCATGGCATGGTCTTGCTGCATGGTCTTGCTGCATGGTCTTGCTGCTTGGTCTTGCTGCATGGTCTTTTCCAGGCCTCAAGGTTTAATTGTATTTTCATTTTCTTGCTGTGCATGAGATAAATAAAAAATGTAACTTTCACATTTCACAAGTTATACTGTAGCATATGTAATTAATCATCAATTTATTTTATAATTAATCAAAAACATTCTGGTCTTGGAAACAACTTGTTCAAAGTTACAATTTAGTTGAGAAATTATAGCAACAGACCACCAAGTATGGTTAGCATATCTACTACCATTCTATACAGTGATCAACAACTTTCTGCTAGCATTATGCTCACATCAAATCACATCAGACCGCATAGCGCATGAAATGGTGTCTGATGATAAGAATCACAATTACATGAAAGAATAATTACTTGCTTTGACCTCCTGCATTTTCTTGGTTAATTTTCTATTTTCATTAGTTTTCTATTCATAATTATTATGGCCTTGTTATTTACATGTTAAATAGACAAACAATGTTCTCTCTACAATGAGTTGCGGATCATAAGGCACATCGGACACATGCCATCCCCCAATCAATTTATGGGAGATCTTCGTATTTATATTTTATTATAAAAATTGATAGGGCCTATGAAAAAATGAAATAAAAAGCTTCTTAAGCCATCAGTGTAGCTGTCATTAGTATCAAAAATCGGCAATTTGACAGATAATAAATACTGTATAGGCCTATAATATAAACAAAGTGCAGGTTTATAATGTCGACCTACCTGCTTTCGATAGTCGTATCCATTAGCGTGGTTCCGCTTGATCGCAATCAGACGGCCAATACGACGTAGACTGTCCAATAGCGCTTTAAGCGCTCACCACCACGACTCACGATCATTCAACGCAGCCTTCGTTGTGCAATCGATGCCTCAGACAATCGCACAGAATCAGAATAAGAAGAGGAAGAATGTCATAAAAGAGGCCGAACGTAAAATTACCGAACACGTTCTGCTCCGTCCTAATGACAATCAATGAGTCAGCCACCGCCGACACGTAGTAGTCTAAGAGAACGCCCGCAGAAACGTTGGAAGAGCGTTTCGGCAGAGAAGATCATTTGCATCTTGAGTTGTCCGACGTACTACCCCACCCCCTCCTTGTCCGCCCCCACCACTCACCCAAGGCGGCAGTGGCGAGATCCGTTGAGTCTGGCTGAAAATCTACCCATCACCGTGCCTCCGCGTCCGCCTCCGAATCCTCCTCCTCTTCGTTGCTGCTGCTGCCGACGCCGCCGCGGGACTACATGTGCAATCGTTTAGCAATGCAGCAGCAGCAGCAGCAGAAGATGGAGAGAAAGTACGGCGAGGAGTCTGCGATGCAAATGGTGGGCATGGCATGGCATGGTAACCACTAACCACCACCGCCCCGCACCCCTGATTGGTTCCGATTCAAAGTACACCATCGACAAGGGTATTCGGTGGCTGGTGGCTCAACATATTATGCAGACCACGCTAAAAGTCACACTCCTAGCTCAAAGTCAAGATAAGTCGTAGAACGACGTAGACGATAACGTAGTATACTACCACAAGCTGCACAACCGTGGATGGAGAAGTGCTGCAGGGCGGAAAAAACAAACTGTGAAACAGGAAGCCTCGACTTGACGTGTAGAATAAACGATATTATCGGTCAGCAGCTGAACGAAATTTATATTAGTAGATCTATGGCCAAAGTTCAGATTCGATCTCAAATCGGAATAACTCATGTAATGCCAAACTATATGAAACCCTATAAAGACGAAGTACAGTTCCTAAGGCAGTTATGCGTATGAAGTGATACCCACTTAATTTTCTCAGCCTCGGCATATATATGAGGGTGGGTGGCCTCTCCCTCGCCGTTCCATCCTTCCACCAATAGCGCGTGCATGGCCATTTTGTCAGTGTTAGCTGGATTTGCTATAGTCCTTGTAGGGCAGAAATCTGGAACCAAATTTCTGTTTGTGCAGCAGCGGGGTGATTTGAGTCTCTAACACCTTGCTAATTGGTGTTGAGCAGTGAGCACCTTATGATCTAGAGCGAAATGAGCGTACATTTATTTTAATTTATGTAGCGACAGCAGAACCGATCAAGAGGCGCTGTTCATGCCTAGGATTTTTCGCTCAGCTGACAGACGTATAGTCCTATGCCCTATGGCATATATAAGAGGATGCATTAGTCTCACTCACTCACTGACTTATATAAATAACCAACTGTAGACATATAAAAGCTTATACAATGTTATGTAAGTAAAACATCTGAGGCTCCAGGCCGGGTCATTACGTTCACATATTCTAGTGAATATCTGCTTAGATTGATGTTGGACTAACAGACCACACTTGGAGAAGACCCAACACAGAGTTACGAGCTGCAATCCTTGTAGGCCTAGGTCTACATGAAGTTCATCATAAGATTATGTTACTGGCCCTCCCAGTGGAAAACTTACTAGTGAAAAAAGACAATGGATATCGGCATGATTATATAGCGCAGATCCGCAGAAGGAAGTAGACCTAGCTAACTGAAATTGCCTACAATAAAAGCAATTTAAGTCCCTTTCAAAACTGTAGGCTAATTCTCAAACTTTACTATGCCTACCAAAACTTTTTCAAATCATTATGTAGTAGGCTACCGTGGTAGCCTATATCTAAAAGCAGAAATTAGAAATAGGGTCTACTGAGCCTGATCAAGATTCAAGAACATCGAGCCAACAGCTATAGAAAGTTTTGAAACCGAATCACAACAATTAGCCTATCTATTTTGAGACGAGTGCCTAGCTTAGTAAAATAGTCCTATCCGACGAAATTAGGCTCACTCAGCAACTGTGGTAACAAATTAACAATTGATTTTTTATCTGCGCTTCACGAGCAGGTGCAATTTTTGCTATACACTTAGTGGTCAAGTGCAGCCCTCTAGTGTTTAGTCCACCGTATACGTCGCGCAAGTGTAACGCCATACAACCATAGAATATAGTCGTGCACATTATAATGCTATTCAACTGAAGACTGCCAGACATGGAAGAATTAGTTCTTGGAGTGTGGTAGTCCAGACGGAACCACACTCAGCTGCAGGTGCAGACTATGATGGAGCCGTTAGCGCTAAGCAGAAATAAATAAACAGCAACTGTACTACAGCAGAGAATAATAATACATCCGTCTCAATGAGAAACACTGTCGGATAACGAGTAAGCTTAAACAGCGAACATGCATCTCTACACTGTAGTGTCTACACTGTAGTGTCTACACTGTCTACAGCAAGGGAACCATGCATGATGCAGACAATCAATTCCATACACTGCAGATGGTAGAGGATTGCTCAAAACAGTATAAGCCCATATACATGTAGTTGCCACTCGCACTTGCACTAGAAGTAACAGTGGTATTGGATTTATGATACCCTCATATAATTTATATACATACACACATACATACACACATACATACACACATACATACATACATACATATTACATACATACATACATACATACATACATACATACATACATACATACATACATACATACATACATACATACATACATACATACATACATACATACATACATACATACACATACACACACACACTCTCACACACACACACACTCACATGCACACACACAATTGCACGCATGCTTCTACAACTCAGCCCAGAAGCTTTTCCTGTGTTAGCCTCACCATCTGGAATCGCCACTCCTCGAATGCTGCTGCTGCGGTTCTTACTCCTCAGTTTGTCCCTGCCACAGTTCACAAGCACCGGAAGTGAGTCTGTGTCTGATTCGACAATAATAATCCACTGCATGTTCAGACACGGAGCGCTATCGATGAATTCTGTGTTGAAGCGAAGCTGCATGAATATATCGCCGTATTATATATCTAATTAATGTGTATATATATGTATTCATATATTTATATATGTGCGTATATATGCATATATAATGTATATCTACAATTTTTATGTGTAAGCAGGGCCGGCCTTAGCCCAAATGGCGCCCTAGGCAAGGCATACATTTGGCGCCCTTAGATTCCCACTCAATTGTTCAGCACACGTCAGAATCTAAAGATGAATTAGCCAGAGCCGGTTTACGCTCACAAGGCCGTAGCCAGGATTTTATTTCGGGGGATGTTTTCATGACCGTGAATTTTGAGGTGCGTACACGCTGCGGTCGACTTTTTGGGCGAAATTTTCTGATGACTTTTTCGTTAGTCGTCGAATTTTCTGACGTCCAAAAACATTATTTTCCGCGATTTTCGACTATTTTCTGCTCAAAATTAGGCCTACATTACACACTGTCATGAGCTAGCAAATGCATAATTATTTCATTTTTACATTATTTTATTTCGGGGATGTTCAAACACCCAAAACATCCCCCTAACTACGGCCTTGTACGCTCGACTGAGTAATTCATTCTAATTTCTTTATTAGTACACTGAAGGCTGGATAACATTCAATTTTGTGGAGAATGGTATAAGTTTTAAAAAATATTAAAATAAACTATTGTTGAAATGGCGCCCTCTTTGATGGAAATGGCGCCCTTAGAACTTGGCGCCTCATGCAACTGCCTGCTTTGCCTATGCCTAAGGTCGGCCCTGCCTCAGTTACTGCCTCTTTCTTGAAGACATTGTTTTAAATTCTTTCCATTAGCGAAAGTCTTGAGTTTAAAACAATATAGTGTAAAAAAAATTCGCCGGTGCCGCGGCGCCCCCCAAAGGCTGCGGCGCCCTAGGCAACTGCCTACTTTGCCTATAGCTAGGGCCGGACCTGTGTGTAAGCATGTATAATTGTATATGGATGGACTTATGTATACATTATACTTATGTGAATATTGGCCTATCTGTTACTGGAATTAAATTTCAAAGCATAATATTACACATTTATATAGTTTGAATTTAGCAAGTGGTTTGTAGAACTAAAAATCAGGCCTCTGCATTGCTTAAAATAAAGTTGCCAACATGCCACCCAGATGGAGCCCACATAGCGGCCATAGGTCCCATGAAATATGAGTCTCGTATAGTTAACTTAAAGCCCACATTGGTTCCATCTAATGCCCGCAGGGAGCATCAAATTAAAAGTAAAGGCCTAAATATTATGTGAACTGCAAAAGAGGTGGAGTGGATATATATATATATATATATATATATATATATATAAATAAAGGGAGAGATGGAAGGAAGAGTCCGTTATCTTCTTGCAGGTATCCATATAATAATATTATTATGATGATTGCAATGCACCTAAACTATTACATTACACAGCTTTTGCAGATAGCGGGCTTCAACAATTTTCCCTATGTAATTATCTTGGGAGATCTTCACAGAAATTTCTATAAACTTGTGATTTAACTTTCATGGAAGTAGCCTAATTCATATGCACAACTGAATTCAGATCGGTAGGCTAGAAGTGTTAGACTATGAAAGGCAAAGCATATGCTTGGATGTATCAGTGTAAACTCTGAGCATAGACAGAGAGTAACAAGAGCTCTTGAAATCAGTCAACTGTGAAAGCTCTAACAAAGAAACACTGACCCTTTGACTTACTAGACTTACCGCACATATCCAGAATTTCAGGCTACTTGACTCGTGTCACCTGCGTGACCCGGGTTCACCACGCACTCTCAAATGATCTCCAACCGCCTACGGGCACCCCAAACAGAAGGCGATCACCCCGAAATAAATCATAGTCCAGGTCTAAGGTTCAACCACTTTCTGTCGCCCACACTTCAAAATCTGAATACCAGTGGTGGTGTAAATACCTTCAATTTGAATACATGAACAAGCAATGCTGGCGCGGTTCGGTCTAAGAAGATTCTTAACTGGTATACATAATAGCCAATCTGCTGTCTGGCTGCTGATGATAGATGGTTTGCCAAATAAAGCGTCTTTGTATTCAAACTGCTTTGTTGTATTGCATTATACTATTAGAGTTACGAATATCATCACAGTTTTAAGAATAATTGTAGCAAAAATTACTTTAAATGTATTCATACAAACAGAACACATTCACCAAGACTGTGCACACTATGCAAACAATGTTTGGCCATTACAAACACAGAAACAATTCATGCTTTGAACATGCTTAATAAATCTAATGTCATAGGGATTCATTCAGGATGCATTTCAGAGTAAACACTAGTTAAAAGATGAAATAAAAACCATTAGAAGACCCACTATTTGCTTTTTTGGGATCATACTAGCCTACTTCAGAGCCCACATAACTATTTGAACTTAAAATCAACAAATAGCCTACATTAAAACAGACTCACTAAGCCATTTGAAACCTCTCAAAAGCATTTACGCAACTACAGTTTAAAAATCGGTTTTACAATGCCTCTAACAAAAGAAAGCCTCTTCCTAATAGGAAATGTTTTCCTGCAGTAGGACTATAGACATTTAGCAGAAGTTTTTAATCCTCCTCTATTGCTACCTCGTCCTTAGACTCCTTACCACCAATAGTGTATGGTCATTGAACTCCTTTTAAAATTCTTGTTCGCTATAAGAAGCACAAGTGGACCAGAAACATCTTTCTATACCCTGTTTGATATTTTGACCCCTCTCCAACATCTCTCTATCCAGCAAGCAAAACAACTACCTTTGTAATTGTAATTGGAAATTTATATTGTGTGAAATCAAGAGGAATTCGCCTGAGGCTGCCTGAGTCAGGCATCACCCTTCACTGCCTTAAGTTCTCAAGCCAGTTCTCAATCCAGCCAGACAGCAAACTAAAGACAGATAATTTTATAGACTCTTTCACCACGAAGGGCACAACATTATAATTGTGGGGACAAAATGAAGAGTATAATAAATTTACAATCTCTTAGAATCTTTGCAATCTGCATTAGTCATGGATGAATTCACATGCATAGCTTTATTTGAAGGCATTTGTTACGAGTCAAGCAAAATCTCGGTCTTTCTTTGGTTTGTCGTCCTATAATAGGCCTACTACCACCCACAAACACCCCGAGGGCAAACGGTCAGAGTATACTGTCATCAGCGAGAGCGAAGTATGACCATTGAAATCCTAAAGGCAGTGACAGGCATTCATCCACACGGTATACATGCGAACACGGTCGGCAATCCATGCATGCAAAAAGCATTGGACAGACGAAGAGATGTGAAAGCCATCATTAGCAGACATTAGAAGTCATTCGAAGACTATCTAATGTCGTCAATCGCATAGACCGATCGCCGCCATTACACCCACCTGTCTGTGCCTGCCATTACGTGTAGGGTTAATGAAATTTAAGGTAAATGCTTCTAGATCGTATCTGACCAGTCCTGTCAATCAAAAGCACTTGCCAGATAACGATCTGCATGCGGCTGAGTAGAGTAACACTTACCAACACTTTCATTCATTTCACAGCATTGTATTGCAATTTTGTTTAATTATACGTTCTATGCGCGCGTTTTTGTGGCGCGGTTTTGACTTTTGACAGTAGGCCTATAATTATAATAGCCTACCGATACTTCTTCTATTGGTAATGGAATTTGGTCGTAAAGCGTGTAGGCCTATGCAATCGTGAATTCGTAATAACGTAATAATAATAATTTTCTTTATTGTCAATTCGGTTGACAGACCGCAGCCAGTATTACTGTTAAAGTGTAGGCTACAGTTGTGCAATTTAGACAATATTCACAAGAATAGGCCTATGCCTAAAAATCACAAATCTTAACTGCTAACAGAACAGGGGGCTAAAGCAGTTAAGCAGCCAACAAAGCACATAGGCCTATCCTACGGGGTCTTCGGAATCATATAGCCTAATACTCGAGTGCACTTACATGTAGCCTATCTCCATGCCAGTTTGTTATCCAAATCCGATGCGCCACCTAGCTTCCCCACCCCCAACTTCGTAGGAAATATGATATGGAAAACCATCACTCCGTGATGTGATACACTGGCTTTCGTAGTGGTACCGGATGGAACAGAAACTCAATTGCTCTTTTGGAGTAGCCTAACCTACAAGTCTCTGCATGGTGCGGCGCCGGGATATCTTGTGGCCCACAGAATTATAGGGTATAATTGTGTCGTCGACCAAAGTAGAATCGCATTTATACTGTGGCAAAATCATGAACGAGATTTGATGGTCGCGCCTTTTCGTGGCTGAGCCCAAGTGCTGCAGTAGCTTTCCACCGCCTAAAGCAAACCAACCACAAGTGTGGAACTCACGACATTATGTTATCATTATCAAGCAATGAATGATGCTACACTACAGGCCTACTCAATAATAGAAGGCTTTGCGTAGGCCTATAGGCTACGGCGGCTACGCCTATAGGCCTATTTTAAATTTCATAAACACGACAGTTGAAAAATGGATGAGAAAGACACCAAAGGAAATTCTAAGTTAGGCCTATATAAGTTCATAATTTTGTTTTAAATATAGGCCTAATATGTAAATTTATGTTCTAACTAGGCTATTAATTATTTTGTGTCATAGGGCCTATACTATAGGGCCTATACGGCATAGGACAACTAATAAAGCGTCAATATATTAAGCAGAGAAAACTAAGCCGATGATAATAGCAATGACCTATAAGACTGCCACCTTGCGAACAATAATTTACTATCGACACTCTTGTGATCATACCGGTAGACCTCTAGTCAGTCTAGTGCGGACAGTAGGCCCTGAACACAGTGGGGAAGCCACTATGCCATTGCGATTTTAAGCATGCATGAATGATGCAGGTACGTATGGGAAGTAATTTGAATTGCGTAATTTAAGTTACTTGTCTTTTACTCTTAGCAGCTTAGCGTAATTTTGCAATTAAATTGCATATTATTTCTATGTATCTTACATAGTTACTGTAGGCCTATCATATTTCATGAACCAAGCAATTCGTAGGCTAATTCAGCAACATTTTCCGATGAATTTGTCCATCAGTAGGCTACAGTTAATGCAGACATGTGATAAAATTTATACCATAGTTATCTCTAAAGCCATAGTCTAAACCGGTCGTTGGTCTAAACCTGAGAACAGGCCAAACGGAGTGCAGCATTAATGGCGTCTCTAAAGACTCTTTTAGTGGCCTTTAGGAGCGTGTGGAAGCTACCCAATCACATTTTGCACTTATTATTTCATTGCAGTGATAATAAAAATAATAGCAATAATGATAATAATAATAATAGCCTAAATCATAAATTTGGTGATAACTTATGTCCATCTTCGTTTACAAATGTGGGGCGCGGTGGTCTAGTGGTGGCGTCGTTGCCTTGGAGCCGGAAGGTCCGAGGTTCGAATCCACCTCCCCGCGTAAGGACCTTGGGCAAGTCCTTCACTTACAATTGCTCAGCGCTTCGGCGTGAAACTCCGATGCAGTGTCCGCTCTGCATCGGGAGCGCCTCTGAGTAGAGAGCTTGAAGGGGCGCTATAACAAGTGCACATACATACATACAAATGATAAGTACACCAGACAGCATATATATAAGGTAGGTTAGTCAACTGCTGATGTGTTTGAACTTCAATAAGTTCAATTTCAATTATCCTGCGATGTAAAATTGACAATGTATTGTTCAGCCATGAAGAGTTGGATTAGAATTGTATCTGGTAATGCCTGCAGTGCTTCAGCCAACATATCATTGATTCCTTATACTTAAGAGTCTATGTCTGATGATACAAAAGCATCAAATAATAGAACGACTGATTGCAGTATGAGAATTGTGGAAAAATAACTGGGGGGGTTGGCCTATGATAAACTTGAAATTGGGGTATGAAAAACATACTTTAACATGGGGCTCTAAAAAAGACTGGGGGGGTTGAACCCCCCCAAACCCCCCGGCAATTCTCACCCTGACTGATTGTCTTAAGTTTTCCTTTCTTTAACTGACCTAGCCAAACTCAGCCTCATGCATTGTTATATCTTTCCTCTTCCCTCTCCTCACCTTATCTTGTGTAAGTTGTGTTACCTTTATACACTGTCTGGTACAGAAGGCTCCACGTCGATATTTTTGTAAACAAAGATGAACATCACTTATCACCAACAATACTTGAATCTTCTTAACTGCATCTCTTCAGCTTTATGAAGACAATGAAATTGCCTTGTGCCTGATAACATCCAGATTATACCAGATAGTTGTGTATTAAATAATATCCAAGAATTTTACTTAATTGCCGCACCATTGCTGAAGCAGCAGCCTTAATGAAGTGAAAACAGTAAAAGTAAATATTTTAACAATTTCAGTTATTGTCTAGGCAGCTGTACAAGTAGGCTAGGCCTAGTATGATCACGTTATCACAGTCATGCAAGTCACACTCGAGAGTTTTGGCTGAAATTCAAAGATAGCTTCATTAGCAGTTTAACTTTAAACAAAGACCGGTTTGGTTCTGTCGGCTGGTTCTGTATAGCCTAGGTTCTGTTTGGTGCTCTTGTTTTCTGTCCATTGGGTATTAGTAATTAATCGTTAATTGCTGCAGTTCTAAATTCGGAGAGAGTGGCTGTTCTTGAGACGATAAGCGAATTGGTCGTAATCGTCGACGTTTCGACTTCTTCTATTATCGCCGGAAACGGAAAAAACTCTTCGCAATAGCAATCCATCAATCGTCTTCGTCTTCTTTCTACTTCTTCTCGCCAATCATCGCCAGGGATGCCACTCTGAATTTTTGAAAAGTCAGATCCGAAAGAGAAAAAAGGCTAGAAAAAGCTAGATTGAGAATTTGTCTGAGAAATACATGTATTTTTGGGGCTTGAAATTTCTTTTTTCCATGGCAATATCTGATGACTTTGTTGTTGTTGTTTTAGTCTCACGCCAAAATCTAAAATCTTGCGACTTTTCTTGCCTTTCGTATATTTTTTACCTCAAAATGTCTATTTTTGTCTTATAAATGTCTGAAAAAAACGCCGTGTGAAAAAAGCTGGATCATGAAAAAACCACATAGAAACCTAAACAAGACCGAAAACCTAGATCTTTTGGTGGAAAAGGCTATGAGTGGCATCCCTGAATTCATCGCTCGTCTGCACCAAAGCGAAATAATCGTCCGACGATGACGTGATATCAGCAGACGATGACGTCGTATCAGCAGACGATGACGTGGCATCAGCAGGCTATGACGTCGTATCAGCAGGCGATTCCAAGTTCTTTGAAGACTGCGAAGGCGACTTACGTGCTTCATCTCGTCTAAGATCTTGGAACACGGTTGATGTAATCCGCCTAATCATTTGCGATGTGCATGCAGCCTGATGCAGGTGGCTGTTTTTAAGCGAACGGGTTGTCCGTGCAGCGTAAGAAGGCTATCAAAGATGTCCAATACGCTGCGTTTACAGGTTCTTAGTGGCATTATGTAAGATAATTGCTCTTGTTTTATTAGGTGCCACTGGGTGCAACAATCAGCGACTGACTGATCCTGTATGGTAGTTAGAAAGAAATTTCATTTCAACGTAACAGATTTCTTGGCTGTGTAAGCTGTATTCGTAATAGTAACCGTAGATTATAGCGCCACTTCGGAGAAACTCCTCAGAGGCACTCCCGAGTCCCGACCTCACAACATCAAACGGTTCAAACCTCGATCAAAGAGAATGGTTTTCAAACGCTTGCGGAATGGGGGAGGCAGAGAAAGACCGAGTTCATATATATTAAACGGTGCATGATTGCAATAGGCTAGGTGACTTCTTCCAGAACGATGTATCCACATTTGTGTAGCACCTTTTGCTGCAGAAACTATTCAGAAGTACTCTTAGCTTGGGAGCCCTGGGGAATAGAAACATCTTCAGGCAGATATGGAAATGCATCTTAGAGCAGGTCAGGAATGGAGATTATTCCAGGACGAACCAGATTGTCCGTAATAGCATTGACCCTAACCATGGTCTTGTGCCATAGCGCAGTCCTTGTTCGAGGAACAGAGAGCCACGCACTGCTACTCCATCTTGTATAAGTCTTATAGCCTACTTTTGCTAAATTTATGCAAGAAACAGTGTTACCGTATTGTTTTTGTAGTGCCACTGTCTGATAGTCTGGCATCATTCACAGCTTCAAGCAAGTAAAAAAAACCACTTAGTTCTTACATTAGCCTATGTCACTATGTGTCAGCAAATGCATTATTTCGTTTCGTTGGTGAAATACGGCCTTACATCTTACTAATAAATTGGCTAGCTGTTTAGCAGTATTTAAATTACATGTGGAAGCCTACTGAATGCTTGGAGTCAAATCAATTGATGAAATTTTTTCTCACTGTCCTAACTTGTGCCAGTTTTCTGCACACAGCTTTTTGCTTCTCCGGTGGCGCGCTGGGGCTTCTCACCGACGAGGAGAAATAGAGGCTTGTATTTCGTCAAATTTATCGAACGGTCGGGCCACATTACCGTACAACTCCGGTGGGTGACTGGGTGAGGGGTGGAGGGACGACGTGGAGAGAAGGCGGTACCACTGCGAAGAAGTGTCGATGTAGCAACGACGAAGCAGCGCTTTCATCAGGAAGCCATTAGCGTTCGGTATTATTGCCTTCGCTCTTACGGTATCTTGGGAAATGCAGGCAAATCTGTGAGACTTGGCTTGCAAACCGTGTTGCCTATTCAGCGCTCTCTCCTGATTGATTGTTCTTCGCTGCTTTCTCCGTTCCCTCTCGACGGAGGACGGGAGGAGGCGTCGGCGTCAGTGGCGGTGGCGGCCGAGCTTGATTTCTGTTCGTCGTCGCCGTCGGAGAGTGTCGAGGGATTCGATTCTGCAGCTGTTTATTTCATTGTGGAAACTGGAAAGTTTTGTGTATGTGTGACAATTTCTTCTCTGTTCGCGCTGTTAACCTATCATACACAGCTTTTTCATACATAATTTTTTGCTAGCTGTTCAAAAGGGCTCTGATGTGATATAATATATATTATGTTTAATGTTATGATTGTATATTATTGTATGCCCATACAATACACTCTGACTGTTCTTCTTCTTCGCGTATGCTACTGCTCCAGGTCTTGTCAGAGTGTGGACCGGGATTCGGATGAATTCGGTCAGCTGGTGGCATCCTTGGTTTCCCCGAAGGTACTCACAGGGAGGGCAGGGCGTGCCTGGATTGACCCAGGCTTCGTGAACGCGGATGCCATCCTCCCCATTCTGACTGTTGAATTGCTGTCTTAACACAGGATGGGCCTATTATATTCCAGGCCTTGAGAGGATCTGTAGACTTCCATTGTATTATGGATTCAAGTGAAGGTATTTAGTTGGAAGCATTAATGCAAATTTTGACTGATTTTGACAGTTCTTCCATCACTCAGCTGATGGATACAATAGCATTTTAACAAAATGCAGAACTTACTTTCAGCTTGCAACAATAATGAATGGTGTTAAGACGACGTGCAAGCCGAATGTCACGATTTGTTTGCTGCTCCTTCCGAAGACTGGGACTGGGACTCTGGGAGGTTGAAAGCTTAATATCCGTGAGTGGAAAACTGGAAACAGATTTAAGGAACAACCATGAAATGGGGTAACATTGGCATAGTTTGGAGGGTTTGGGGATAACGTTTAAACAAGTTGAGGAGAAGACTTGATTTTTAAACTATGGGCATTATGGATGGCACCTACGACTCTGTAGAATTTGAAAATTTAGAAAAGAAATTCTACATGTATATACAGGGTGGCTCAAAAAAAAACGTACCACAGGATAAAATGCGATAACTTCTCAACCGATTGACATTTTTCTCCGAAAATTTTCCAATTCGTAGAGGAATGAATTTTCAACAATCCCTGAAAGTTTCAGTTGAAACTTTTCATGTTTGCAAAAGTTACAGCTGTTCAAACTTAAAATTTCGTTTTTTCAAATTTTCGCGGAAAATGAACGTCACTTGTAGATTTCCATGTCAAATGATATCACTTTTCACTACGACCACAGAATTTCGTTTTACACTTTATTGTAAGGTATAATGAGAGTGTCCACTCCCTGCCTTAGCACAAGCTCAACTTCTTTTTGTGAAGCTCAGTATGGCCTTGTTGGTCGGGTCCTGCGGCAACTGACCCCACATTAGCAGCAAGACTTGCTTCAGCTGGCCAATGTTCTCCAACTTGGGATGAAATGTCTTGCAGCGTTCCAGAATAGTTCACCAGACGTGATAAGCAAGAGGACTAAGGTCTGGCGAGTTTGTTAGTCACCTTTGCCAATAAATTTACTGCATTTGATGGCAAAAATAAGGTAGCGTCATCATAATCAGCCTTGCCGTGCGAGCAAGCAGGCGCACCGTCCTGCTGGAAATTAAAACCAGATGTTAGAGCATGCCTGGTCTTCAATGAGTCTGGGTAAGAGAGTTCAGCGATGAGTTTGACATTTAGCCTACTGAATGGTATTAAATGCAGTCTTTTCTTGCAGCTGTAACACACACCAGCATAGCTGATACTGAAATCATGATGTGCTTTGCAAACGTAACCCTTTCGAATACCAAGCGAATTTCCTGAACATGACATTTTCCCCCGTCAGACCAAATGACAACTTCCTGCCTCTCTTCCAGCATCTGACCTTCGTTACATAAACACGTTTGCAGATAGCCTTCAAAGTGCTTCAGGCTTCACTTTTCACTGGGTCTTTTGCTATGACCGCGCGATGTCCCAGTCTCTGTTCACGTAACGTCCGAGTTCCCATTTTATCCTCTGCAGAAACTTTGCCCATGACGTTCAGTAACGGATTCACAAACTGAGGCCTTAATATACAAAATATGACCATATACTAACAGCTTACATAATAAACAGCTATCTACAGCTCTTAGTGAGGTTGTATGACATTGTCATCATTTTATGTGTTGCAATTTGCCAAAAAATCGTAATGAAATCACATGTAATGGAACAAGATTCTCCGGATATTCAAAAAAACAAAATTTTAAGTTTGAACAGCTGTAACTTTTGCAAACATGAAAAGTTTCAACTGAAACTTTCAGGGATTGTGGCAAATTCATTCCCCTGCAAATTGGAAAATTTTCGGAGAAAAAGGTCAATCGGTAGCGAAGTTATCGCATTTTTTCCGGTGGTACGTTTTTTTTTGAGCCACCCTGTATATTATTATTTTAAAATAATATTTCAAAGATAAAGTTATCTTGGGGTTGGGGTAACTTTGGCACCGTGTATTATTTTAACTAGAGATCAATTTTAGACCAATAGGGCCTACTGGGTAACATAAGCATCCTAAAATGTTTTCAAAATGTATTGTGCATGTGTACTCTAAGCTTATTATCTTTTCATAAAATTAATCAGCAATTCTTCCAAGGAGACATATTTTACAACAGCTTTGAGCTGGTATCATCCGAACTCCAAAATGTGTTACCCTGGTAAAAAAAACTGCATCATCAGTCGCATTCAACATAGGTCAGCTCTTGTCATGTCTACTTCATTAATCTGCTTTGCTTTTCCTGCAGTATCCAATTTCTTCCCTATTTTGCTTTTTTCTTCTCATTACCTTCTTATAACGCAATTTTCTCAGAGCATCTCAATCAAGCTGGCATTCAAGTTCCTTCTGACTGATACGGGTTCTGCACCATACGGTAGATGTTCAAGGGTTATTTCTGGGTTGCATGTGAACTGTCTCGTGGTACGAAATGCTGACTCCACACTTTTGGTTAAGACCATGGTTAAGATGCACGTATTAATATGGTTCTCTGTGTATAATCATAATGCGTAGTCTGGTTCCCTGTGCCAAAGTTACCCCGCGCTGCCAATGCTACCACATTTTACGGTAACTAGGTCTCTTTGTCTGTTGTTGAAAGTCAGGAATGTTGGCATGGCAAGCTTTTGAACAGTGGATTTGATTTAGATATACAAATAATTATAAGGAGCTGATCCCGGGTTTTCAACCTATGATAAACTGCCACTCAAAAACTGCTTCAATCCTCATTGTTGCTGCTTGATCCACCACCATTGATAACCTTTGTGACTTCTGTCACTTGCTGTGCAACGTGCTTCATCTGTTTCACTTAATAACCAATAATATTATTTTATTTTCCCCAAGGCTTTCCTCCATTCCTCCTTCATGACCCTTTTCACCCACCGCTTCGCTTTCACACGCTAGAAATCAGCTAAATTCGTCATGATTAAATCTCTTAGAATTTAATAACCAGCTACCAAACATATTTAATGTAGATGATCGTGCTTGTGTCTCTATCTCTATCTCTCTATATACCTCTTTGTGCCTCTACCTTTGATCCTATATATATATATATATATATATCTCTCTCTCTCTCTCTCTCTCTCTCTCTCTCTCTCTCTCTCTGTCTCTCTCTGTCTCTCTCTCTCTCTCTCTCTCTCTGTACATAATTTATGTCTTTGTATCTTTGTTTTCCCATTGATTGTAGGCCCACTTCTCCTGAGCAGACAACCAACTCTAGATAGTAACTGTAAGATGATAGATGTTCAAGTGTATTTTCCAGTAGTCCTATAATATCTGATGCTTACAATAACTATCGCGTGACATAACAGTCGCCGCCGCATGCACTACTACGGCCAATGTTCACCGATGAATGTGCGGAAGCACTGCGAGTCGTGTGTCCGACTCAGGGCACGGCGCTGCATGACGGCCACCGCCGCCGCCTCTGTCGTGGCCTCCGTCTTCGTCCTGGCCGTCGCTTCTTCGTTGCTGGCACTTCCTTCCCGGGTCTCCTCCTGGCATTTCTTCAATGTCATGTGTTCGAATCGTTGGTTCTCAACCGGCTCCGTCTTCTGCTGAATTGTGCTCTGGCCTTCAGGTAAGCCGGACTATTTAATTTCTGCTCTATCATGGATGCTTGAATACAATCTGGTGTTTGGATTGTAGGGTTGTCTTCACAGAGGTCGGATGATTTTAATTGTGTGCAGAAAGACGTTTGAAGTTTGGTTTTCATGTCTAAGGAACAGTGAAGTAGGTTATATTATTACAACAATTTTTGATAGTTTGCTGCTGTTGGTAGGAAGAACAGACAGCAAAGGAGAGGAATGACATCCTTTTAACTAAGAAATGGGAGTTGATGAACTGTAGACCGTTGACCAGTTTATGTATGTTTATTTGTGTAATTGCACTTACTATATGGCGTCCCTTCAAGATTTCTACTCAGAAGCGCTACCAACTACAGCGCGGACACTGAATCGGAGTTTCATGCCGAAGCGCTGAGCAAATGCAGGTGAAAGACTTGCCCAAGGTTTCTACATGTTGGCTTGGGTTGGATTCGAACCTGCAATTCTTTGGCTGCAAGGCAACGAACATACCCACTACACCACCGCACCCCACGATGTATGTTGTATGTATGTGTGCATGTCTGCTTGTATGTTTGTGCATATGTGTGTGTATGTATTCATGCATGCATGCATGCATGTATGTATGTATGTATGTATGTATGTATGTATGTATGTATGTATGTATGTATGTATGTATGTATGTATGTATGTATGTATGTATGTATGTATGTATGTATGTATGTATGTATGTATGTATGTATGTATGTATGTATGTATGTATGTATGTATGTATGTATGCATGCATGCATGCATGCATGCATGCATGCATGCATGTATGTATGTATGTATGTATGTATGTATGTATGTATGTATGTATGTATGTATGCATGCATGTATGTATGTATGTATGTATGTATAATGTACATGTATATGGAGTTGGGATTATAATATCTATGGATCGGTTCTCTATACTATTCAATTTGTTTAATTAAAGAATTTTTTGTGAAGTTTAACTGTGACCAGAATTGTAAAGCATTCTGAATCTTTGCTTGGTATTTTATTTCATATTATCTTACGCAATTGTAACAATTTCTGTATCAAAATTAGTAGCAAGTTGTTTCTTAAATGATTTACAATATCAATGCAAAGTCAATAATTTGTATTACAAATTGCTTTTTAATTACCGTATATTTTTAAAGATGATGGTTTTGCTCTTCCGGATAGATGCTGGTGCCACAGATGCAATAGATTTACGGCTTATTACTAAAAATGTCACTGAGGTTGATAAATGGTGCTATATAAATGTTCATATGCATGAATACATACTATATTCAATCATATACATATAATTATGCAAACAGACATACATAAATATATACATGCGTGGTTATATTCATGCAAGCACACATCTTGGCCTTATTCTTTATATTTTAACTTTATGCCTCTGCAGTGCTTCCAGTACATTGAGTCCCTAGGGTCTTCATTCTGATTTTCTGTCTGTGTCTTTGTTCCCTGTCTTTTGTCCCCTGTCTTTTGTCCTCTGTTTTTCTTCAAGCTGCAGCATTTGTCAATAAAAGCGGCTTCCATTAAGGAACAAATTGCTACTCTTGATATGATTCTCACAGAGGCCACACCCAGTCCAAGTACAATTGTACATGCATGCACACATACCAGAGCGAAACCAGAGCGGCGATCCTATATTCAATGCGCTGCCGAGTAGGAAGCCAATGTAATGTCTCCAGAATATAGTTTTTGTGTGGGACCTTCTTATCTTACAGGTTTGTATTTAATTAAAACTCTATCGTCTGTCTGGGTTTTATAGTTGTTTATGATTTCATTGTTGCAATTAAGTTTGGCCATTTTGTTCAATCTTTTACTGTGCCAAGACAGAGACAGAGAGAGATGATAAGAGACTATGATTGAAGATCTATGGACCATCATTTGCGCCCTTGTTGATGTAGTAAGTGGGTTCAACATCTTGATGTAGGTTGGCTACCGGAAGTGTTGCTGCTGCTGCTGCTGCTGCTGCTGCTGCTGCTGCTGCATTAAACACGGAGACTAATAATAATTGTGTACACTCTACACTTGACCAAATATTATGGGAATTTGTCCAATTAGGTATGCTGCAGAGTGTAAAACGTGGTCCAGGCCACTATTCGATTGAATGGGTGGCCAGAGTTGAGCGACGAGTTATAGTCAAGATGGGTATGTGGTGAAAGAATGCACTAGAGTGGTGATGGCATTTAGTGGACTGCAAAATTGTCACTTAGCTGAGCCATGTATTTCAATATATACTGAAGTCAATGCACATAAAACATTTTCCTATGATGATTATGCAAATGTGAATAATTAGGACAAAATTTTTTTTTGCAAACTATTGGAATTAGGAAGCTTAGCATTTTTTATATTGCACAGAATTCAGAATGTTTTGCTTTATTATTTTTGAACTGTTGTAATTCTGCTAGTCTATTAACTATAGTCACAGATCAATAGAGGTGGGGTCATCTCAGTTGAAAAGTGGTACCGCAAGTATATTGGACTCGTTCTCTAGAGTTTTTAAATCGTCAACACATCTCGAAAATCAATGCTGTAGTGCTGGTACCTGATGGCTGAATTTTCTTGCCGATTCACAAGAGATTCTTGTGTGTGTACTGTGTAGCACAGGAAACTGAGCACAATTCTGAATTTTAAAGAGCAATGAGAAGAGTTTGAGATTGTGAGTGTCAGCTTTAAATGATTTCAGATTGAACAGCTAACAGTTTTTGTGTGGGACCTTCTTATCTTACAGGTTTGTATTTAATTAAAACTCTATCGTCTGTCTGGGTTTTATAGTTGTTTATGATTTCATTGTTGCAATTAAGTTTGGCCATTTTGTTCAATCTTTTACTGTGCCAAGACAGAGACAGAGAGAGATGATAAGAGACTATGATTGAAGATCTATGGACCATCATTTGCGCCCTTGTTGATGTAGTAAGTGGGTTCAACATCTTGATGTAGGTTGGCTACCGGAAGTGTTGCTGCTGCTGCTGCATTAAACACGGAGACTAATAATAATTGTGTACACTCTACACTCTTCTGTCACCACCATCTTGACACAAACTCATGTTTGTGGTTGTCCAGGTTTAGCGGGGTCACTCCCCTTCTGGGCTACCCTTTCTTAGGGATCTTTTACCTGATAGATTATATAATTATCTCCTCATCTCTCTGCACATTCTCATTTCATATGTTTTGTTTTCTTGCTTTTTTTATTTGCTGATCTCTCTGAATAAACAAGTCTTGATTTGATTTGATTTGGTGTAGATGATTTTGCCAGTTTCACCGTTGCTACCACTGGCATGCCATGAAATTAAATAGCCTAAGTTTATTGATCGATAGTAACCGCCAAAACTTCGCAAACTTAGACTCGAGCTTTGCATGTTTACCATTTTGGTAGCATGACCTTGACCCATTGCACACACGCAGCACGACATATCGATTCCGCTTATTCATTCCAGTATCGACGATCTTTTACCTTTATTATATTCCATTGGGCGACACTGCATCCAGCATATCAACAGGTTATGTTTAATCAAAACTCGGCTACAATGCAACGTTTTCTGCCGCAAATAATTCATATTATGAGAACATTTTTCTGTCGATCGTTATTGTAATCATCGGTCCTCCATCCGAACATTCTATAGCGTGCGACTTGCTTTTCAAAACGACACTCTGAATTGTGAGGAACCGACAGAAGCAATAACACACTGTGTATGCATTCGGTTCATTTTGCTTGCAAAGCTGCCATGGACTCGGGATGGCTTGATCCCGGTTTGTTATGATGCCAGGATATAGCAGCAGCAACGACAGATACAATGAGGCCTTCATAAACTTCACTGGAGCCGGTTGCGGACGCTTGGACACTGGTCTACAGTACTGTTCTCGACATGGCACAGAGTAATAAAAATGTAATGAGCGCGGTATGTCTGCCATGTTCGCCTACTGTTGGCCTTTCAAAGAATAAGCTGCGTTGGATGATGTATCGTTGATATTTCCTTCAGAATTGGAGTTTATCTCTGAATGGACGGAGAGTCACGTAAACAAACACGTTCCGTCCTCACGCGTCAGAATGCCATAATACATATTCCACTAGAATACTAGATGGTGACATCTAGTCATCTTTGTGCTTTGTATATTAAACTCATGATTATGAGTTTACTAAAAAATTGTGATTTAATATGATCTCACAAAAAAAACTGGATGGGACTCATTGCAGAAGGAATAATTGATGGAAGATTGGAGGGAGAGGGTGCAGAGGAAGACCTAGACAAAAACTGCTGGACGAGATGATGGTAGAGGGATACAGAGAACTTAAGGACATGGCACAACAGCGTGAAAGGTGGAGACATTGGACGTTTGGACCTGCCACTTGGCAGAGAACCTAAAGAAGAAGATGATTACTTATCATGCTTGATCCGGATTGCATTTGCAGCAATGCTGAATGTGAGATAGGTCTAAATGCTAATCAACTGTAGGCTTACAAGTTTTCTAAAATTCACGTAGTTTCTTTAATTTGTCAATTTTCCGATGTATTGTAAATCAGAAATCAGCAGTTAAAATGACACACCTTCTTAAAATCGATGTGTGTGCTGACGCTGAGTCATGTCATGTCATGTCATGTCGCCATCGTCGCATCGCGACGGTTGGCTACATGAATGGACCTTTAATGCCCAGAGTCTTCTGTTCCTTGTCGCGCTCATTAAGTCAGAGCCTACAAGTCCTGTCCAGTTCAGGACGTTGTCGATCCAAGATATCCTCGGCCTTCCTCGTCCTCGGTTCCCCTCCACAAAACCCGTCATGATGCTGCTTTCGATGCTACCGTTTTGTTGTCTCATGATATGACCAAAATATGACCAAAATGATATGACGCTGAGTAGGCCTATTTAAGTAGACTATCACGTAATAAGTAGGGTAGGTATAGCCTATCACCTTCTTCCGTTTAATCTTTCTTGTGGACTGGCTTGAATCATTGATGAGAAAAACGATGGACCTGAAACCTACATCTCTCATAATGTCTGTTTTTATTTTTTCATACGGCAAATTTGTAGTCATGACTCTGGAGACCTTTGCTTCGCTTCGTGGCATTCAATATGTTTGCATTCAATAGCTCTGTGCCAATATGTTGTGCACGTAATGAGAAACGTTAGGTCAATGACACAGGCGTAGATGCTTTATTAATCCCTTAAGAATCTTGGTTTTCATAAGAATTTGTGCCAGAGATGCATTAGTGGCAACCAGAAATATATCCACTCCAATGGTTTTTTTTAATCTAACAAGGTAAATGTAATATTAATGGGATGTATTATAAAAAAAAACATTTATTTAATTTTGGTGCAATGTAGAATGTAAGGTAGCATGCTATTTGGCATTCTGATAAAGTTTTGTCAAGAAAGGGAGCATCTTTTTATATGGCAAAAGATTAATTGCATGGCACTGACACTTTTTGCAGAGCATTGCAAGTGAGACTCAAGTCGAACATGACTCTGTATACCCATATTATGGACTGGTTTTATTTACTTTTTTGTAATCATTTAAATGCACGACTGGTTTTGTATTTTCGCTGTGATCTGGTTTTGTGGCACTTCAGAATCTTATTCAGGCTTATGTAATTGAAAATGATACCGTAGCCATATAAAGATGCTCAATAAACTTAAAGCAGACTTGGGTTCTGTTTTTCTCAACTATTTTTGACGTGACTTTGATGTGCTAATTTAATCTCATCTGGAAGCTGACATGGTCCCATCATCTTAATCTGCTGTGTCAGGCTTTATTAGATGGCGACGTCTGAGGAAAGCCACATTCCGGAATTATTGCCCATTGACCTTGCCAGTTCAATATTATTCACACAATTTACTGTTTGTAGGCTAGAGATCCAAGAAGGGATTTGTTGTTACCGGTTCTAGTAGCCTAGTGGTATTTATACACCCGGTATAGCTGTGGTTCCATGTTGCAGTCATTCAAAATATTACGCCTTGTTCTTTTGCAAAGTTTTGGCGTGACCAGGGTTTTGTCACAACAGTGCGGTAAACAAGACAAGTTAAAGTCGGATCGAAATGTGGATTGCTGTCGTGGCATGATCTTGTCGGAGCATCATTCATGATGTATGGCTAGTTATTGCAGTATTCGTCTGTCACTATCGATCTCCTAATCTGGTTCAATCTGTTGCAGCTATTCTGGCAGCCGCCCCTCCATCTCCGTCCCCCCCCGATCCTTGTCAGATGACGATGACCCATTTCGATCTGTGGCCATGTAGATGGAGCCATGCTTTGAACACTTGGCCTCCTCTATTCAATCCCTTGGTCTTTGACTCTCAGCCGTCGATATTAACGTATCAGCAGAAGAGACGGCTGAAATGCCAAATGCATCTGACCTTCCGGACTTGACAGGTCTGATAGACCTAGGACGTTGATGGCTGCTTTTAGGGCTTTTAGAATGCAGCAGCGGAGACTGCGGGGTCGGGGACTGACCTAGTCTGACCCGTGGACAAGTTCCAATCCAATCACTTGTGGGTTGGTCAGTCGCGGCCCTAGGGCAATGAACGAATTTGCTTTTCAAGAAAATTGGATTCGGCTGGGTGCATGGGGTGGGGTTGGGTGGGGGTGGGAGGGCGTGGGGGGCTGATGAAATCCTTCCGGGAACATGCAGAGATTTATCAATAAATAATCGAATTTCAAAGAGATAAATCAGTGTTTCTTCAGTTTGCAGACTCTGCCGAGTGTTGTTGTCAAATAAAATTTGCAGCTAATGGAATGCTCACGCATATAAAATGACAATGCGGGTGGCTACTGATGCTGAACTGTTTTTCACACGCAGTGTGGCAGTGTGAACATTCTGTTGTACATCAAAGTGACCGTAAAGACTCTTAGGCCTGTAGGCCTATAATACAGTTCCTAGCACAATATACATGTATAGGAAAGAGTTTGGTAAGGTATTTGGTTAGACTACAAACACATCCATAACTGATGTAGCTAACGGTAACTATTTTTTCCATATGTATCGATCTGTTCGTCTGTCTGTCTGTCAATATGTCTGTCTGCCTGTCTGTCTCTTTCTATGAAACTCTGCTTATATCTCTGCATCTCTGTATATGGCTTTCTCTGTAACAGTTGTCTTACCCACTTGGTGCTCATACGAGAAGACACTGTTTTTCTATTTCCTGGTATTTCAGACTCTTTTGTTTTTACCTAGGCCTAAATGGATGCCTCAGTCTGACTCAGAGTGAACTGATGCTTATGTTCAGGCCTATATATAAATATATTATATATATGCATGATTCTATGTATATATACTATATATGCTATATATATATGATGTATATGCATTTTACTGTCTACTTTATATAAATGTATAGTATATTGTACAATTCCTGTACCAAACCTCGGAAGGAAGAAGTTCAGAGACAATGCGATTAATGGCGTTGACTTGCAAATGTGAAAACAATTCTTCAGCAGCTGGTGCTACCTTTCCTTACCTTTTTTTTACATGGCGTGAAAGCAGACTGTCAGCTTCGATGAATGCTCTGGGATTTGAACGCTGACTGCGTATCTAAAGAAACGACATACAAATGTATACAGACGTTGCAGTCTGCCAGTGGACAGAATGACCTAAATCACTGACGTATACTCGTAAGAGGCTGGAGATCGTGCAATGGCTTTAATCAAAAGAGACACGTCTGTCTCATTCAGCACCTGTTCTCCTCCTTACACAGCACGTTGGCGATGTTGCATGCAGCTCTGGTTTGTTAATTACTGACGGTGTCATCGTGTACATTTATTCTTTGAAAAATCCTTCAGCAGTCTGCAGGAACTCTACATCGATGGCTACATTCAAGAAACGGTGCACGGTCAAAAGCGCGCAGGACAAAAGCGCGCAGACAAATACGCGCAGACAAATGCGCGCAGTAACAAAAGCGCGCAGGTCAAAAGCGCGCAGACAAATGCGCGCAGACAAATGCGCGCAACAGGAAAAAACATATGTATGTTTGAATGTATGTATGTATATATACGTATGTATGTATGTATGTATGTAGGTATGTATGTATGTATGTATGTATATGTATGTATCTACGTATGTATGTATGTATATATTGTGCATGTACATACATATGCATATATATATACATACATACATGCATCATACATACATACATACATACATACATACATACATACATACATACATACATACATACATACATACATACATACATACATACATACATACATACATACATACATACATACATACATACATACACACATACGTACGTACATACATACATACATACATACATACATACATACATACATACATACACACGTACGTACGTACGTACATACATACATACATACATACATACATACATACATGTATTTATTTATAAATGTATGCATGTATGAATGTATGTATGTATGTACATACATACATGCATATATATACATACATGGCCTACATAATATTATATACATGCATACATAGTGACACATACATTTACATAAAGACATTTTTTCCTGTTGCGCGCATTTGTCTGCGTGCATTTGTCTGCGCGCTTTTGTCGGTGGTATTTTTGGGTAGTTTCTGTTGCGCGCATTCGTCTGCGCGCATTTGTCTGCGCGCATTTGTCTGCGCGCTTTTGTCCTGCGCGCTTTTGTGACGGCGCCCAAGAAACATCTAAAAACTGAACTTTTTATGCAGTCCTCTTCTGAGTTCTGACTGTTTCCCTGCTCCAAGTGCTTCTGAATCATTGCTATGTCTAAATCGCTTGCTTACGAACTTAATTTATGGCACTCAAATCTCGATGCATTGTTATTATTATTATTATTATTATCATTATTAAATACTTAACTCTAGAAAGCCTGCACATCGGCTCTAGAATGCGAGTCCGTCCATCTTCACAGCAGCTCATGCCAGCAAGTTTTTGTTGCGCCTGCTTAACTGTCTTACACCCTCAAGCTTTGATCAATAACTAATCTACTTTGAGACTTCTATTATTTATGCTGTTTTGACAACACTAATCCATCGACCCATGCATGGTCTTGCGGATGTGAATTCCATTGAACAGATTCAAAGGATCTGAAAGCCTATAAGGCAGTTACACTGTGCTGCTGGCCTGCTGCTGAATTTATTGTCTTCACTAGAGGACATAATATCACTTTACCACCATGACTATCACACCCCATGACTAAAGGATGAACGGATACGACGGAGATGGTATAAGAGGAGATGGTTTGATCATGAAGGAAGTGGTCAAGCAATCCATTAGGAGTTTGTGTTGCGGTCTTTTATCGGATGCAGTTATACCCGTAATTGCCGGATTTCGTCGTTGTCGTCGTCGTCGTCGTCGCAAAGTAATGCTGTGACTTAATGTGAGCAGCAGCAGCGGAGGCGAATGAAGTCGTGAAGCGGTCGTCTGCCTCATTGCCGTCGACCATGTAATCCTCCGCGCTGTTGCTTTGTAAATTTTGAATTAGGCTTCGACGGTTTGTTTAGACTCTGTAGACCATCACAAGGCTTAGTCTTCCGGTGCTGAATAATGCAGGTGTCCGAGGAAGAGGAGGAGGAAGAAGACTCAGAGGAGGATGAAAGGACGATACTATAGTATAGAAGGTGACATTAGAAGAGCTGTTGCTCCTCCGGTGCATCTGGCTGAGTGGTAAATGTCAAGACCTTTCACCATTGTGGATTTGCTTCGAATCCGGTGCTTTAATGAACGGAAATTGGCAATTTGTTGGCTGAGCCAAGGAACCTGTTTACAGCGATGTTAAACAGAAGGAGAAGAAAACTTCTGAGCGAGGATGTTTGGTGTGGGGTGTGGGTGGAGTGGTTACCACGGAGACACAGGAAAAGTAGAGAGAAAACTGATGTCGGTCATTTGAGAGAGAAGAGGTCAAATAAAAAAATCAGCCCTGGTTATTTATGTTTCAGTGGATGGGTGTTGATGATGCTGATGACTATGCTGAAGATAATGTCTGGCACGAGCAGAAAAGATGAGTGAGAGCTTCGATGTAGTCTAGTGGTTAGTGTGATGAACTATCAAGAGACAGATCGTGGGTTCAAATCCTATGAAGGCAGAAATTTGTGTCAAGATTTCTACATTACCTGCATGCATGCTTCCACTAGCCAACTCAGCTATGATGAGTATACCGACCATACACTGTCGATGGGAAGATGAGATGACTAAGGAGAGGACTGGCCATCCACCTTTCATAATATGCTGAGGCTGAGATGTATGAAGTTACTTACACTTCATAACCATGTCTGCTTCAGAACTACGTGTATAGCTAAAGGAACTGCTCCTCGTCTTCTCTTCCTATTAAGTGAGAGCAAGTGATAATAAGCAAAGTGTCAAGGGCGTTTTAAAGTCAGACTCAACATCCAGTATGACTCGCGAACATCTGTAGCAGCTTCCAATAAGTTGCAAGATCGGAATCTGAATGACCAATGCCATGTTCAACCATAAGAATTTCTGGAACTTGTTTGATCAGAATCCTGTTGGAATTGAAACATGGAAAACTTGATAACTGCACATAATAATGAAGTTTAAATGACATTTTTTCAAAATGTGGTGATGGTGATAGTCATCAGATTCTTAAAGGTATAATTAATTGATTGCAATCATAATATTCCGTATACGTAAGTTATCACTATGATCTGCTGTGACTGATGTGACGATGTCTGATGGTGATGAGTCTGATAACAATGCACTATGCTGAAGATGATGTCTAGTATGATCAGAGAAGATGAGCGAGAGCTTACAATGGTGATGTGGGGAATGTGGCACCAGAGAATGTATTTATGTGTGTATAGGTGGGTTGGTGAGTGTGCGTTTGTGTGCGTGTGTTTGCGTGTATGTGTGTGTGCACGTGTGTATACTGTATACACTGTGTCCCAATAAATCGGGCACCCTTTTTATAATGTGAATAAAACAGGCAAATCTTAATCGATTTTCAAAAGTGTTTTTATCCTGAGATAATTATCTTACACTGATTCAAATATGAAGTTTCTGGCATGAATATTGACGTCACAATTACGTCATTTGCATCAGAGAATTCATATGTTAAGTACCAAACACAACTTTTTCGGTACTTAACATTTGAATTCTCTGATGCAAACGACGTAATTGTGACGTCAATATTCATGCCAGAAACTTCATATTTGAATAAGTGTAAGATAATTATCTCAGGATAAAAACACTTTTGAACTTTTGAAAATCAATTAAGATTTGCCTGTTTTATTCACATTATAAAAAGGGTGCCCGATTTATTGGGACACAGTGTATGTGTATGAGTGCATGTATGTGTGTGTGCGTGTGCATGTGTATGTGTGTGTGTGCATGTGTGTGTGTGTGTGGGTTATGAGTTGAGACAACTGAACGTACGTGTACGACAGATTTACGGTGCAATATCGCACGTTTTCACACCCAAAGTTTATGCGTGTGGGGTCTGATGGCGACAGTGCATCCGCATCGGCGTCGTCGTTTTCATATTTCGTATTCACGTCGTTTCCTGTTTACGCTGAGCACCAGATTATATTGGCATTTCGTGTGTGTGTGTGTGTGTGTGTGTGCGTGTGTGTGCCGAGGAGGAGACGTTGGTTTGATGGAGGTCGAAGGGGACACGGCGGGTCTTCCCAACAACAATGATCTGTGGTCATGTTATCTCAGGTCGATTTCGATGCTGCGGCTGTGTCAGTAACAATAATTCCAAAGCAGTCTCTCGGGAGCAATCCGATTACTACGCTGTGTGTCTTCAACCTCGTTGTTGTATAATAAAGTGTGCTCGCCATGCGTGCGTGCGTGCGTGCGTGCGCCGAATCCTCGAAGCCTCCCATAAAAGACCTTCTTCTGTGCGGGATTCGAATCAAACTTGTCGTGCCAAGATCTGCTGCACTCGTGACTCGTCTGCTGCTGCTGCTCTTGCTGCTCCTACTGCTGCTCTTGCTGCTACTGCTGCTGCTGCTGCTCCTGCTGCTGCTCTTGCTGCTGCTGCTCTTGCTGCTGCTGCTCTTGCTGCTGATGCTGCTGCTCTTGCTGCTGCTGCTCTTGCTGCTGCTGCTACTGTTCCTGCTGCTCTTACTGCTGCTCTTGCTGCTGCTGCTGCTCTTGCTGCTGCTCTTGCTGCCGCTGCTGCTCTTGCTGCTGCTGCTGCTTTTGCTGCTGCTCTTGCTGCTGCTGCTCTTGCTGCTGCTGCTGCTCTTGCTGCTGCTGCTGTTGCTGCTGCTGTTGCTTTTGCTGCTGCTGTTGCTGCTGCTACTGCTGCTACTGCTGCTCTGGCTGCTGCTACTGCTGCTGCTGATGATGATGCTCTTGCTGCTGCTGCTTCTGCTGCTCTTCCTGCTGCGGCATAGTTGTTATCCGTCGCTGTGAATTGATGAACATTTACAGCTCTCTCGATTTCGTTGAGCGTCGGTGCTTATATGCTGTCTCACTTCCCTGTCGTGAGTGTCGTAACGAGAAATCGCCCGTATTTTGGCTCTGCCTCACCATAACCATACTTTAGTACTATGACATAACAGAGCAATATTTTCTGTGGAAACTGTTCTGTGTCTTCCTGTTTGTCTGCCTAAGTCTGTGTCTGTCCTTCTGAGTTTCGGCAAGGAGTTGTTTTCCTATCAAAGTGCTCAACGTATGATAATTGGATAGAATTTATTTACAATTAAGTCCAAGGCAGAAGAACTGGAAATATTGTACAGCTTGATTGCTGGAAAGAATTATATTCTCACAGACAGCCAGACACACAGACACACTGATATACACACTGATATACTGATATGCAGACAGACACATGTGTCAGCATGGAATTGCTTTGATATAACAAATTTTGTAAGGTTAAAACCAGGTCAGACAGACATACAGACAGACATAGGCGTAGGGGACATTTCAGGAGTGGGGGGGCAAAAGTTTAACTTTTGCCCGAAAAATATTTTCCGTCCGGCCGAAAATTCCCGTAACTTTTTACTTTTTCCGCCCAAAAAAATCTGACGACCTTTTTTTTTTTTTTTTTTTAGTCGTTTCCGGTCGAAATTGCCCGAAAATTCCCGTTACTTTTCCGCCCAAAAAATCTGACGACCTTTTTTTTTTTTTTTTTTTTATAGTCTAAATTCCGAAATTTCTTAATTTCTTTATACATTTTTTACTTTTCCCGGACTGTTTGCCCGAAAAACCACACTTGCCCGAAATTTGGGGGGGCATTTGCCCCCCCTGGACCCCCGTCTCCTACGCCTATGCAGACAGATAGAAAGATAGACATACATACAGACAGACAGACAGATAGACATAGGCTGCAGGCAGGTAGACAGACAATAAGAGGCGTGCTGAATTTTTTTTATTGAAGTGCCTCTTATATTGGATAATCATTGGTATGCAGAAGAGTTGGTTATGCCCGACTGTAATAAATTATCTGGCAATGGCATGCATATCTATTCCTTGGGTTTCTCAGTTTGCTGAACGTTAATCGGACTTAATCCTAGTTTCATTTTCCATCTGTTTCGCTTGCAGAAAAAATCACCTGCTTTCCTACTGATATATCCGGTTTTGATTAATTACTGTTGACTCAACTGAGAAGCATTCATGGGACTGCAATTTATTGCTGAACAGGATTACCTAAAAGTCAGAAACTTAAGACTTTATATTTTCATTACTGTTTCGAAAGCTTAGTTGTGGAATAGTTGGCCTCTTTTTTTAACCAACATTTTGTAGCAGTTAAATCCAGTGATATAAAGGCAGATCTTCCATGTAGCTGGTTTAACTTTAACTCTTTAAGGCAGGTAGGAGACACACGGTTTAGTCTTGAGCCTTCAGTGGAAAGGCTTACTCCATCAAAGGACTTGCCCTTTAGAGTGAAACCAATTATAGGCTACAGCTCAAGGACAGAGACACTTTTGTGTCATCAACTGACTTATAGTCATTAATCCTTTAAGAAAGCTGGAACCCAAATTATAATCATTGTCTAATTGCCCAATGTACTCAATGTTTTGTGTCTATGTGATTTTTTAATGGATTGCTAGTATGTCAGCAAGTAAGTCAGTCAGCAAGTCTATGGAAAGAGTATATAAGACACTTAACATATGCTTGGATCTCAAATAACATATTAAAATGTATGCATTGAAACCTTGTGCATTTATGGTCATGGTGCTATGTGTATTGTGTAAGTCATTAGATTTGTGTGTATATATACATGTATATATATGCATGTATGTATGTTTGTATATTATGTTTGTGTATCTATACTCTAAATGATGTGAATATTATATTCTGTTGCGTCTGAATGACGTGAATGAAAATCTGGGCAGATAGAGTGAATTGTCAATTTATTGAATGGCATTTATCAACAATATTCTTCAGAACCGTACTTTTGAGGTGCTTCACTCTTCTAGTAAGACGTCCGCCGAGCATGTCTGAGGCTTATGGATCTCTTGTCTGAAGCACAAGAAGAGAGTCTTCAGTGATCCAACGATGTGGGAACCTTCCAGGTGATGAAGCGTACGAGCCTCTTTACGAGGTGCTTGTTTATGTGACATTGTGGCAAGATGCACTTGTCATGACTTGCTTCAGTTCAGCAGAAGGCAACTCAAATTAAAGCTAAGCTCCTTAACAGATGGTGAACGAACTGCACATTATAAGTTGCTGAAACTTAAAAAAACGTGAAAAAGAACGTAAAAATCATCATAATAACTTAAAAACAATTCAGAGATTTCTCAGCACCATGCATTAATTTTGTCTGGTGCCTTTGTAAACAATGTCTCAGCTTTCTACTTCAGCAGGTTTATCTGAAAATCCATAGGTGAAATGATAACAAATTGTAGGTTTAAAACAATAATTTTTTTATTACTTAGGCCTACCGGGGTACTTGCTTTTTTTGTTCCTCTCGTTAGTGAACACTGCTGTTGCTTTGAGCACCAGTTGCTTGATCGTTTGAATTGGTTATCTGAAGAACGCGTCACTGACCACTACTGACTTAGGAGTTGACTCGTGTATAAGTAGAACCTAATTCGGTCATTGAGATGTCAACAAAAAATGTAGGGTCTCGCTGAAGTGTGTGGGTATAAATTACAACTGATTAGACTTCAGGCTGAAGTGGAAGCGGGAAGCGTGTCTTTATTTATGCGCATATTTCAACAGAAAATTACGTCTCTGAAGAAAATGACGCTCGTTCCAGGGAATCTGGATTCCATTATGCGCATTCGCCACGTCAACTGATGCAATCGTCGGCGATGAGAATCAGACAATCTTTATAATATTGCTGCAATGGCGACGACGACGACGCGTTGGCTGTATAAGCTTACTCCTCGGCTGTGGTGGGATTGCGAGGATTTTATATGACGGCCGACCGGGCCAGGCTATTAACCCGTGGCAGCACGGATTTCGGTATAGACCATAGATGTAAAAAACGATGAAAACAAAATAAAAAACGGTAAAAAACGACGTTTTTTTCAAAAAAATAAAAAACGACAAAAAAACGATAAAAAACGGAAACGGAAAATAATTTGACTTTGCTACATCTAAAACCGCATTTTAGCCATGAAAATCTTGATTAGGAACCTATTACACGTAGGCTATCTCTTAAATGATGATGTTAAACGATGAAATAATGACTTTAGTTAGCTGGATCCTTGAAAGTTGGCGGAAAACATAAGAAATATCAGAAAAAATTAAAATTAGGGAAAATAATAATAGAAAGTAAATGTATAAACAAAGATAAAGAAAAAATAAAAAACGATAAAAAAACGATGGGAAAAATAAAAAACGAAAAAAACGACGTTTTTTGGGAGAGAATAAAAAACGGAAAAAAACGTTTTTTACAACTATGGTATAGACCCCGCTCCAGCAGGACCTCCTCGTCCCTCGCTCGCTCGCTCGCTTGCCGTCTCCGGATTGTGTTATTGACTTCGTCACCAAGATGCACCCTAGGCATGCAATGCAGACGTTTGCTGTCGCTTGTCGTCTGGTTAGTGAGCAGACTGACTCCAGGATATCTATCGCTCAAAGTGGACAGCAGGATTTTTTGGCAGGAACGATGAAGTTTTAGCATGGAAACTCAGGTGATATTGCTTTGTCCATAAAATAATAACAGTAGTAATTGTAGTAGTTGCAGTAGTGGTAGTCGTTGTAGCAGCAATGCTGTAGTAGTAGTATGCAACAACTACAGAAGCAATAGTAAGTATATTCTTTGGCAAGTGCAGTAAGTTAAACTAAACCGTTAAAAGTCTATTCAGAGGCACTCTCAACCCAGCCACGGCTAAGAGAAACACATGTTAAGAGTAACAATAATTAATTGTCAGAATCATGATCATCTTTCCCTCATTAACCTATTCTATTAGGCCTACTATTATTATTTCTTGAATAGTTGTTTTGAATATTAATTCAATCATTATTCTTAGCAGTTATCATCATCTGAGCAAAGAGCAGCTTAGGCCACTATATAGTGAAACCCAATGTCAAGATCATGATCCTATTCATTATCACCAAGACAGACTCTGGACCTTAGAGGACCTATAAGCTATAAGCTCATTATATAAGTGTTAGATTGGTGTTCATTTCGAAAAAACAATGCCAAATGAGATAAAACAACCCAGACATGACATTGCAGAGGAAAGAGTATTCAGACCAGAGCCCATATAGCATAGTAAAAATAAAGTAAAGCAAAATGAACCAAATGAAACCAAAATAAAATTGGATATTATTATTTACTACTGTTACTGTTATTATTATTGTTGTTGTTGTTGTTGTTGCACGTGCGCCCACAGATATTTTTGCAGGTGGGGAAAAGCACAATGGTCATGGTGAAATTTCTTAGCAAAAGCATAAACAAAATGCAAAGCACAAAATCAAGAAAATGGGTGTCAAGAAAATTGGTGTTTTGCATAAAGAGTTCTAAATGTAAATTTCTCAGTTTTACTTACTCTATCATCAGTGTATAATTAGTACTTTAGTGCGAAAATTTAGTTAAAAACTAAATAGTACCTAAAAGTATGAGTTTCAATTTTCCAGGGGGCAATTGCCCCCTTGCCTCTATTTGCTGGCACCCATGTATTGTTGCTGCTGTTATTGTTGTTATTATTTAACCACCAAGGGATTATATCCTGTGCATCAGTGCGAAAATAACATGACCACAGATCATTGTTGTTGGGACGCCCCATAATTATGACCTCCATCAAACCAATGACCAACACTCAAACCATCAAACCAATGACCAAAATGCTACTGACCAACATTCACTTAATGAAAGTGCCCTGCAATCAATATCATTGATATTTTCGCCATTCACACATGATCACTCGGGTCATTGTAAAACTCCTGGATCGAACCCAATGAAATGTTTGGTTTGACTGTAATAGTATATTACTTGGCAAGTACAGTAAGTTAAACTAAACCGTTAAAAGTCTATTCAGAGGCACTCCCAACCCAGCCACGGCTAAGAGAAGCACATGTTAAGAGTAACAATAATTGTCAGAATCATGATCATCTTTCCCTCATTAACCTATTCTTTTACTATTATTATTTCATGAAGAGGTGCAATACAAATTTTCAGGACGGATGAATGAATCAGGTTATTCTGACATCGATATTGTATCATTGATGATGTAATATCCATTAACTTTTAGTTTGGTGTTAAAGAACCTGTTTGCATAGAAAGCTGCTTCTTGTTAGGCATTCGAAATGAAGTAGTCGTACCGAAAATTTGTGAAATGATATCAGTATTTGTTCAGATATTCTCACTCCAGAAGGATGAGAGTAGTAAATAGGTTCAATAATCAATTAATGTAAGAACATACATACATGTAGAGTTTAGATGACATATATATAAATATATATATATATATATATATATATATATATATATATATATTCGATACATAGCCTAGATTACATCTATAGATATATGAATGCATAGGTTGGTTATATGAATATGTAGTCGTAGATAAAAAGATTATGCAGATATGTAGATAGTTAGATATACAAAATGTAGATAGTTAGATATATTGATGCTTGGATATATAGATACATAGGTGCATATTCCTATAGATTTATAGACACATAGATAAAACGATAGAGAGTAAGAGGAGATGGTTTGATAAAGGAAATGGTGCAGCAATCCATTAGGAATTTGTGTAGCGGATTATGTATAAGCTTATAGATATGTAGATACTTAAACACACATAATATATTATATCCATAGATCTACAGATGCATAGAAGCCATAGATGACTCCAGTGTAAGTTAAATTTACAGATTCAGGGTATTCTTCTTTAAAAATGTAGATACTTAAATGTTGTTTGAGGATGAGAAATGAAATGCTAATAGTTTTGTTGATAGCAATGCCGAAAAAATGTTTTATTTAGCACCCTGGTTGAGATGAAGCCAAATAGGGCACACCAGACATGAACTGATAAATACTGAATGCGATTTTAAAAGCGTAGGTCAGGAATTATTGTGACTCAATGTGGCATAAATGCAAATACAGTCTCACCGCTAAAGTGCATGGCCTCCGCGACTCCGTCTGGTCTGCTTTGAACCTAGGCCCTTAACCAACTCGTGTACATAAGAGACACAGGTACTTTGTTTGTATGTGCACTTGTTATAGCGCCCCTTCAAGCTCACTCTACTCAGAGGCGCTCCCGAATGCAGAGCGGACACTGCATCGGAGTTTCACGCCAAAGCGCTGATCAATTGTGAGTGAAGGACTCGCCCAAGGTCCTTACGCGGCGAGGTGGATCCGAACCTCGAACCTTCCGGCTTCAAGGCAACGACGCCACCACTACACCAACATAGATGAAGCCTACTTGATAACAGCGATGCCTTCAGTAACCCTTCAGCTAGCTCACCTGCTGATGCAGACCACAGTGCGGCTAAGACAGACAGCTGGTGAGCTGGTCAGCCTCGTTTGCCCTTCAAACTAAGATCTTTCCACTTTCCGCGCTTGGTGGAAGCATATCAATTGGGGACAAACTGCCTAGTCAGCCAGAATGTTATCAGCTGCCTATAGCAATTCAGAGGCATTGATATAGGCAGATCAATGTATTTTTTTAATGGATTTGTATTTGGCTATGCATATAACCGAAGTATGCACCTAAGCGACTTGCATATGTATACACGGAATTGTCTTCCATTGCACAACCCTAGACCTATACAATATTAAAAAGGACTGACCCGTTGAGGAATTTATAGGCGAATTTTGCAATTATCCATTATGCAATTAATTTGCGTATAGTGGCCTATTATTGGTAGGGTATAACAATGAGACAAGAGTGTTTGTCAGTAAACATAATGCTACTGAAGCTGGGATCAGCTACCAGATAATTTAGGTGCACGAGGGTTTTGGCCACTCAACTTTTAAGAGTGTTCACAATCAGATCAGTGTGTAGTATTTTTGACAATCCTACAGAATTAACTTAACCTGGTATTAGGTTTGCCACTGAACGCTGGTTCAAGGTCATTATCAGGTCTGCCAGAGAGTGCACGTGGTTTTCTCTGTGTAGCCTATAGTGATAAAAATAGCCAGGTTATACAGAGACTGTTTTTGGACAGAGGACCAATCCATTTCTCTTGCATGCAACTGAACAATGCAGCAGCAGCAGCATCAGGAGAAGACGATGCTTCCCTGACTCGAAGTGATGGAGAAAGAAGAGAAGGAAGAGGCGCCATTCGACTGAGGAAGAATTCACCAATCCTTCCTCATAATAGACTACAATCGATCATTTACGCGCTCTATCCAGCACTTCCTCAGTGGTGGTGGTGGTGGTGGTTTTGGTGGTGGTAGCACTTCGAAATTTTTCCATTCTACATGTGTGGGATTTGAGTCTCGGTGTCGCATGTGTATTTGACAATTTAACCCTGTGGTTCCCAACCTTTTTGCTTTAGGGCCACTTTTTTAAAGTTGCAGGACACACAAGCCACTTTTTCTCAGTTGAACGATATTAGGTGGCCACAAGTCTAAAATTTAATTAACTATATATATAAAAGCATATAAAATTGTTAGAATTGAATAGAAATAGAATGTTTGATGTTATTTATAGACGTCAAAATAAAACAATTTGTAATAAAAAAAAGTATAATGTGTTCTATCCTGTCCAAATTGTCTATTTTTCATATATTTTTGTTAATTCTTTGAGAAGTGAGGGCCATTTTTAGTCCGGGTTGGTAACCACTGATTTAACCCAATGTACATCTTATGGAGGGGTGGGTCTTCTGTTGTATGGGATATGCATGGGATGTGGGTCTAGATGCTTAGTTGAAATTGGTGTTACAAACCAATTGCCAATTCTAATAATATTTTAGCAAAACATTTGTTTAACTCCATTTAAAAAGCAAAATCAATCTTTCTGCTGGTCAAAGCAGAATGCTGAATGTGTTTGCTGTCCATAAATTTCAGTTATTTGAATGCGTATTCATTCACTTATTTAAGTCGTGTATTATGTCCGTATAGTATATACGTAAAGCTGAATTTGAGACGAGGAAATTGCTTTTGCTTCGATAGGAAATGTTTCACGTTGGTTGTATACAGCAACTTACCGTCTGCCTCACGTACACGCTCATAGACTTCGACCGACTGTGGAGCTTGCTTTCTCTAAGCCTTGTCCAGATCAGCAGATTGCATGGAGGCGGATTTATCAGTTTTCAGTTGTGCTTTGCAAACATGACCGTCGTCCAATGTCCATTCGAGTCCGTATAATACAGGATATGTTCTGACAGGACAGCCGTCGGCATGCCGCCGCCGTGTGGTTTATCTGACCAAGAGTAGAATCATCTTGACCAAATTGCCATGTATGATTAATCAGACTGTTCATTTGTATGTATACCTACATCATGATACCTACACATGTAGCCTACATGCATAGGATATGTAGATATTTTATATTTGTATACGTATAATTGCATATATATTATATATATTTATATTTTATAATATGTATTGTATATGAAATTACATAGGAATGCGGTTATGTCAATCTACTGATGCATGAAATTGAAGGGATGTTTCCAACACATGCATGTCGCCGGCGAAAGCCATTTCACTGACCATTCAACTCTGTTTTTTCTGCTCAGAGCTGACCATTTTTTATGCGTCGCTCACTGACTGCCTATGTAAACCATAATATGGCATTTACGCCAAGTGGTGTGTTGTACACGCTCTGGGCAAGACTGGGTTTACGTTTCACTTTTAATTTGAAACGGTTGGAAGATCATAAGTCGATAGTTAGTCTATTTCAGTATATAGAATATTGCCCTGATTCTGTAAGGTAAGGTAATAGGTGTCCATGTAGAACATCGGCAGAATGGTGACCAATTAACTCTGAACCTGTCTTGCCCCCCTTGTCTGCATTTATTCCATTTGTAATTGCCCTTCCCTTCTCCCTTTTCAATGGATACGATGAACTCCAAAGAGGTTTCTTTTAGTACATAATCCACCTAAGAAAGCACTGACCAGTATCTTTCTCCACTTCTACCACCTACACATTTCTGATCCCCGTGTTGGACGACTGCCACTTTTGTGATGGAGACATGCAACAATAGCAATCAGAACAATCGTATACAGCTCAAGGACATCGTATCCACTCTTCAATGAAACCCTGGTCCGAATTGATGTTAGATAAACAATTGTTGTTTCTGCAAATGGATTAATACCATCGTGTAGCAAATACCAAAAGCGCAAAAGATAATTAAATTAATGACAGATAGCTGACGGTTATCTGTTTGCGTTTTGCTTATATTTTTTATGTATGATGCATTCATATTTGTCTGGATCTTTGAAAATTACAATGTGAGCCCATTATATTGTTTCCAAAGTGATTATTTTTCTAAGTGTTTGCGCTCCAATTTCCCTCCAATTGGCAAATAGCAATGTGTCTCAAGGTTCAATGCATAACACTCGCATACACGTGTTGGTGTGAGTGCATGCTTGCGTGCGTACACGTGTGTGTGTGTGTGTGTGTGTGTGTGTGTGTGCGCGTGTGTGTACGATCATGCACAGCCACTACAAAACAAGTTCCTCTTTCTGGTCCAAATTGCAGCAGGAAAATGCTCCCTAAATACCACTCGGACTGTAACATGGGAAAGCTGTTATCCGCATCCTCATCTTGTTCCTTGCGCTCTGCCATTATAGAGTCATTTCGATCTGTTGTTCCTAGGACTAGAACTGCTGTGACGTTTTGCTGTAGAATTGGGTACACCCTCATCTGGGATGAATCATGAATCCCAAAGGCCTTTCTCACCGAGGGCTAAACTAAAGACTGAACTTCCTCATTGCTCTTTCATTCTTTAAAGGGATTGCCTCCTCGGCCTTAAGTGCAGAGAGCGCATCCGATTTGCAATTCTGCGAGAGGCCTCATTACATAATATGCACACCATGCTCACTACAGTTTCACAGTGCATGTGCTTTCATATGTACGGGTCTGCGTTTGTGTCACGAGAATTATGCCTAGGCCTACTTCTTTGATTTCATTTTGCCTGTTTATACAGACTCACATAACAATTACTATTATTATTAGGCGGAAGTTTCAGCATTAAATGAATGTTGAGTTGTTTCTGCCTAAGCTTATTATGGGCGAATAATCAGATAAGATAATTCTTGCCTGCAGCAGACGAGCGCAGCAGTCTACTGTTGCTGCTATGAAATATTCGGACCTCTTGACAGTCATTGTTAGTAGGGGAGGGTAGGGGAGGGAGGGTATGGGAGGAGAGGGAGGGAAAGAGCTGGACGCTTTGAGACTGATTAGTTGGCTGATATGGGGACGAAGTAGTCGTGCAGTGAGCTCGGCTACAATGCGGCCATAAAGCAGCGCAGATTATATTAATGCTTTTGATGGCACAATAAAATAATACGCATGCATTGTTGTGCAAGGCCTAATGCTTCGGTTTGCCACAGAAGCCCCTCTATTATTCGTAGATTTGGTCAGGGAAGAAGTCGATTAAAAGCTCCTTATTGAGCCGATAAATCATTCATGCCCGTAACTTGTTTGACCCTACGCCGAGCTCTCCGCAAAGTCCCTAACTAACAATTTGACCGAAGTTCCTCGCCGATTCGTGGATTATCCTGCACGGTCGTCCGCAAGTGGCATTCTGGGACCGGAAGGAAGACGATCTGGATCCGATCAGCAGACACTATGGATCTGACCAGACCCTATGGATCTGACCAGACACTATGGATCTGCCCAGACATTATGGATCTGACCAGACACTATGGATCTGACCAGACACTATGGATCTGACCAGACACTATGAATCTGACCAGACACTATGGATCTGACCAGACACTGTGGATCTGACCAGACACTATGGATCTGACCAGACACTATGAATCTGACCAGACACTATGGATCTGACCAGACACTATGGATCTGACCAGACACTATGGATCTGACCAGACACTATGGATCTGACTAGACACTATGGATCTGACCAGACACTATATATGGATCTGACCAGACATTATGGATCTGACCAGACACTATGGATCTGACCAGACATTATGGATCTGACCAGACACTATGGATCTGACCAGACACTATGGATCTGACCAGACTCTATATGGATCTGACCAGACATTATGGATCTGACCAGACACTATGGATCTGACCAGACACTATGGATCTGACCAGACACTATGGATCTGACCAGACGCTATGGATCGAACTGGCGGGCTCAGGCTTCGTCGCGTCCAGGCGTAGGGCTATGTTACGCTGCCACGGAGAATTATAATCCAGCGATAACTGGATTCTGGCCAACGGACTGAACCACCTCGTGTGGTCGAGAGGGGGTCGGGGTAGGGGTAGAGGTGTAACGGCCTGCCCCCACCTCGAAAGAAGACCACGTGACCGGGGGTCCCACCCTTGGTATTGCTCTTCAGCCTCCCAAGTGGTAGGGGCCCGCCCTAGGATTTCAATCGAGGCGCCGCACTGTTGAAGGGGTTCTCTACTGTCAGGTAAGACTACAGGTTCAACTAAGTAAGTAAGATCTACGGGATCCATTGATTTCCCTCTGGTAAAGTCGTAGTTTAGGGTTGGGTCTCCCACCTCAGGACGGGGATGTCTCTCATCGGTACCAGGAATGGCTTCGGTCGAGTGGCGACATATGTCTGCGGTTCCCGGTCTGGGAACGACGGCTTCCTCTAATTGAAGACCGTCTGGGTTCGAATCCCCTTCAACAGATTGTGTAAATCCCCAATCCTTAGATGTGGTCAACCCTTCCCTTCTCTTTTCCCTCGTTACCTCACCTTCTTCTCGGGAAAGACTACCCCGGTGGTGTTGCTCTTGTAAGTGGCTTATCTCTTGACTAAGGCTCTTGAATTGGGACTCTTGTCGTTCCATAAACATCCCCAGGGTTTCTGACACAGTTAGTAAAAGTTCCCCAACTTGTTTACCCTTTGCTTCTAATTCGTCAAGACGGTCAGGGGTTCCTCCCTTCTCCCCTTCAGTTACGCATTCCTCTAATTCCTCATCAGAGTGATCCTCAGACCTTATAGAAGTTTCCATTATTCAGTTATTTATTAACGTCAGATTTGATTTATTTTAATTAAACAATTCAACTGAGTAAAATGTACAAGAGTTGCTGACAATTAACATCGGTGATCGGGCCTAGATATTGTTCTTCAATAGCTATGCAATGTCTTTAAAGTCAGCAGAATCTCCGTAAATAATCAACAGGCGTGCACAACCTTAATTCCAGTAATCGCGTTTTATAATTAACAGTCAGGTATAATGAATCACAATTCAGACGGTAGCTTTCAACCGTTATTCAATATCGACTTAGGTTTCAATTCTTATTATCAGTGAACATTTATTTCTAATTAATTAACTACACTTGGTTTCGGATTCTGTTATGGAGCAATTAGATTAGTTAATACTTTCCTGGGAATTTCCGTGCAATTTGGCCAACACTCGCATTCAAATATGAAAAGAAGATCGGAAGATTTCTTGTCCGAATATTGGAATATATGACAATAAAGATTCACGCAGAATCAGCTGCAAACTGTCCCAAAACCAGTCGCTTAGTCAACGGTATATTCATATTCATGAAATCAGGCAATCAGCCACACATTCAGCATTTTTAGACCCAGAATATACGGAATTTCTGATCTTCCCGAGCCGAGCTCTCACTCCGATGAAAACCTCCAGTCGACTGCGCTTTTCGGCGTTGGAAGCGGTCACGTGATCCGGATCAACCAATCAACGGCTGCCACGCAAAAGCGACCGTCGGAGGCAAACCTCGGCCTCTGATAAGACGGGGAAACTACTGCGATTGGCTACCATAAGAGGACTCAGAAGCCTCGACAGAAGCCTCGAATACAGTAGTCTCCTGTCGTCATGACGACCTTCGCAAAAATATACCATCTATGTGATGATCTATAAATAGCACCATGATATCTAATAAAATAATTTGGTAAGTAAGTAAAAGCGGCCTTACAAGGACGTTAAATTGTAGCGGCCTCATAGGACGTTACACACCCCCCCACTTAATCCAATTTTCCACTTAATGGAAAATTTCCAGAACAGGGTCCGAAACCAAACAATATAAACAAGCAATCCTTAACTAACACCTGATATAACACAAGTTGTACCGACAACTCGGTATGTTCATGCCCAAAAATGTCAAGTCCAACTTATGTACATCACGCAACTGACATCAACATTTTAAGAGTATCACAAAGAATCTCTGTGCTGAATCAAGTTTACAGTTAGTACAATTCAAAATTATAATCATCATTCCTAATCCTTCAATTGCTCGGAGCCACTTACTAGGATTAATAAAATGTCTTCCAAACACAATATTCCCTGCTCCGGCACCAAATCTCACTAAACTATTATGCTAACAAATCAGCACATTAGATTCCAATTTAACAGGTTACCAAAAACTATGAACCAAATATACGTTACACAATAAAAGAAGACTGTATTGCTTTTAATTCTATCCTCACCGATGATCAAAGAGATTTCTGGGAAAACTCTGTTCCTTAGCTCAACATACAATCGCTATCAGCGATGGGCAGTCAACACTTCATTACCCACCTTACACGTTACTAGGGCTGAACTATTAAGCAAAGGCTTTACTGCTTAGTGAAGCATACCCAAGCCACACTAGGACGGATTTCTCCTTGACCTATGTAATAGTCTGTCGACGTCTACCTCACAAGACGGAGCATAACAGAGCAGACCTTCCGGAACTAGCAAACAAAGGATTTACTATTCAGGGAAACATACCCAAGAAGCTAGTACGGATTTCTCCCTGACTTATGCAATAGACTTTCTACGTCCACCTTACAGGACGTAATATAATAGAATAGACCCGTAACGCTGTCTGGACAATTACAACCCACTATTCTACATCTGAACCTGCCTTCACTAACCATATAGAATTCAAAATAGCCAATAATCTCATCATAGATTATACAATTAATCATGATTATGCAATCACATCTTCTATACTACAAACAAGCACAGCATCCTTGCCCTTCTTCGTGGCAACAAAGAAAACAATGCAAATAGAACAACAAGTAAACAATTCTTACCTACCCCCATGATCTAACCTAGATCAAGTTCAGAAACGAAAATTCATATGCATTTTCATCCAAAGGAACTAAAACCAGGCTTCTCGCCAAAGCCTAAACCTATCGCCATTACGCGATATTATCTTACATTACATATACGTTAATAAGCCTACCCAAACCCAGGACCCTATGGGAACCCTAGCGGGTTTCACTCTCATGTCATACCGGAAATTTCTGCTAGTGACATGGCGCTGCATAAATCTTCGAGCAATTTCAAAATTATTATGCACATTCTCGATTTGATTCACAACAAAATCATCGGTACTAGACAAAGCATTTGCAACTGGAACATCTCCTAAAACTAAATCAATCGGCCTGCACAGCTCTCTTGACAGGAACAGCCGGTTAGGAGTGAATCCGGTGCTTTCACTTTCACTTGCTCGATAGGCGGCGAGGACGTAGGGAAGATGCACATCTTCCGAAGAGAAGTCGGTGAGAACAGACGGAAGATGTACACCAACGGAGGGAGGGCTGGCGAAGCCGGGAGAAGGATGCACATCCTCGTTAGAAGGATTCCGGGCTACCACCTGTAGAGGGAGTAGATTCGAAGTGAAGTTCGATGAATCAGAAATTTCCTTCAGGCGTGGAGTTCCGGTTTCTGCAGCTTTCGGCTGGCTGGTCCATGGTTCCTCCGAAGGTTTCGAAGTCGATTGCACGGCATGGATTTCTTCCTTTCTTTCATGGTCACGAGAAGCTACTATTCTGCGACACAGTCTCACACGTGGCTTGCAATGAACGTCGAATCGGTGACTTCCCGCCAGAATCCAGTTGCGACCGACATGCCAAAGTACATTTTCGTCTTTCATCCAGGAAAGTCCAAGGATCAGTTCAGAGACCTGTTCTGTGACTAGACAGGGAATCTGGAATTCATGACCGTCGATTTGCAGTTTCAGTATTGTCTCTCCCACAACGCGAATAGCAGACCCGTTAGCAGCTAACAAGGACTGTTCAGAATTCTGCACATCTTTAGGATCTACTAGCGAAGCAGGACATAATGTCATTTCGCAGCCAGAGTCAAGCAAGGCTAGAAGAGATCTGCCATTCAGTTTCACAGAGAGGTAGGCATCATTTCTACCTTGGACGTGTCTGACATTACCTTCTCGATTCCCGGTGGTTTCTTCGAATTCTTCATCCGCTGGCGACCTCTGGGGACGTTCTGGACAAACGCGAGCCAAATGTCCCGGTTGATTGCATTCATAACAGCGACGATTGTCCCATTTCACCCGAGGAAAGTTATTGTCTCTATTTCGGTTCCACGGCTGATTGTTGGTTCCGGTTCCTCTCCAGGGTGGTGACGAACGTTGCGGCTGCCATTGTCGGAACTGACCCTCAGTTGAAGTAGCACTCAACTGGTTCTGGAACATTTCTTTCATCTGTCGGGTCAGCGTCTCTTGCAGCTGGTTGAATTTTTCGTCGAGGGTTGTTTCTACTTCTCTCACTGTCTTGATGCGACCCGGTCGACGGTCGTGGAACCCGGTGGTGTCTTCATCAGCGCGGCGGTAGCCTTCCAACCGGAGAGCGATTTTGTAGGCGCTATCTAACGTGGTTGGTTCCCGCTCTCTTACCTTAAGAGCTAGGTCCTTGTCTGACAGAGCGTCAAGAAAAGCTCGAATAGCTATTGTCTCACTGTGCGCAGACGACGGTCCTGGGAAAGCTAAAATCATAAGCTTCCGAATGTCTTGTACCAGTTGACCGAGATCTTCACCCGATTGCTGGCGGCGAGTATTCAGTTTAGTTTGGTACAAGGCTGCTTGGTCTGAACTCCCGTATCGTAGTCGAAGACGGTCGACTAGATCGGTGCAGGTGGTGATGGCTTCCGAGTCGAATTCATGCAGAAGTTGGTCTACCGGTTCTACTAGCGCACACGTCAGTTGGGCCAGTTTCTCCTCTTCAGTCCAACAGTTACTTTTCGAACATACTTCGAACTTCTTAAGGAACACTTCTACTGAGGTCTTACCGTTGTATCGGTCCAGCTTCATTCGTGATGTCATTCTTCTATCTGGAAAATTTGAATATTCAGTTTGTAGTTTCCCAGCAGGTTCTTTCCTTTCACGAGCAATTGGTTCAGATCGAGACGGTTCGGCAGTGTCCTTTTTCGGCGACAACTCTCGAGCACAAGAGCTGACAATTGTGGGCGGTTTTTCAGAAGCAACACCGCTCACGAGTATGAACGGATTAGGCAGGTCATCTGCAGGACCACCCGCGACAATCGGTTCCATTGTTGGCCACTGCATTAATTGTTTCGCCAGGGCAACCTGTTCATTGTACGAGACTGGACCGTAGTAGGGCACGAAGATGGGCTGTACTTTCTCAGGAGGTAAGTATTCGTAGCTCTGGGTAACCTGAGTTTTTAGCGACGAAGACATCGTTGACATTATCGGCCGACTCGAAGATGTCGTCAGGGTGGGCATACGAGGAATCGAAGCAGAAGCGAACGCGATCTTTTCTGATTCAGGTTTCATTTCACGTACCTGGACGTCGTGCATACCCACATTCTTCGAGGAGATGATTCGTGGAGGAAATTCATTCGATCGTCGAAGATCTCCAGTTTCAGTGTTCATGAATTGGTACGACGAGTATGGGAAGGTGGCAGCCCGTGGAGTTGCGGTTGAGATGGGACGACGAGGATGTGCATCTCGTGGACCCCAGTCGTACTCTCGTGTGAACGACAAATCCCCATTTGATTTATCTACAACTAACATTCCAGAGTTAGTACATGTTTTCAAACAGTCTTGCCCTATAGCTATCGCATTTGAATCGAGCACAAATCGATGTGGAGGCCGCATATCAGTTACTTCTGAGTCTTCACTATTGCATTTCAATTGTTCGGTTATATCATTATTTAACCGGTTTTGTTTCATGCGCAAATACGACTCATAGTCAGAACTTTCATAAATCGTATTTAAATCTCTATGATAGACAGTTTCATTCCTAACAATTTCGGGTTCTTTTCTGGCCCTTGTATCTTGACTAAGTTGGACCTGAGCGTCAGCTGTATTTGAACCTAGTTCCCAAACCTCACTTAGTCTAGGACCAAATGTACCTGAGCTTACTTTTACCTTACTTAATCTGGTGTCAATTGTATCTGCACTAGATTGGATTTGAACCTCTGTATCTGACCTTAATTTCAAAACCCCACTTCTGGTACCAAGTGTAACGGCCTGCCCCCACCTCGAAAGAAGACCACGTGACCGGGGGTCCCACCCTTGGTATTGCTCTTCAGCCTCCCAAGTGGTAGGGGCCCGCCCTAGGATTTCAATCGAGGCGCCGCACTGTTGAAGGGGTTCTCTACTGTCAGGTAAGACTACAGGTTCAACTAAGTAAGTAAGATCTACGGGATCCATTGATTTCCCTCTGGTAAAGTCGTAGTTTAGGGTTGGGTCTCCCACCTCAGGACGGGGATGTCTCTCATCGGTACCAGGAATGGCTTCGGTCGAGTGGCGACATATGTCTGCGGTTCCCGGTCTGGGAACGACGGCTTCCTCTAATTGAAGACCGTCTGGGTTCGAATCCCCTTCAACAGATTGTGTAAATCCCCAATCCTTAGATGTGGTCAACCCTTCCCTTCTCTTTTCCCTCGTTACCTCACCTTCTTCTCGGGAAAGACTACCCCGGTGGTGTTGCTCTTGTAAGTGGCTTATCTCTTGACTAAGGCTCTTGAATTGGGACTCTTGTCGTTCCATAAACATCCCCAGGGTTTCTGACACAGTTAGTAAAAGTTCCCCAACTTGTTTACCCTTTGCTTCTAATTCGTCAAGACGGTCAGGGGTTCCTCCCTTCTCCCCTTCAGTTACGCATTCCTCTAATTCCTCATCAGAGTGATCCTCAGACCTTATAGAAGTTTCCATTATTCAGTTATTTATTAACGTCAGATTTGATTTATTTTAATTAAACAATTCAACTGAGTAAAATGTACAAGAGTTGCTGACAATTAACATCGGTGATCGGGCCTAGATATTGTTCTTCAATAGCTATGCAATATGTCTTTAAAGTCAGCAGAATCTCCGTAAATAATCAACAGGCGTGCACAACCTTAATTCCAGTAATCGCGTTTTATAATTAACAGTCAGGTATAATGAATCACAATTCAGACGGTAGCTTTCAACCGTTATTCAATATCGACTTAGGTTTCAATTCTTATTATCAGTGAACATTTATTTCTAATTAATTAACTACACTTGGTTTCGGATTCTGTTATGGAGCAATTAGATTAGTTAATACTTTCCTGGGAATTTCCGTGCAATTTGGCCAACACTCGCATTCAAATATGAAAAGAAGATCGGAAGATTTCTTGTCCGAATATTGGAATATATGACAATAAAGATTCACGCAGAATCAGCTGCAAACTGTCCCAAAACCAGTCGCTTAGTCAACGGTATATTCATATTCATGAAATCAGGCAATCAGCCACACATTCAGCATTTTTAGACCCAGAATATACGGAATTTCTGATCTTCCCGAGCCGAGCTCTCACTCCGATGAAAACCTCCAGTCGACTGCGCTTTTCGGCGTTGGAAGCGGTCACGTGATCCGGATCAACCAATCAACGGCTGCCACGCAAAAGCGACCGTCGGAGGCAAACCTCGGCCTCTGATAAGACGGGGAAACTACTGCGATTGGCTACCATAAGAGGACTCAGAAGCCTCGACAGAAGCCTCGAATACAGTAGTCTCCTGTCGTCATGACGACCTTCGCAAAAATATACCATCTATGTGATGATCTATAAATAGCACCATGATATCTAATAAAATAATTTGGTAAGTAAGTAAAAGCGGCCTTACAAGGACGTTAAATTGTAGCGGCCTCATAGGACGTTACAGAGGTAGGGGGGGGGGGTCAGCGTCGGCGATCGTTCTCCCGAGATCCCACCACTTGGCGTTTTAGGGTGCTTCAGTCCGTAAAGCACATATAGCTACATGTATACATAGACGTTCGTTCCCGTTTTGGGAGATGTAGCCGACAGTGAGAAATTTACGACCGCTGCTACGCTGGTGGCCGTTCGTCTAATAAAATTTATATAGCCCAGCAGCAGCAGCAGCAGCTCTTGCTGGTCATCGTCGTCTTTCTTCCTCGTTTGTTGTTGTGTGCAATTATAAAACTGAAAAGGAAAATGATGGGCGGTCGGTGGTTGTCCGCCAATGATCAATTCCTCTCTAGCCGCCGGTCAGTCAGTTCATACTGACTGGCTGGATGGGTGGATGGGTGGGTTGGCCAGGGTGGCTGGCTAATTCATTTCGCGGATGATCAGTTAATCCAGTGTGGGTGATTGGCTGGTCTGCGTTGGATAATAATCAGCTAGACCGTTATCAATTTTTGGCTGTTATCTAACCGATATTTCGCTGCCAACATGACCCACGGGCACTTATATAGGCTTAAATATAGATAGCCTATAGACCTACATATACATAAGCCATATTATATATATATATATAGGCCTATAGCGGTATAGTCTATATAGCCTATAGGCCTATAATTATATATACAGGTCTACTTCACTTATATAGGGGCCTGTGCGTGGTCTACATAGTTGATCTGACGTTTGAGTAGGCCTATAATAGTTGGCTTTTCTCTTGTGGTCCATTATTTTGACCTTTCCTTTATTTTATTTTATAGGAATGCAACTTGTAGGCTTAAGCCCTCTTTGCTACAGGATAAGCAGACGCCTAATTCCTGAAATTGTTGTGATTTTTCTACTCGAGTTTCAATAAACTCAAACGTCGACCGCTTGGATATTACGAAATCTGAGCACATTCTCCACACAAAGAGGAAATTTACAAACAGTGTTCTTTGACGATCGTTTGTTACTTCGAGTATAGGCTATCGAGTATCGGCCGGTGTTTATAGGGTATATTATTATCTGCTCCAGTGTACGTGCGAGCAGTCGGCCTTCGAACGGTGGTCGATAGTGCGTTGAATGGAAATCAATAGTTTCGTCAATTATAAACCTCCTGAGATAGAAGTGCGAAGGCCCTGCTATACACTATACAGTCTAGCGTATACCACCGCCGCCAAATACCACCACCACCACCACCATCACCACCACCATCGTCATCGTAGTAGTAGTGGACTGTGGTCGAACGCCGCCACGGCCGATGATACCCCGCTCTCCCCTTCCCTTCCCTCCTCCCCTCTCCTCGCTGTCGGGCTTCTGGGTTTATTGCGTTGAAACGGAAGACGGACTTGACGATTCCCTCGTCGCAGATTAGGCTGTTCTTTGGAGATTGGCAACGGGCGGTGTCTAAGTTGGTCGCCGCCGACTCCGCCGTGTTTCGACGGCGCCGAGCAGAGAGTGACCGCGCAGGGAGTGACCGAGATATTATATTAGATAGCCTATCCTCCGTTTCCTGAAGAGCACTAGCTGGCAAATGCGAAAGACAGATTTTGCTCCTAATATTGTTATGTAAAGTGAGCGATTATTGGAAAGGAGAATGGTACGGAGGAAATCTGAGGGAGACAAAAGAGTTGGCATGCATGACACGTAAATGGTCGAGTTGTGTCTCTGTGGAATGCTCGGTCTTTCTACAATTATAGCCTATGCTGTTTTTGTGCATCTGTCTGCCTGCCTGTGTGTCTGTCTGTGTGTCTGTCTGTTTTCCCGCTGTCTGTCTGTCTATCTGTGTGTCTGTCTGTTTTCCCTCTGCCTGTCTGTCTAAGTGTCTATTTGTCTGTCATTCTCCAGGTTTTAATGGCTTACTGTTTAAACGTTTTCACTGACTTCACTTGCTTCTTTTGAAACCATACAGATTTAGACTGATAGTCCTCATGCAGTGGACTGTGGATTTAGGCGTTGTCTGTTGGCATTCAAGTCCAGCGGGAGACTGGAACGCGAAACAGTATTGACATAATATTTTCGGTCAAAATCATCTGCAACTATAATCATGGTAATAAATCATCTAGATGTTGAATTAAGAGACATCATTATTCATTAAATAAACCCCCAATTTCAATTGGTCACATCGTTTCTGTTCATTTTGCTCTGTCTCTGCCAATCCTCTGTCTTTTCTCCAGCCATCCATTCTGCTCTTTAAGCCGATATTAAGATGGACGGATAATCCGTCTCAAGTTGTGAGATTGCCTCTGACAGAACAATCAACCAGGAAACAGTTGCTTATCCAGCTGCTCATACTGCAGCTTGTAATTAAATCCTTATAGAGGGCAATATTTATACAAATTAAATTGCATCTTTGCACAAAAACTCTGATTGCTTGCCTGTCTACCTGCCTGTCTGTCTGCTTGTCTGCCTTCCTGCCTGCTTGATTTGCCTGTTTGGTTTGTGTTTCTGTATGTTACGCATATGGCTGTTTGTCTGTGTACCTCTCTGCCTGTGCCTCTGCCTATCTCTCTGTATGTTTTTACTGGGTGTCTGTATGCCTGCCAACATGATTTTCCTGGCTGATTTGCATGCCTGTATCTGTGTCTGCCTTCTGGTCTGCCTCTCTGTAAGTCAGTGAGTGTGCTTGCTATGTCCCTCTCTGTCTTTGATTGGTTATGTTTCTGTCTGTCTGTCCGTCTGTCTTTCTGTCTGTCTGCCTGTCCGTCTGTCTGTCTGCCTGCCTGTCCGTCTGTCTGTCTGTCTGTCTGTCTGTCTGTCTGTCTGTGTCTGTCTGTCAACCTACTTGCCTCTGTCCGACGTCTGCATGATTAGTCACTGGCCCATTGAGGACTGGAGCTCAAGTGGCGTGATCCGGTGCACTTCGTTTCGCGTATAATTCGCCGGACTTCTGGATTTTCCTGCTCCACCACATCCACCACTACCACCACCACCACCACCACCACCACCACCACCACCACCACCATCACCACCGCCACCACCACCACATTCACATCCGGTGTGGTTCCATGGTCGCCGGTGGCAGGAAAAGCAGACTGACACGTTGGCATCAGTTCGTCGTATTTCTTCTTCTTCTTCTTCCTAAGGCAATGTCGAGTATGTTCGGCTGAATAATGCCAAGAAGTCTAAAGTACATTACGGAAATGTCGAACGGAAATGATGAATCGCAGCCGCCACCGTCTCTGACTTGACACCCAATAGCGACACCAACGGATGAGCTGGGAATGAATAGGGTGGGTGGGGGTCCAGAGGGGATGCTCACACGTAGCCTCGTAATAGTATCGGTTACAGCAAATAATTTGTGTGCGATACTTTAACAGTTTGGCCGCTGCATAATATCCTCATGGTATTTTTGGTGATGTCCTCAGCGCTCCTGCAGAGTGGTTGGTTGGCTTCTTTCTAAGAATCCAATGGACATTCATTAACTTGACTAAGTTGACTGGGTTGGTGTATCTGTGAAGGAGACTCTTCATTGATGATTAACCCCTTAATGCCGGAGGGTATAGGATTTCCCATACCATTTACTACCATCGCGGCATTAAAGGGTTAAAGACACCGAAGAGTGCTGACCCATTTGGAGATTGATTAGGGGCATGAAGGATTGTTATGGCCATTGGACATTAGAATGATTAGACTATAGGGACCTGCAGAGCCTCGATATTCGATTTCTGTCCGTGATATTCAATTCGATTCAAAGATGACGTCATGGTTCAAAGATGACGTCATGGTTCAAAGATGACGTCATGGTTCAAACACTTATTAGGCCTATAGTGTTGGTGCACTAGACTAATTGAGAATTAATAAATAGATTATTGAGGCATTAAAGTGCATGACTGAATTTAATGAACGTGAAAGCGGAACAGAACAGTAGGGCCTATAATTGATTTTAGTTTGGGGAATTTTTGTTGTTGTTAGAATCTTGCTAATTGACTTTTTGTCTCCTCGATTTAAACTGCAGACAGTTACTGTTATTGTGTCTACATTGATATGTTTTGTTACGCTGGTACACTTGTGCTATCAAGTAGGCCTAAAAATTGCATGGATATCAAGCTGGTAACCGCTGATTTGATTTGGGATTTGATTTGATTAGAAGTTTTATTCCCCAATTCGATTCGCGTTTTGATTAAACTTTTATTCTGCTTGGGGTTTTTTGTTGTACGTTGGAGGTTTGTCTACAGTATAGACGGGCGATGCATTCACCAATTCAGGAAGATGTTGTTTAATGTTGTTTTCTTTATACAAATATTTCTGCTAATATGATTCAATATGTTTACGTACAGGTATAAAAATATATTATATGGTTTATCTGTTATTATCTATTGCTTTGTTTATTCATTTCAGTGAGACCAGTAACCTGTACTTCTTTAATGTCTATTATATCAAAACACCGGGCTAGTGTGTAAGGTTTCGTGTGCATTCCATCCAAAACACTGCAGCTTGCTTGTAAGTTGTATGGCAGCTGATTACTTGACCATAAAACTCGTTCGTGGCATTTCCTCTTAATCTTCTCTTGATATGTTTACACAGACTTCTGTATATATACGGTCCATCTATTTGTTTCTGGGTCAGACTTTTCCCTTTTCCTTCCTTCTTCTCACACCTTCCTCCTTAATTCACTTCCTCCTCCACCATCTGCTCTTCCTTCCTGTCCCTGGACATACTAAACCGAAATTTTATGGCTTCATGTCACTTCTGATCCTCTACTTCTTCTCCAGAATTATGGCGCCCTGCTCTGACCCCAGTAACGCATTCTCCTCCGATGCTGTGTTCGCCGCCGTTACGCTGCCGACCGGCGGAAACCAATTTAATTGTTTTTTTTGTTTTTGACCAGAAACGAATTCGTACATAAACCAACGAGAGCATTAACTAAAATTGTATCGCTTTGATGTTTTATTTAGGTTTCCTGTGTTTGCTGTTTTCTCAAAGTCATTCAATATTGCCAGCTTCCTCTAGTAGATCAATAACCTTCGCCTACTAGTCTACACTGATGCTGCCCAGGTTTGATTTTGTCATATGACCTTTAACCTTCATTCAAGCCATAAGAAGAAGCCATATGCATGAAGTATTAGGCCTATTAACTTTATCGCCCCCCCCCCAAAAAAAATATAAGAAAACTAATAAGAGATAATAGCTTACACAGCACACTGAAACATACATTTCAGAACGATGCAATGCAGCACTGTACACTAACAGAATGTGATGTAGCTTTGCATTGATGGCATCGTAAACACATTCCTTGCAAGTCTAGATGTAGCGCCGCCATGTTCAGTCCCCATTGTCCATTTTATGCCGTTCCATTAAGTTTTGTTTTGCGCCATAATCCGACCATTTCAACGCAGAAATCGACCGCATTTCGTCTCGTCTTCTCGACCATTAGTAGGTCCCTTGATGGACACACTGAAACGCTATTGGTGCAGTCGAGAGACCGAAATGCCATTTATACGGTAACACCACTTAACTGGTCGCTTCGAACCCTAACTGGATCAGAGCTGCCTCCTCCGCACGGTTCGCCTAATGGTTGCCATGGCTAATGGTTGCCATGGCGATTCGGCTACACTGTGTGGGTCATTAGTGACCAATTTGTTCGCGGATCACTTAGCACGGTTCTTTGAGACCAATAGACTTTGCTGCCTCGTTGTATACGGTGGTCTGCGAGACTGCGAGCAAATGCAGCGTGCCAGTTTGTTTTGCTGAATAGGATCCCTTTACGAAACCTAAGTGGAAGGCAATGACGCGAAAGGGACAGTAGAGTGGAAAAGACGAGGACAGACATACGTAGTGAAGGAGGCAAACTTGAGAGACGTGGAAAGATGGATGCATTTAGCTTCGTTGTAGAATGAGTTATCCTAAAATGAAGTTGCCAATTAGTAGCCATTCAGTCTCTACCAGCTGACTCAGTTTCGGTACTTTCTCCATTTTTCATCCTGATGTACTGTTTCCATTTGTTCAAAGATATCTCTGACTAGCGCATCGGTCTCCAGTCACCTTGATTTCTGAAACCAGCTGTTGTTGGTATTATTGAGTTAAACATGCTGACACTTCAAGAAATTCAGAACTCTAGGGCTGGAGCCATAACGTTTCTTTTGTTACATCTTAGCCTCTGTGCCATTAAGTTTGACTTGCCTTTATGTTCAGCAAAGGGTTTGTTGTCTCATACTGGTGATCATGCTTCAGAAAATATTAAATTCTGGCCAGCAGTAACAACAATACTTAAAATCAGTCTTTACTCCCAAGCCTTATAATAATAATTCAACCAGGTCATCTGAATGTATTTCTGCATCATACCTAAAGCTAGACCTGCTCTTGGTGAATGAGTTTTTCAGTTGCTGGACGTTGATATTTAAACCCTCTCCCTATACTCTGTCCAGTTTGCTCGGTTACTTGTGTGATATTGCTTCTGCCTATAAACCATAGGCTGCCTATCTGTCTTAGTGACTGATCCTCTGAACCCATTGACCTGATCATGGATTGGATTTTTGCTACAGCACCAGCTGATGCCTCCTCGCATTAGACATCGGGATCGGGAGATAGATGCTACTGATTGCAATTGCAATTGTTCCTTGTTTGCTGGAAAATTCTATGATATGTGTGTGTGGCTGTAATGTCATGTCTTGTAAACCGACATTGTGAAACACCGCTTCAGAGTTTTGTATTCTTTGTAAGGAGAGAATAAATCACTGAGAGTATACATGTACCTGGCATTAGAATAGTGAAGAGGTAAGCTTTTTTGAAGTTTAATTGTATCTGTATATTCCCTATGTGAAGTGTCATTTGATTCAGGGCCATCTGACTGGTGATCTCACTGGTGAATGGTTCTTTTGCTCAAATTGCATGATTGAAGATCAATAGCAAGGTATACTCTTTAGCTTTAAATTTGTTATGAAAAATGCACACTTACCCATTCTGAGTTACAGAGTAGTTTGTTTAATGGTGCTCATGAGTTGATGCATTTTGTTGTAATGTAATTTCGTATGTAATTTATTTTTGCATATTTTGCAGACTTTTTTTACTGGCAAAGATGAGCAGTTGAGACTTGAATCCTGAAGAATGTGTCTAATCTGTCTGTTGTCTTGCATCCTGATTGTTGGAATGCTGCTACCAGAATCATCTGTGGCAATGCAACTGGAGTTTCCACATTCCAATCGTACCAGTCTTGTACTAAACCATCTCGTACTTGACCACAGGACAGGCACACTTTACGTTGGGGCAGTCAACAAGCTTTTCCAGTTGAACGGAGAGCTGGAGGTCGTGGAAGAGGTGACGACTGGACCTCATCTCGATCACGTCCGATGTACGACGGCATTTGGCGAAGCATCCTGTGGCGATGGTGGCACTGTCTTGTACGGCGCCGTTGAAACCAACAATGCCAACAAAGTGCTCGTACTTGACTATGAAAACAATCGGCTCATAACATGCGGGACCATATTTCAGGGCACCTGCCAGGCTAGACCGGTCGGTAACCTTTCTGTTGCTCTTGAACCAGAAGGTCGTGGCAATACCGACTATTTTATTGCTGCCAACAACGTCAATCAGTCAACTGTGGCGTTCATTGGACCGGGTCCGGATAACCAGAACGTTCTCTACGTTGCCAGTACCTACACCGGAACAACTCAGTCGACCGTGCGACAGGCAGTTCCAGCGGTAAGCAGCCGTGTCATTACCGGATCCAACCTATTCCGCTTTACCTACTTTGACGGACTCACCGGCGGTACAGCCATTCACTTGAGGCGGGAAGCCGTGGAAAAATTCCACATTTCATATATCGCCGGATTTGCTGCTGACAATTTTTCCTACTTCCTCACCAATCAGCCCGAATCGTTCTCGCTGGAAAACACTGGCACACCGCCGCTTATTTCTGAAAATCACGTCTCGAAGCTCATCCAAGTGTGCAGCCACGACAGGAAGTTTTATTCATACGCGGAAATTCCGCTGTTCTGCCGTTCGGCCGAAACCGAATATAATCTCGTTCAATCCGTTGCACTTATTCAGCCGAGTGACAGCAATGGCGGTGGCGGCACGTCCCACAGAGGAGAAAGAGTTCTTGTTGCTGCTTTTGCGAAGAGTGAGAACGGAGACGTTCTGTCACCAGCGAAACATTCAGCCGTCTGCCTGTATCGACTCAGCGATGTGCGAAAAATATTCGCGACAAACGTCCAGCGCTGCTTTTCTGCCGAACAGAAGTTGGCAGGAATGCAATTTAGCAACAGACTTTGTACGCTGTTGGTGAGTTAACCTTGCAGCAAATAAGGATGAGAGACGCGAGTTGATACGTGCTAATAATTCAAAAATAATTCAATAATAAAATAATAAAATAAATAAATAATAAAATAATTCAAAAACGGCATTAACATAGAAATGATTGAAGATGAACGCTCCATTGAGAAAATGATGATTAGATTTTCACTTGTCATTGTCATTCTCATATTATTGCTGCATCAGTTCCTGCTATTTTCTTTTTCACTTTGCACAAGAATGCAGGGATAATGCATTTAATCATTTGACTTTTTTTATTCTTGATCAGATGTGGCAAACACTGATGCAAATGTGTTGGTGCTGCTAGCAACGTTCTGTCTCCTACTGTGAGCTTTTCTCATGTCTAAATGTCTAATTGCAGGTTACTACAACCGAATGAATTGACTAGACATTTAAGACAAATGCTAAGTACTCAGCAAATATGATGAGTTGACTAAATAAGTAGACAGCATACAGCCTATATAGATTTTATAGCAAGAAGTGATGACCTGAACTGCAATTTCTTTTTTGCAGTTCTGTAGCAGTCTTTCAATTTGATTAGCATAGATCAAGTCTAGTGACAATGAAGCTTAGAGCAGCCAATAATGTAATGTAATGTAACCAGGGTTTTAATTGTTCAGAAGACATATAATCTCTGCTCTGCTATTCTCTGACTTTAGGTTTAAAAGCTTCTGATAAGTTAAGATTTACTTTTTGTTGAATGCAGTACTCCTGAATTTATAGATATTCTTCTAAGAGAAGAGAGTAGAATTAAATCCAAAAATTAGCTCATTCTAGTAGTCTTCATTATGGTTATCTTCACAGAACTTTAATATTACTGAGACCTATTGTGGGGAAGCGGAACAGAATGGTCCGCTCGTTGGAACAATTCCACTGGAATCTTCTCCGGTTATGACTTTTGATGAGCTTCTTCTGACGTCAGTTGCTGCAACCTATGTGAATGATCATATGATTCTATTTCTTGGCTCCTCAGATGGTTACATTACCAAGGTATCCATTGTTTTTTTTCTATTCAGCTTCATTGTATTATTAATAAGCATTAGCTATATAGGGATAGTATAGGCAGATACCAGTTTCAATTTTGCTATGCAGTCTCGTGTAAACCACTGACGATCACATACCTTTGATGGACCAGTTTTTAATAAACATCGTGGAATCAGGAGCAAAGTTATTTTGAGCATATTGGTTTCATAAAAAAATTGTGATTTGAAGCCTATAATTCCAAATCTCAGATCAACTCATTTAGATAGTTGCGGGTCCTTATCCTACATCACCTGACCATTATGATGAAATAGGTTCCTACTGCAAAGCAGGGCAAATTTTCATGGTTAGATATGTAATCTAATATAATTGGAGATTATAAAAGTGAATTTTTTGGTGGTCAGTAGAATGATTTGACGCAGTGCTACTCAAACTTTGAACCAAAGTAGGCTACCTAGTGTTGATCCGCAGGTGATTGGTTACACGACGGTGGAATGATAACCGGTTTTGATGGTACTCATATAAAATATTAAACCGTAGTCATTGCAAAACACAAAAAATAATTACAACACGTCATAGTGTTCATACATAATAAATAGGTTAGAAAAGCAACAGTGACAAAGTATGGTTGTTGTGAACAGCGATTTTTAATATAATAAATCATTTTTAAATATAAATTTTGCAATAACATGTTGCATAATACATGTAGGCTATATGTAATGTAAGCTGATGTTGAAAGCACTAGTCGGTGGTTACAATAGTAAACAATTATCATTTGACAGCACCAAAAAGGTTGACCAGGCTAGGTAGCACTGATTTGGCACAACAATGCTGTGCCTGGTCAAGGTTATTTGCATGTGCTGTCAATATCTAAATAAGTTCTGAACATTAACCATTTCACTTGAACTGTAAGCACGCGACTCGAAATTATTTTCACTGTTTCGAGCCTGCTTGAATCTATGGTGATACTAAAATTGTAAGAGAGAGAGAGAGATTTAAGCGTTAAACCGTGAATAATCGATTAGTATTGCATTTTAGGTAGCGCTTCAATCAGAAATGAAGCATCATGTAGTAGACAAAGTTCTCATTGATCCGGATTCGGCCATCAACAAGGATCTGCATTTTGATCGAAGCACTTCATACTTATATTCTCTGACGAAAAACAAGGTCAGAAATGAAGAATGTCCATTGAATGGCTCTGTTTCTTTCTTTAGTTTTTAAAGAAATTTACTGTCAGTATGAGTTGTGCACAGATAATATTTCTGGCCTCAATTACATAATACGGTGTTATATCAGTAATTGTTTACCCGAGGTATCTTAAGTTTCACGAAGTCTGACCAAACACGAGTTGTAGGTTTCGTCTGAACTACAGTGGCGTAGCCAAGAGGAGGGTTGGGGGATAACCCCCCCATTGGCTTAGGAAAAAACGTTTTTTAAAGGTTATTTGTCCAGTTATATCAGAAAAAACCAGCATCTGGACATAACCCCCCTCCCCTCATAAGAAATTCCTGGCTACACTAGGCCTACTGCTGAACTAAACTATGTTTTTTATGATCCGATCAGTTTTTTTGTCTCTCCAGGTCGTTAGGTTACCAGTGTCAAACTGTGAGGTGCATTCCACATGCGAGTCATGCCGGTCACTGGGAGATCCGTACTGTGGATGGTGTTCTCTCGAGAAACGGTCAGTGGTGCAATTCACTCCCACTTCTTCCATCATGTCTTATTGTTTTTTACCACAGTCAAAATTCCTAAATCATCGTCTACTTCATTTTATTGGTTTGTTTTTCTTTGTCTGAAGGTCTATGTTACTTTCTTTGTTTTACTTTTTGTCTGTCTTTCTGTCTGTCTGTCTGTCTGCCTGTCTGTTTATCTTGTCTCTGTCTGTCTGTCTGTTTGTCTGTCTGCATGTCTGTCTCTCTTTGATCAATTCCATGATTTTCTATTTGAGTCTCTGTTGTCTTCCTCATCTGACTGCATTAAAGTTTTATCCATACTGGTCAGTGTTCCTAAGGCATAGATAATATGTATTCATATAGTTATACATATATATGTGTGCTAAATATATATATATATATATATTTATATATAGGCATATAATGTATATATTTATATTTATGGATGTATGTTGAATGTAAGTCTCTTGATTTTTCTCTTCACCTCACTAAAGCCATATTAGAGACTGGCTTATTCACTGACACTACATCAAATCAAGTCTACAAGTAGAGCCTGTCTTTTTCATCAGCTTTTGATGCCAGGTCAAGATCAAGAGGATGCAGAGCTGAGCAGGTGAATGTAAGATGGTAATATGGTGGAAATCAGATATGATGATGGTGTTCATCAGATGCTGGCTTTGGAGGTTGAGTAGGTTGAAGGGCATGGTTGGCAGGAGTTACAGGTTATTATAATAGAAATTCAGAATAGGATGGTGCCAGTGCTTTCCAAGAAAGATAGATTCCAGAACTAAACACATCCAAGGTGTGATGTATTAAATATATCGATGTATGGTGGACCTTAGGGGCATATTTTTGCTTGCATTTTTTATATTATATACATGTAGGCCCTATATAGGTAATTTATATATTTATATAATTTTATATTGTTATTTGTAAGCACTGAAACTACTGAAAATTTGTAATTAAGACAAGAAAGTAATATTTTTACTAAAGATTTAAGTTAAATTAATTTTTAATGGCTGAAATAGGATCCTGGAAAATTCAGGTCGAAACCAGCAGCTCTGGTTTGCCTTTCACCTTTGCATCAGGGTTTCAAATCCCAGCCTCTGTTTGTCTCCGTTCAACAAGTGTTTGAAGACCATTTTGTTCGATCATGGTTTCGTCTTAGATCAGGAGCACCTCTGATGAGTCTCTTTCTTGAAGTGGCTCTATATAAACTTGTAATTACAGTTATATTTACGAATCCTGATGTGTCATGTGAAATTGATGTTTCATTTACCACACATATGCTTTTCAAGTGACTTTTTATTTTTTTGTGCTAGTTTTATTCTGTCTTTATCCTTTCTCTCACACACAGCTCCAAAGAAGTCTGTTTAGTAGTTTCATGTGATGATCATTTAACTACATAGTATGATTATTTTTATGATTGTGCTCACTTAGATTGTTCTTTTTTTGCTTTCCCGCAATGCGTGTGCAGGCGGTTCAATAACGTACATACATAGTACCGGTACATACTTACTTATTATGAAGCCATATCAATGATGAAAAGTTGAATTATGATTGTACGGCTTTTCAATAAGGAAATCCTTCAACTTCTATGACTTAGCTGTACACGATCAACTATATAATGACCAACATAGATTAATTATTATTAATATTGTATATTATATTATTATTATTATAGATGTATGAAATGGTAAATGCCTAGCTGCATAGACAAAAATATTTTGTTGACTATTGTCAATATACAGATAGATGTGACATGCGCATATGAAGCCAAGAAAATATGTATGCAAACAAATGAATAATACCATTGTATTTGGTATGTATTGTTGTATTTTGTGTAGTTATCCATATTATGGATTCAGTGTAGATAGAAGAATATACTAGTTAAATATATGTCTGTGCTTGCTTCAGTACACAGTAACTACACAAAATATATTATATATTATATTATAGGTTTGTGTTATTGTTGTAGGTGCACGTCGAAGGCATTGTGTGTTGACTCGCAGCTGGACAAACGTTGGCTCGCCTACGACTCGTGGGATTGTATCGGAGTTCCATCACAGTTTGTCAATCCAACGAAAATTGGAATCCGTCGAAGTGTTCAGGTTTGACAGATGATATGTCTTGCCACCTTAGAGGATATTACGCGGCTCTGATCCCAACTTGAAATGATTCTGTCTTCAGTATACTGTTGTCTTATACAGTACTGCTGCTGCTGCCATATCTGCTGCTGCTGATGTTGGTTATGTTGTTGTTGTTGCTGTTGTTGTTGTTGTTGTTGTTGTTGTTGCTGCTGTTGTTGACAATGAGGATGAATCTCATGATGAGCTGATAATATATGGTAATTTTATGACTGTTCGTCCCTCTCTGCTGTTTCTACTCTGCCAAGATGAGTTGGACGTGTTTTCGCATCCAAATGAGTCGCCACAAACATCAAACACTCGCTCATCGAGTCTGATTTTATTTCCCTTGTTGCAGACTTTCATGTCAAGCGGTTGGAATAGTAACGGGGTCGGAGAAGGCGCTTGGATGCTGTGGCAATTTGGCGCCTTCCACTTTGGTCCGATTGGCGGCGGCGGTGCTTCTGCCGGCATCAATGAAGCTGCCGTCATGAACTACCTTACTTACGAGTTCATTCTTATCTCTGTGTCCACTTCATTACACTCCATGCCTGGCTGTTGCTGAAGTCAGGCATTCCCATTTATCTCAGGCACTTCATCTCTCTGCGTCTGACTCTGTCTGTTTCTGCATGTCTGTCTCTGTGTCTGTCTGTCTCTCTCACTCTCTCTCTCTTTGTCTCTCTCTCAGTCTCTGTCTGTCTGTCTCTGTCTGTCTCTGTGTCTGTCTGTCTGTCTCTGTGTCTGTCTGTCTGGCACTCTCACTCTCTCTCTCTCTCTCTGTCTCTCTCTTTGTCTCTCTCTCAGTCTCTGTCTCTGTCTTTGTCTGTCTGTCTGTCTGTCTCTCTCTCTCTTCCTTCTGCAAGCAAATAAAGTTGTCTTGCAAATCAATTCTGTCTGGGACAAATCGAGTTGACAGATTTTCTCCGTTTGCTTTTGTCCATCTGGAGTTTTGCAGTCCGAGGATTACAAGAAATGGGCAGTCTCTGCTTGTTCGCTGACCATGGCTTTTGTTTGTCCGAGTTGATGGCATTTCGTATTTTCCATTTGTTCGAGTAATTGTATTCGATATTTTTTTGTACATTAAGAAAGTGAAGTAGCTGCTTATTTTCCTTTAATTCTCAATGACTAAGATACAACAACAGCAACAACAACAACAACACCTTTGAAACACCTCTAAATAATTTGTTTTGTTAAGGTGCTATATAAATGCATGGAAGTAAAAGTTCTGATTCAATTACCGTCCCAGTGAATTTTAAATGGTGACAGCTGATATAATGACATAAATCCGTGACTATCACTGACTATGTGATCTAATGAATCCATTCCCATAGCCATCTAATGATCTAATAATCCCATTGTCATCAAATGGTCAACTGGCCATTTAATGATCGCATAGCCATCTAATGTTCACATTGCCACAGATGTGGCCGGTCTTGCCAAGCAATCAATCATTGTCTCGACCATTCCAATCACAAATCTTGCCAGATTCCAAGTGAGTTCTCTAGGTTATTATTATTATTATTATTATTATTATTATTATTATTATTATTATTATTATTATTATTATTATTATTATTATTATTATTATTATTGTTTTTTGTTTTTTGTTTTTTTTGTGCGCCCGAGGTAGTAAAGATCCCTCAGGCTAAAAGTGTAAAAAAAAAATAAAATCAGGTTATAGGTTCTCGTCTCCAACGTGCTCAAAGGTGCCTCTAAATGCCACGGCGTTAAATCGTTGCGTGCACACTGATAAACGCTGGAAAAGATGCAATGTTATTATTATTATTATTATTATTAAATAAACTTGTAACGCGCACAAGGTCACACCGAAATGTGTATCTGAGGCGCGGTTGGGCAGGACAAGCCAACTGTGCAAATCTTCTTTTGCAAATTTATTTAATATTACTGTGTTTTTAACATGAATATGTCCACCTCACAATTTAAGTCACATTTGAGACTGGCTTATTCGCTGACACTATTATTATCAATTTATTAGCAATATGGTAAGAATTGAATTTTCTTCTCGGCAACTAGAGTTTTGGAGTGCATTTTGGATTGCAGGTGACTATTGGTATAAAGTCGTTACCACCGTTGCATTCATTGGATAAATACCTTTGCTTCTTTGGATCTGCCAACGTTTCATCAGTTGGAATTGTTGCTCCCAATGAAATCCGATGCCAGACCCTGCTGCCAGCTTTGCGAAGCTTTCTACCATCATTTGGAAGAGCAGGTGGGCAGGCAGTTTATATAGGAATTTTTTATGATATTGGGATTGTTGCATTTACATTTCCAAAGTTCTCCAAATGCTAATTATAGAATATCAGGTAACTTGCAAGCATAGAGCTAATGCTGCACGTACTACTGAAATCAGAATGATGATAGCTTTTTTCAAGGGTTTTTTGTGGCTTAGTTCGTAGAACCTAGCAACCAATGCCACTGACAATTTTAGTGAATGTATTCGTCAACTTTTTTTGTTGCAGATTTCTTGATCACGTCTGGTATTTGAATACCGCTGAATCTGTCATGCCAGCTAGTTTTAATAATTTGAACATTTAGAACCATTCCTCATTTCCATTCAGCTTACTACTAAGTACTACTTGATCTTTTTTATCTTCATGTTGTATAAACTAGCAGTGCGTTTGCAGGTGGTTCAATAAAGTACATACTTACTTACTTAGATCACATGAATGTGTCGCTGTCGATTTATTCAACTGCAACGAATGTTTCGTTTGTGGAAACAGTTATCACCTTCTACAACTGCAGCCAACACATCTCGTAAGTTTGTTTCTAAAAGCGTATAAAATAATTATTTCAAAAATTAAAATACATTTGGGTTTTTAGTGATGGATTTATTTAATTGTCTACTTCATTTGACTCACTACTCTTAGGAATGGATGGATTCACTGATATATTTTATTTATAATTAAAATTGACTGCTTAACTTGTGAGTGTGCATTTTTAGGATTTGTTTAATTGATAATTAATGGCTTATGTTGGTTAAACAAAACAGCAGAACTAAAAATAGTTAATTTATTTACATAATTTATTGATTTGATGATTGTTTCATTTAAGTTATTTATTATTATTCAGTTTATTTCATTCATGCAAATTCATGATTGTCACACTGGTGATTTGTGAAATTGTTTAACTCATTACTTTTATTATTTATTTTCATTTATTCATTTTTAGGTGCCCAATATCTCATTTACTGATTCTTTAATTACCTCATTGGTGTTTGATTGTGTCATTAGCTGCTCTACTGATTTTGACATGCTGACATGGATTTCTATTTATATGGCTTGATGGATGGCGAATTCACTGACCTTAGCTTAGCGACTGACTGAGACTGCCTGACTGGATAGTCTAAGAGTCTGATGAATTCTTTGGTTGATTGGTCGGCTGATTGATTGTTAGGTGTACTCTGTGTACAAGTGCTTTGTGGGGCTGTCACTGGTGTGTCCAGTCCAACCTCTGTAGTCAGTCTGATGAACTGACCAAGTGTACCGCAAGCACGGTCAGCAGACCAGAGGTAAGCAGATAAAGCATGTGCTGCTTGTAATGTTCCACCATTTACCCCAAACACAGAAACAGTAATGTAATGTAATTGCTAAAATTTGTTATTATATGAGGATTGTTATTATATGAAGATTAAAAGCAACTGGGAAACCATTGCAGTTCTTCATTAGAGTTTAAGTGCACATACAGATGCATCAAGTGTGTGCTAAATTTATATAGCCTACTGACTGTGTGATGCATACTGCTTGAGTGCTTTGCAAGGTCAGTTGTCAGCTAAAACCATTGGCGTGCCAAGAGTTAGACAGCAATGGAGTTGCAGTTGGTTTTTGACAAAGCTAGTGCCCTTGCCCTCCTGAGAGATGTCATACATAGACTAGCATTGACCCTAAAGACTCTATCACCTGTTTTGCCTAAGTTTGTGCTAGCCTGTTTTCAATCTTGCTTAATTTAAATCTTCTTAATTATAACTCGTAATCTTTTCCGACTCAGTTCTGCTTTGAATTTGCCTAAATTGCATACGAAGTACTTCATGATCTGGAATCAAGTGACCTCACTGACTAAAGCTTTCCATCCGCTAAGTCTGTTTCATCACTTTCATACCACCCAGTCACAGCTTAGATGAGATTCATCCTAATTGAGAGGAGTGTGTCAGAATACATGGAAACAGTACATCTTTCCGACAGCTGTTACTGTTAGAAAGAAGTGTTGTTTCCATACATCTTTCTGACAGCTGGAACTGTTAGAAAGATGTGTTGTTTACATGTGTTCTATAATGTATGGGATTCATCGCCCTATCCTTATTTCATGTTGTATGAAGACTTATCTGTTTCCAGCCAATTGTACTTTTGAGGGGAGCTGATTCTAATTCATAATGCAAAGATTATTGATTTTTATTTCTGAATTTAACACAACCAGGACACGACTTCTACAGTAAATGTTGATTGATCATAAAAATAATAATGAAACGGTGATGACAAAGATTCTATCTAATTTTATATTTAACAATGTGTGAAATTCTGTGTTTGAATGCGTTTTCATATGGATTAATCACAAGCTGTAAACAGAACATGAAGCTTGGTTTTATTCTTTAGTATAATTATGCGATCTGAAATCTGCAACTGCTTAAGGTCTATTTTTCCGAACTTTTTATCACTTACAGATGTGTCCGCAACTGAGACACCAAGCTGGAGTTTCAATGATCATTTCAGCCAACATTCCAATGGAAATACGAATACCAGCAATGCATTTACCTATTCCAATTGTAGGCGTTTAACGTCCTTTCGTCCAATTTTTATTGACGATATTTAATGCAATTCCATCAGTTTTTGTAGTGATTTTATGCATACAGTGATAGCATGTGGGAATTGAATCTGTGATTTAATGGTGTAGCTTTGGTGAAATTTTAATTTGCAGACTGTCATTTCAACCTAGACTCATGGTATTCTTTAAGTTAGTATTTATTTCAATTCTCTAGTTCTTACATTAGTACAATACTATTGTCTAATTAATTACACAGCATATGTGATAAGCAATTGGGATTGAGAGCAGTGATGATAAAATGAGAGGTTTGAATCTGTGTGATTTCCATTACTTTTAGATTACTCAACCTGTCAGCTGCTTTGTATCATAATTATATCAGTCAACAAAGATTACTATATGCAATTAAAACACAAGTTTTCTACTTAAAAAACTACGGCACTGAAATTCTTTGCAATCATTTAAATGTGTCCAGTGTATTTGTTCAATAGATATCCTTATGACCTTGCATTGAAGCCATGTTTCAAAATATCGAATTCATTTGAGTAAACTTTGTCTTTTTTATGTTTTAGAAAACTGTAATTTTTTGGGCAAATAAATACTTTCAGAATCCTGTTCGTGGCTACCAGTGCATCATACATCTTACTGCACCACCTGTATTGGTTTCTGCAAAGCGAATTTCACCTGAAGAAGTTATCTGTGAGGCTTATGAGGTAAATGGTTTTATTAAAGACTGAGAACTATCAGCAGTAATTGTAAATGAACTTATTGGATACGTTATTTTCCACAAGCTGTTCTTCTTCTTTCTCTCTTCCGTCAGTCATGCGACGACGATGAGGCTTTCACATGACTTCTCCAGACTTGTCTATTTCTGATGAGATCCTTTGCTCTTGGTATACCGATATCCATCATCTTCAGATCCTCTCTGACATTGTCCATCCAAGTCTTTGGTTGTCTTCCTCTGCTTCTCTCTCCTTCTCCACAAGCTGTATAAGTTGACAAATTAAAATTTAAATCTGTGAATATTTTCCAAATATAGGTTTGGGGAGGTGAGATGACCAGAGAGTCCTGATATACAGAGGTGTCATAACTAGGCCTAATGACATTGTTTGGTTAGAAATTGGTTAAATAAAGGATATGCTTACTTTTTTTTAGCCTACTTGCTTATAAGTTTTGAATAATTTCATCTAAAGCATGATGAATCTATCTTTCAACTTTTACTAACTTACATTCGTTGCTCTGACAATGTTTCGTACTAAGAAAAGTTAGATTGAAATAGGTATACTCCTCTGATATATAAATTTCCTAAATAAATAAATAACTAGTTGTTGAGATGTGATGTTATCTGTGTGCTGACCATTTTAAAGAAGCTTGAGCTCCTGAAACCTTGGTATGATTTGTGGACTCACCTTTGCAGAATTACTGCAAAGATTTTTCTTGGATGTTAGCTGCTTTTGTATTTTCATTCACTGCAGTACAGCTATGATCCTCAGGAACCAGAAAAGGTGGCAAGTGTTGAGGTCATGTGGAATAAAGATTTCTATATTGATGACTTCTATGGTGTCTCAGGTAGGCTACATTCTATGGTGTATCCGGTAAGCTACCTTTCCTGAGCAAAATGTGTGACACAATAATTAATTATTGCACTTCATTCGCTTCGTTTTATGTGAAGTCATTTTGTCTTATTTTCTGTTTTTGAATTGTTTGCCAGAATTCATTCATTCATGCAACAATTTATATAGCACCCTTTCAACGATGCTCCCACTACAACTAGGCTGGGGTACAAATAAGTCTTAGTGAGTTTATAGGACATGGACGAATTATCCCTAGGTAATAGGCACCATCTCCAATGGGAGACTGTCCGAGACAGAAGATCTACAATGAGGTAGCACGATGCTGGGTGGGGTTAAGGTGCTAACACCAGGAATCAAAAGATGTCTGCAGAGTAGAGGAATTAATTTTGTTGTCTTCCATGACAGAACAGGACAACAGAGCTCACATAATTATATAGGCTTGAGCATAGCCAAGAAGGTCAAAACTGCTGTTTAGAGACACCTGTTGTGTAACCTGGATAGATGATGTTACTGTGACGCTGCTTTGTCTTAACAGTGACGATATACAAGTGTGAGGTGTTGGCAACAGACTGTAGTACGTGTCTCAGTCTACAGGAAGTGACACGTTCGGCCAAGTACAACTGTCAGTGGTGCAACAGTAGATGTCAGCACAATTCGACGTGTGGCCAGGACCGAACAAGAAGCTGTCCGCTGCCAAATATCCATGATGTCAGTTATTTTGCTCATCTACTATCTAGTATCTATTTGTTCATCTTTGTATTTCTATGTCATCGTTTAAACAGCAAGAATCTTGCTAATTTAGTCAAGACTTTAGAAATTATAGATTTACCTTAATATGAATAATGAGTTAATGTTCTCATTGGAAAATAAGGTCTCAAGTTGTGGGTGGGTTGGTGGGCTGGGTGGGTAGATGAATGGCTAGTATGCATCTGCGTGTATATGTTCATGTCTGCAAGGTAATGCTTCTAATATAATTAATATAATTATAATACCAAATGTGCACGTCGATGTATGGTATACACACACACACACACACACATATATATATATATATATATATATATACCTGAAATCAACCACACTGCATATATATATAAACAAATATATATATTTATATATATATGCAGTGTGGTTGATTTCAGGTATATCCACTGAGTGGTCCGTTGGAGGGTGGAACGTTGCTGACCATCACAGGAACGAATCTCGGTAGAAGCGTTGACCACATTCACCATTCCATCTTCATCGCTGACGTTCCATGCGAAGTCATTCCCAGCGAATATGTCGTCTCACGTCGGTCAGTCGTCACACCGTGACTTCATGTCATGTTATGTCAGCATCTCTAAATTATAATGCATACAGCAGATACAAATTAGGAAGACCTACTAGAAGTTAATTAGGAAATCGAAGATGTCAATGCTGATCATGCAGCAGTGCTCTGGTTCAGAAAGATATTATGATATATTTTGTGTAAGCATCCATATACAAATGCACTTAGCATAATTATATAACCATATCATGCATAATTGAATATAATTTTATAGGCACAGATGCGTACATATAATGGATATGGTGAGATGCAGTGGTGCATGTTCGGTGCTTTTGAGCCGGAAAGTTGCAAGTTCGAATCCACCTCAAAGCTGCTGTGTTTTAATAGAAATTACTTCTAGTAGGCTCGCCATGAAAGTGAAGGAAATTGAGGAACCGTTTGGAATATCATTCAATTCTGGTCTGTAAAATGAATGTTTGTATAATGTTTGTATAATGTTTGCTTCATTTCAGAATTGTTTGTAAGACGGGTGCAGTCAGCAGACGCAAGCAGGCAAGGATCGTTGTAACAATTGGCGATGCAACTGTTTCCTGGGAAATGGAATTTAAGTATCAGGTAGTCTATCTTTTATTAATTTTTATGACCTGAATTTATGTGTTTCTAGAATAGTTTGGGTGGTGATATACGGATAATAGAAGCACTTGTATGGCGTTCTTCAGAAACTTTTTACAATAGCTTGCAGTAGTTCCTTTTTGCAGTCCAGGAACTAGTCCCTGTAACTGATAACCTGGGTACTATCAAATGGTAGCTAACCATCACTGTCTAATGTGTCTATGAAATATGGGAATATATATTTTTTTAAACACCAGTTCAAAGATTATTTCTAACAGTGAATGTTTCACGCATGGTTAGGTGTAATACTTGTTTCAGAAACCTGATGTGGTTAGTGTTTCACCAAGACTTGGTCCAATGGCAGGAGGAACTGCGATTACTTTCCATGGATATGACCTTGACACTGGAGGATTCATCCAGATTCTTTTTGACTTTGTTCCTTGTAAGCTGGACAGGTCAGTGACGAGTTTTCTGCTCTAAGACATCTATGTCAGAAGGTCACATTATTGCAAAGAGATTGTTGCTTGTCTGTGTTCTTAATTGACATCCATGTGCTTACTTTTGAAATATTTTGTTCATTGCTACGTATTTTAAGATTAATTAATTGATTATCGTTTGAAATTCTAATCTATTAATATTAACCTGTTTGATCATTTTTTTAACTTATTTCATCTTGTTGACTCACGTCGAGTGTCTCATTTCTGAAGTCAACGATATGGCAAACAATGATTATAATGTGAAATGTTTGAGTGGAAAATTAAGCGAATTCATTTTGCATTCAAGGTAAATGCTGGTGGAAAGATAGAAAATGAAGATGAAAGTGACTGCCTTCATAGCAAGAAAAGGAATTAACTGAAAACACATCGCTAATGTGTCACCTTCAGCACATGGATTGATAAAGTCATAACATGTAGAAAAGTAGCATCTAACTTAATGACTACATTTTTTACTGCTTTCACGCTTTATATCTTGGATACCAAATTAATTTGATTTTGAGGCAAAATTTTTGTGATTAATTGCTTGATTTGTTTTTCGGTACCAGCCCTAGTTTCATTGTTTGTATGCGTAACAGCTTCATTATTTATTGAATGTGCTTCATTACTGATTGTGTTCATTATTTCTTATTGTCTGATGCAGACTGTGCTGCATTTCTATGTGCTTGTTCCTTTACTCGTGAATCATAATTCATATTTATTATCTTTTCGATTATCAGTAGAGTATTTATGATCGCTGTTTTGCTTGGCAGCTCTAGCAGACAAATATATGGACAGAAGGCAGGCTGGGTCGTATCAAGATAAACAGTTGATTGATTGCGATAATGATAATAAATCTGAGTGACGGATTGACTGAGCAAAAGGGCAAACAAGAATAAACTTGATTGAGACGAAGATATTGTTCGACTTAAGATGGAGATATCGGTGTGCATTGTTCTACCATCTCTTCAATTGTTATCTGCTGCATTGTTCGACCATCTCTTCAATTGTTATCTGACGCATTGTTCTACCATCTTTTCAATTGTTATCTGCTGCATTGTTCCACCATCTCTTCAATTGCTATGCCGTGCACAGTGACAGATGAGCACCCAGTTGTGTGCTTTTACTCTCGATTCCATTCTGGAATCTGATGCACTTCCTGTATCATGATGGTCTCTCTCTGTCTGTCTGCTTATACAGGCTTCGACTGAATGGCACAGCATTGGTATGCACGACGGTGCCAGTTCTTAGCGCTATGGTACTACCAATTGCTGTCATCTTTGATGAAGTCGCCAGACGAATTGACCAGACGTTTGAATATACGGAAAATCCTACGATTCTTGACATCAACCCACTCACGTCATTCGCCAGGCAGGTCCTTAACCCCGTCAATAAATGCAACTCCTCACCACTACGACTAATGTTGCTTCACTGAATAAATATCTGATTTTTATCGCAAATCTTTTGAAACGGTTACATATTAAAGCACACTGATTTTATATGGTGGTATATTTGTAGTATGAAAGCAATTGATGCTAAATTTGAAATGTCTAGGCAGTGTGAAGGCAAGTTGGTTAGGCCTAAGTCATGATGAAAATTAAATTAAATTATTTCAATGAGCCTATCATTCAGCAGAGATCGAAAGTTGAGTAAGTTACAGTTTCAAAGGTTTTTTGTATTAGTTTATTTCTTGCAATCCTGTTGTTAGCATACGAGCTTTCAATCAAGAATTGCTGCACCGTTTCTGGTAATGACAATCTGTTTCACCAGCGTTTGCTTCACTTTTGTTACTTAGTTTTGCAGCTGATTTTTAATTTTGTTACGGTTGTAATTCTTTAGTGGTGGACGAATGATCACAATTACTGGCACTTCCTTCGGTTCCATTGGACAGGCTTTCCTTCATCTCTCCAATGGAATTTCTACCCATAATTCTTCAGTAAGTACAAGAATGGAGCAATTCCTAAGACTTTCACTCATTCGTTCATTCATTTCTAGAATTTATATAGCAAATTTTTAAGAAACCTACTCAGAGGTCCTCCCAACCCAGCCACAACTAAGAAAGTAGGATTTGAGCGAATTGTTAAAAGTAGAGGAATTTAGCCTTGGCATAGACTTGAAGATAGTATTATGGACATAATTAATCCACTTGCCTTCTATGGTTCTTTTGTTTCATTGCCTCTTTTGATATGTCATTATTCTTTAATTTTAAATTTATTTGAACTTATGAGTTCATAACAGTAGCCAAACTGTTAACCACATGTCGCTTCAAAGCTAAAGTACCATAGACTGGCTTCACTGGCATCAACATGGCTTCTGGTGTCAAATTTTTTTGGTTGTTGAAAGTATTGTAAATTTCTGTCCATTATATTTAATCATCTATAAAATGATTGTTGGATGTTTTTAGTGCTCGTTTATCAACAACTCAACCTTTACCTGCGCCTCTCCGAAAATCAGAAACGAGACTCTGAAACAGCGGAGGATCGACGCTTTCCAAGAGTTCGGCGACTACGAAGTCTGGTTTACGATGGATGGTGTCACGTCTGTCCGTAACATGTCTCTCCATTTTCCAGATGTAAAGTCAACGTTTACAGTCGTTCCAGATCCGGAATTCATACCTTTTGATGGTGGCAGGAGAGTCTACCGGGGAGAGGCACTGATTCTTGGGGTAAGAGAATAAAGCACTGATTCTTGGGGTAAGGGAATGAAGCACTGATTCTTGGGGTAAGGGAATGAAGCACTGATTCTTGGGGTAAGGGAATGAAGCACTGATTCTTGGGGTAAGAGAATGAAGCACTGATTCTTGGGGTAAGGGAATGAAGCACTGATTCTTGGGGTAAGAGAATGAAGCACTGATTCTTGGGGTAAGGGAATGAAGCACTGATTCTTGGGGTAAGAGAATGAGGCACTGATTCTTGGGGTAAGGGAATGAAGCACTGATTCTTGGGGTAAGAGAATGAGGCACTGATTCTTGGGGTAAGGGAATGAAGCACTGATTCTTGGGGTAAAGGAATGAAGCACTGATTCTTGGGGTAAGAGAATGAGGCACTGATTCTTGGGGTAAGGGAATGAAGCACTGATTCTTGGGGTAAGGGAATGAAGCACTGATTCTTGGGGTAAGGGAATGAAGCACTGATTCTTGGGGTAAGGGAATGAAGCACTGATTCTTGGGTAAGAGAATGAAGCACTGATTCGTGGGGTAAGAGAATAAAGCACTGATTCTTGGGGTAAGAGAATGAGGCGCTGATTCTTGGGTAAGGGAATGAGGCACTGATTCTTGGGGTAAGGGAATGATGCACTGATTCTTGGGGTAAGGGAATGAAACACTAAATCTCGGGGTAAGAGAATAAAGCCATGCCTGTGTAGACAGTTGTTTTTCTGTAGAGCATCTTACATTATTTTGCGTCTTCCTCTGCATTACCTCTCTGTATACAGTGTGAACCGAGTAAACAGTCTTTAGGTTACATTCCTTACGATAAAGCATGTGAACTTGGCCACACATAAAGCAACATAGGTAGAGTATAATAAGATACTACAACCGCAAGGTCAATATTTGGCACCTCATTGCAGTTTCGTATGACACATTAGCCAGTATGGAATGATGCCTTCTTTTGGGGATACCATAATTCCAATTTGCATTCAGCAGAATAACATGTAAATCAGGAACACGCAAGTGAGCGTGCACAATATTACTTTACTTTGGGTAAAACTGCTTGTTTATTTGAATATTTCAGGGCGAGAATTTGAATCTTGCGTGCACATCATCTGAAGTTATGGTGTTTATTGGTGCGGAGATATGTCGAGTGAACTCACTTGACGTTAACACCCTTTACTGCACACCACCAGTCAACCAACCGCAAGCCTTAGACTCCTATGGTTTGAGGAGGGGAGGTCTTCCAATTGTTAAGGTTTGTATCTTATGCTCTTAATTTGTTTCCTGTTAGTTAATTAATTGTGACTGTTTGACCATGGTTTATTGCAGTTGATTGTATCTGATCAGTGATTTCTTTATTTTTTGCTGTCAGTAGTTTTTTTGCAATCAGTACTATCAGTAGCCTGTGTCAAACAGATATGTGATGAAAATGCAGGTAGCACTTGCCTTGATATGCCAAACTGTTAAGTATGTCTTGTCATATCATATCCTGTTATGATTTGACATGTCATGATAATACATGAAATGACATGAACTGTAATGACATGACATGTCGTGATTATGATAAGACATGACATGTGTTCATGATTTCACTCAACCTACATGTATATTTGATCATGTTGATGTTCTTGTTCCTAACCTCAACCATTTTCCAGTTGGCTGCACTAAGAATAATCGATCCTTGCGGTTCTGGTCCATTGATACTCTTTTGTCATGACAAAAGCACGACTATAATGTATGCGAAGACAGAAGTTATTGGACTAGATTAGATTATTTTGCGAGCTATGTGTAAAACTTTTGTAGTATGGAAATTTTTCTTCTCTGTAGGTTGTGGTTGGAAATTTCATCCAAGTCTTGGGAGAACTTGAATACCAAGGTTCGATGAACAGCATTAACGAGTACTGGGTGATAGGGATTGGGGTTAGTGGTGGCGCCCTGTTCACAGTCGTAGTCATCATACTTGTCGTCTACAAACGCAAAAGTTCTGAGGCTGTGAGGCAATTCAGGAAACTCCAGTTCCATCTGAATACTTTGGAAATCAACATTCGCAACGAGTGCAAACAGGGTATCTACCATCTACCATCCGTTAGACTGTTTAATTAAGAATAGCAACATTTAAGAAATTAGATGTGATTACTGGTATGGCTGCTCAATGCTTCAGTGCTCAAGTATCACCAACAGCTGCCTATTCGAAGCTTTAATGATTTCTAGCCTCTCTTTATCTCCAGTTAGAAGAGTTTTGCAATATTATAGGGTGACACGAAAGTTCGTTCACCGTTTTCAAAATGCGTTGTCTCAGTAACGGCTTCATATTTCTTTATAATATACACATTTTCTTTACTGTGTAAATTTGATGAACGCAGATTTTTCCGCAAAAACTGGTCGTCTTTACATTTTCTTACAAATAATGGTGAAAACGGACAGGATCATATTCAAATTTGTACCAATATCTTTCATTTGACTGATGTATACACTGACCAAATATTATAAAGAAATATGAAGCCGTTACTGAGATAACGCATTTTGAAAACGGTCAACGAACTTTCGTGTCACCTTATATGTCCCGTTTTCTTGGTCAAATATTTAATCTCATTGTTTTGTTTTAGGAATATTAAGACCAATTATGTTTCACATAAATGAAAACAGTGGTATCATTTATATTCTTATCATTAGCGTATTCATGTGTAATTGAGTATCACTTGATGCTTGTGAGATCAAATGTAGGCCTACAGTTGTTGCATTTGCCAATGTACAACACATGTATATATTTTTAGCATTTGCCATTATTAGACCAATAATCTCCAATGCATTGGTTTTACTGTAGCCTTTGCAGAACTGCAAACAGAAGTGTCTGACTTCACCAGTGATCTGAACGTCATTGGAATTCCATTCTGGGATTACAAAACATTTTCTCACAACATCCTTTTTCCAGCCCATCCTGACTACTCGGTGCTGCGGTGCAACATGAAGGTAGAATGTTGACCTGATTACGGCTTTTTTTAAAGCGCCATTCCTTGTTAAGCCTTTTGCATTATACATTGGCTCAATGAAAGTTGCTAACCACAATAATGATGATTACAATTACTATAACTTTGAGGTTTTACTTCATAAAATAAAATTGACGAATTGACTTTTTAGTGCTGTAATCGATCATGTTCATGTTTTGCAAACTGCAGACAAGAAACGGACGATACAAATGTTATGACGACCGACTTCAAGAGTTCAAGCAGCTTCTGAACTGTTCACAGTTTCTTCTCGTTTTTATTCATACTCTGGAGGAACAGAAAAACTTCAGCGTCAAAGACAGGTAAAGATGGAATATCTGGAATTTTATGGGTAGCAAATGCAGCTGAATGTGTGATTGTTTGGCATTAAGTTACATGTCTTTAATTTCAGTAATGGAAACAGATAACCATCATGTCGGTTTAGATGAACAGGCAGCCAGATGTTTAATATGTGCGTTTGAATTAAAAAGTTTTGGTTGCTAAAAGGTTGCAATTTAGAAGTGCAGATAAAATACCAAATACCATGTGCCTCATGCTATATGGTGGCAAGCAGCTCATAAAATAGTCAGTTAGGAATTGCCATTGCAAATGACTTCTATACAAAAATTAACTGTTTCAATTTACAGATCAATATTTGCATCACTCCTGGTTATTGTTCTTCACGACAGAATGGATTACATTACAGAGTAAGCATGCATTTACAATCTGTAAGCTATGAAGATTGTTATGAATTTAATACTGTGTTGGTTACCAAGTTATGCTTAATAAACTCTTGCTGATAAAGTGTAAATTGACCATTCAAACTTTATAGAAGTGCCGTTCCTTGCAGAAGTCGGAAGGTTAGATAATTTCAGATTATGTGATATTCTGTAGTATAGTATTCAGATTGCTAATCTGAAGTTTTAGATCTCATTCCGAAAGGTTTCATTATTATCAATCAACCGTTTATTGACAATAGAAATCTCAGGTAAACTTAGATAAGAAACCGAAACAGAAAATTCAGAATTTCAGAATTAATCCGCAGATGTCGTCAACAAGACAACCCTGAAAGGCTAAGAAAATTTTGTCTATATTATTATCTCACAATCAATTTTAGTAAGAATTTTATAGCATTAGTGTGTATTTTTTGGTTGCCCTGATTTAAATTTGAATTAGATATGCTATATTATTAGATTAAGGAGATGCTATATTATTAGATCAGATTTTCTTAGCTAGTCTTTTATTTGAAGTTATCTTTTAGGATTCTGAAGGCTTTACTAAATGATTTGATTGACCAATATGTGGAGAAACGACATGCCAAACTAATGCTTCGAAGGTACGTTTTATTTTTTTACTTCAAATAGATGCAGGCTGTTGTACTGAGTATAATAATTTTAGCTAATTGATGATTATAAGAACTTCTCTTTTTAGGAAGCAATGGTTCTTGTAACTTGAAGCAGGTACAGAATTAGCATAATTGGAGGTTAACAGGATGTAAAATATAACGAATAGTGCAAAAAGACACAAATAGTTTTCCAGAATTTAGTTAATGTAACAAAATTTATGGATTTAAATTGATAGAGAAAGTATAATCATTAAGAAAAAAATGTGAGAATCAGTTTTTTGTTGTTTCTTTATTCATTCATTCAATAAATTCAATAATTCAAGAAATTCATGTACAAGCACCTAGCTGTTTGGAAGCACTCCCGTCTAGCCTCAACTAAGCAGAAAAGTGTTCAAGTATTAATAATGTCTGTAGCATCAAGAGAAAATATAAACACCTAGATGTTGGGCTGACGCTTACAGCCGAAGTGCATTAAGACTTTTGCACGACTGTGTTTAGGACGGAGTCTGTGGCTGAGAAACTGCTGACGAATTGGTTGACGTTGTGCATGTACGATCACCTGCGAGAGCATTCGGGCAAAGCGCTTTTTATGCTCTACAAGGCCATCAAGCATCAGACGGAGAAAGGCCCGGTCGACGTCATCACATCTGATGCCCGCTATGCCCTTACCGAGTATCGACTTCTCCAACAGAAGATTGAGACTAGAGTGCTGGTAAATACTTGACGTTGCTGTCGCCTTACTTTCGTTTATAAACTTTATATGTAAGAGAAGTTTTAAAAACTTGATTCTTATTGGATGGAGTTTTGCAGGGAGTAAGTAGGCCTAGTTCATCCTGACAATGCATTCTACATTGTTGCATAGGCCTACCCTATCACCCAACATTTACACTTCTTTAGCTTAACAGTTTGGTGGCTACGGTTGCGTTACCATGTCCTAAATATGGTAAATTTAGGTGCAACAGACAGCAGTAGGCCTACAGAGGATGTTGAGCACATCAGTTACATACATGTATCCTGTCACTTATTAGTTCAAGTATTCGATACATGGTGCATAACAGTGCATGGTACATGTCATGCAGTCATAAAAACATTTTAGACAAGAATTTTATCGTGACGTTGTTTGAGCATGCATGTACAATAATTTCCTACAATTATAGTGGCTGGGAGCAACAACTTACTCTGAAGGGACAAGTTTTACGAATGGTTTGCCCATTTTACATCGAAGAACTTGATGCAAGGATGATGCCTGGAGTAATCCAGGGGTTATTTTAACGTGCAGCTGGACACAAAGTGTGTAGTTGGAAAACGAATTTGTGCAGTTGAAAATCAGGTTTTGTGCAGTTACTTTTTTACACACAATCGCATAAACAATGTAGGCCTAAGTAACCAATATATTTTAATTAAACTAATTGTAACAAACAAGATTATAAGACATTTTTGCCGTGAATCTAACTTTAAATTTCTATTGACAACTCTATTGGCATAAAATACAAGAAAACAAGTCTAGAGATAAAGACATGGCATATTCAAACAAGCTGTCTGATGCAAGCCAAATAACGCTTAGCTTAGTTGCTGTTTACATCATCGTATTACGTGGACTGTTATAATATAGCCTACTGTAATACTATTAATTATTATATGGTTAATGGTTATAATGTTATTATTTACTATCATGATATATGACACAACCCTGCTAAAATGAGAATAACTTACTGCTAATATTTGTACAAATACTGCTTTTGTACAACTGAATGGCTTCTCACCAGTGGTATCCTTCAAATTTTAAACTGCAGAATTTCAAAATGTTTGGTCTTATTATTTGAACACATATAGTCATAGATGTAAAAAACGATAAAAACGAAATAAAAAACGGTAAAAAACGCCGTTTTTTTCAAAATAATAAAAAACGACAAAAAACGATAAAAAACGGAAACGGAAAATAATTTGACTTTGCTACATCTAAAACCGCATTTTAACCATGAAAATCTTGATTAGGAACCTACTACACGTAGGCTATCTCTTAAATGATGATGTTAAACGATGAAATAATGACTTTCGTTAGCTGGATCCTTGAGAGTTGGCGGAAAACATAAGAAATATCAGGGGAAAAAATAAAATTAAGTAAAATAATAATAAAAAGTAAGTGTATAAATAAGATAAAGAAAAAATAAAAAACGATAAAAAACGATGGGAAAAATAAAAAACGAAAAAAACGACGTTTTTTGGGACAGAATAAAAAACGGAAAAAACGTTTTTTACAACTATGCATATAGTAAAACCTAAAAACAACATCATTACTACACTTGGCTACCTGAATTTGGTACCGGTAGTTTATTAGTTCTTGATTGATTTGTGTACCATTAAATATGATTTCAGAAAGTACGTTTTGGTCAGCAATTCAGGACCATCTTGGGAAATATGGTTAAACTTATATAGTGCTGAAAAGTCTGCTTATATAGGCTACTATTATATTCATGTCTGCATTTATTCATTAGAATAACTCAGCAACTGGAGAACTGAGCTGCTGAACTCGATACATAAAGATATTTTTATTGTAATTATAATTTATATTGAATCCTAAAACACTTTTTTTTATCAGTAAGCTTACTGAATAGTCTGGAGTTATTTTGCTAAAATGGCACCTTAAAAGGGTACCATTATAGTGTGGAAATAGAACCACCCCAAATATTTGTTACGTGTTGCTTATATTTATTGAAGTCTAAACCCACTCTTATAAGCACTGAAAAGTACAGGTATTTTGTTAAGATGACACCTTAAAATGCCGCCATTGCAATGTGAAAATTCAAAAAGTTTCTGATGAGGCTCTGAAAAGTACAGGTAGGCCTATTTTGTTCAGATGACACCTTAAAATGCTACCACTGCAATGTGGAAATTCAAACAGTTTCTGATGAGGCTCTGAAAAGTACAGGTATTTTTGTTAAGATGACACCTTAAAATGCTACCATTGCAATGTGGAAATTCAAAAAGTTTCTGAGAGACTCTGAAAAGTACAGGTATTTTGTTAAGATGACACCTTAAAAAGGTACCATTGCAATGTGGAAATTCAAAAAATTTCTGATGGAGAGGGGCACATCCCCTCCCCATACTCCTTCCCCTACCCGTCTCCGCACTACGCGCCTCATGAGAGTCCTTCGGACATTCGATTGTCTTCCCCAGAAACCTGATTTCCCCCCAGCGGAGGGGGACCAGATTAAACACTGCTCTTTGGAGAAGTAGGTTTATAAACTTAGCCAGTTACATTATCATAATAATGATAATAATATGTGTCCCGCTATATGATAAGGTACCATAAGTCGGCGTACAGTTTCGCGAGAAATCGCGCATAAAGACGCGGGGGGAATTTTTTTTTTTATATTATCAAATTTGAAATCTTGGTATTTTTAGCAGCAGGTGAAAAGGACGTTTTAAGTTAATAACACTGATAATAATAATAGACAACACTGAGAATTTGTTATGAACCTCTTGTAGGATAAATCGCTCAGAAGCGCTCCCAGTGTGCAAGACCCCACGATACTCATCGATGGAAATAAGTGGCTACTTTTTCATGAACATCATTATAAGTCGGTCATTTATCATCCAATTTTGATCTGGTTTTCAGCAAAATGTTCAGCTCACTTAGCTGGTTTGTGAAGGCATAATAACTCCAAACCCGACTTATGGTACCTTTTCATATAGCGGGTCACATATTAAAAATAATAAAATAATAAAAAAATTACTACTATTAGGCTACTGATAATAATAGGGGCCTAATAATAAGTAATAATAATAAGAATAATAATAATAATAATTAGGCCTTAGTCTCAATAATGACCAATCTACACGATGTAGGATGCTATTCTGATAAATATGTGCAGTTGAGAAATTTTCTTAAAATAACCCCTGGAGTAATCCATCAAAATGTATGGGAATTTGTATCAGTTGATAGGTTTTTGTCAGCATTTATACTTGTTAAGTACATTTTAACATAGTAATTCACTTTGGAAAGGTGAATGTCTAGTACTTACACATATAAATTATTAGTTGCCACTTACCTAATGCATGCATTACACCTACTTAATGCACATAAGATCATTTTGTGTGCTGTTTAGTCAATGCATATAGAATGAATGAAGTGTCTCTGTGGGAATAATTAATTAAGCTTGTTAATTAAATCTTTTTTTCTGTTGTTCTTCTGTCAGGTAGTAAACTTAGTTGATGGTGGAAACTTTCCTCAGCAGGACCCGACGACGTGTAAGATGCTGGACTGTGATACAATAACTCAGGCGAAGGAGAAAGCACTTGATGCCATCTACCTGAACACGCCCTTCTCTTGCCGACCGTCGGTCCTTGATGTTGACCTCGGTCAGTTCTTCCTCATGAAACTCTCCTTTACCTACAGTTTAAAAGTTATTATTTACCTAGGATAAGGCCTACTTATCTTACATAGACTATATGAGAATGTTAGGTATGAATGAAGCGAGTCACTAGTTATGATCACACCCTAAATGACAGAGCAGATACTCAATCAATCAATCAGCCAATCAATCCCTCAATAAAAATTTATATAGCGCCCATCAAGATCGCTAATCAGAGACGCTCACAAGTTCACAACCCATGCCAAGCGGAAAATTCGATTCAGAAATGTTGGTGATATGTCGCTGGAAAATTGTCCTTAATATTTTATATTTAATATTTGTCCAGAGATTTTGATCACAGCTGAATAAATTATTTTTGTTAAATTGTTATTTTTTTGCTTGAGAATTTGTTTTTCCACAAATTACAATTTATTATTTCCTAAAGCAGTCTTTCTTGTAATACAGGTCTCACTATTTAATTATTTATCCATGTTTTATATTCTTTTAATTTTTTTGATTGCACTAAGTCCTGAGGTGACTGATGCCATCAATAAGTTCTAAGAAACTTTTATCTGAAGTTATAAGGTTTTTTTTAGACTTGGCTACTAATTGTCTGATTCAGAAGGAGCATTGCCTTGATTATAATCATGAATATTCATGCTTTGCAGAGTGGGGGTCACCAGGTCACGGTGTTATTGTCCTTCACGATGACGACTTGACAACTGCCGCAAGCAAGGGATGGCAGAAGATCAACACCCTCGGACACTACCGTATACCAGATGGCACCACTCTTTCCGTCATTCCGAAGCGGAAGCAAGATCTCAATCCACAGATGTACAGTGAGTGACCTTCTCACTCACCTTAAACATCACATGTGACATTTAATGTGGATCTTCTGAGTTTTACCAGGAATTTTATAATTATGATCTTAGTTTCATGTTGAATGGGGGACTCTGTTGTGTGGTGGTTTGCGTGCTGGATTGCTGGTATGTTAATGGAGAAGTATTGGGGGGGGGTTCAAAGCCCCAACTGGGTAGAAATTGGGTTCAAGATTGCTGATCTACCTGCCTAAATCCTTAGCAAACTCGGCTTAAATGAGGACACTGACTGTACACTGTTTGTGGGAAGATGAGATGGCGAGGGAGAGGACTGGCCATCTATCCTCATAATATGCTGAGGCTGAGAGAATTAAGTCAGTAACAGTTCTGAAGAGGAATTTTACAACCGAGCAAGCCAATCAATTAACAGAAATCCATTGAAAATGATAACGTGTGGTTTCAGATGAATTTCAATGTTAATCGTGTCTTGTTTTGTTTTTCAGCTAGTGTGGATATCAACAGCCATTCACCTGTCAGCTCGACCACTCCTTTCTTTGTGTCTGAGGAAGGATCAAAGTTCTATCACTTGGTTAGACAATTCTGTTGTCATCCAATAGCATTTTCTATCATCTGCCATGATTTGTTATTCTGTATACATGTGACAGTTTCTGAAGATGTGCAGCAGAAATGGTCTTTGTGATTGGCATATTGAAATGGGTTTCATATTTTAATGAGGTCATCTATTTTTTCGTTGGCTTCAAAAATGTTCAATTCTGTTGATGTTCTTGAATTTAAAATTTTATATGACATCTGTTGGTATTCTATTAACTTTTTAATGCAAATATTAATATTGAGTCTACTTTTTTATTTTTTCAACTTATTTGATCTCTTTGCTCTCTTGAAACCAGATTTTCAAGGTGCATAACGTGAGTCAGTGTGGGTAAAATGTAGCAAGTGTAGCGAATAAACGCTCCTTAACAAACGAATCAATTAACTAATAACCTGTGTAATTATTAATACTAAGTAACAGTTAAGCTAGACAATTAATTGGCGTATTTAATAGATAATTAATAAATTGAATTGTGGCATTAGCGAATATAACAGTAGAAATCACAAACACAAATGCGCTACAAAAATCAGTCAACGCTTGAGGAGGCACGAAAACAGCGTTTCGCGCAGCAGACGATCGTCAACACTGTGAGCAGCCGAAGAGTCACGTGGTCGGATTCGGGCATGAGATTCTGAAAAGAATGGCAGACATTTTGCGATTTGTCAACCAAAAAACGTTAATTCAGAATGCGCCGATGACATTTATTTGAGTGTGAAAAACGGGACTTATTGTACGTTTATTCCACTGCTGATCTGTAAATCCTAGGGAACGTAGTACCTGGGTTAGATAGAAATGTTCGAAGTTTAAGTCGGACTGTAATAGCGAACAAAGTCAATTTTCGCTCGGCATCGATCTTGGGATCGAGAAGACATTGCGAGAACCAGTTGCGATTGGAGTTTCGAAGTAACGAGAAGAAGTGGTGATTTGACGACGAAGCAAAAGTGAAGAAGACGTGTGAGTAGCCAGTGCTCACAGAAGAACGAAGACGACGCGGTGGTGAAACGGCGACCGAGGGCAGCCAGGGAGAAGCGACCTTTCTTCCCATCTTTCCTTCCAATCCAGTTTCCCTGTGTCAAGAACAAGGACCTCATCATCTACTCAAGAAGGGAACTCTTGAGGAAGCTAAGCACCTTATAATATTTTAGTAGATAAATACGCCACAATAGGTAGTTAGGGTATTGAATATTATTTACTGTTGAATGTTGATATTTATAATATACATCAAAAATGAAATACAGCTTGTTCTTGTTGTAGGTCAATTCTAGTAATCATTCTTGATCACCCATTACGAATCCCTGAGTTTATAAAGCGTCTAGGGTAAGACCTGGTATGCGACAGTATGGGGGCTCGTCCGGGATTTTAGTCAGCTTAAAAACTGATCTAATTGAACATTAATGACACTAGAAACAGCATAGAACAATATTGCTAGTATATCGATTTTTTGGATGTAAAGCTGAACTGATAGAGACTTGCATTTTAGAACTGTAGAGTGTATTTTAAAGAGTCCACAGCGACTGATATATTGAATTGATTTCTGTGTTCAGAAATTATATAGCGCATTTTTTGCCTATATTTTACTACTTGCTAATTTGAAGTAAGTCAGTAAGTGATGGCCAACAGTGATTTCGAAAACTGGGCGAAGATAGCCAAAGAGTTAGAGCTAAGTGGAGAGGAGCTTCGTACGTTTGTTAAAGAAAGACAGGCGGAACAGCGGCAAGACAGAATAGCAGAAAGGGCGTTTGCAAAGGAAGCCGAATTAAAGAAGATTGAGGCCGATGCAGAGGTAAAGAAAGCTGAGTTAGCAGCTGATGCAAAGAAGGCGGAAGTGGAAATGAGACGTCTTGAAGCTGAAGCAGCAATGCAGGCTAGAAAGGCCGAAATTGAGTTAGAAGCAATTAGGAGTGCGGAGACAGAAGCAAGAGAAAAACGCTTAGCCGCAGAATCAGATGCCAGACAGATCCGTGAAGCGACTGAAGCACGAGAACAACGTGAAGCGACTGAAGCACGAGAACAACGTGAACTACAGCTAGAATTAGCACGGATCGAATCACAAGTGAGAATGAGAGAAATTGAGTCCAGAGGTCAAGACAGAGAAAGTGGAAATGCATCATTCACAATGGTTGGTGACAATCCACAACAAGGGGAAAACAACAGGAACAGCAGAGGGATGAGGGATATCAAATTCCCCATCTTCAACGAAAACAAAGATTGTTTAGACGCTTACCTGTTGCGGTTCGAACGAACTTGTGTAGCATACGAGATAAAGAAGGAAGTGTGGTCACTAGTGTTAGCTAGACACCTTGAGTCAAGAGCACTGGAAGTGTATCAGAGACTGTCTGTGGAGGAGGCTCAAGATTATGAATGTCTGAAGACACAGTTACTAAAAAGATTCAAGTTAACTGAAGGTGGATATAGACACAGGTTCAAGACAAGCAAAATGGAAGCCAGAGAAACACCGACCAATTTTATTTACAGACTGCGACGCTACATGCAACAGTGGATTTCTCAAGCAGGCTTCGAAGAGACCTATGAAGGAGTAGAAGAATTGTTATTAAAGGATCAATTTTACCTGACGTGCAGCACAGAGCTAAGAATGATTATCAAAGAGAAAGGGAAGACAAGTTTGAAAGAAATGTTAGCGTGTGCGGAGTCATACATAGAGGCACATGGCTACAAATATGCAGAAGCAAGCATTAAACCTGATGTGAAATTCCACAATGAAAGGACAAACAACAGACCCTTTGAGAATAAATCCAAAGAAGGATTTGGCAACAGCCAAAACAGGAGTAGAAATGATGTAAGAATAAATCGGGAAGTGAACCGTGGTCTAAGTTCAAACAGAGGGTTCAGTCGAGAACGTGAGAACACCGTGGGACATAAAATTACTTGTTTTCTCTGCGGTGAGAACCATAAGGCATATTCGTGCCCACACAAGAATAAAGAAGCTGTCAGACACACTGCAGCCGCAGTGCAAATATTCGAGAATCAGACATATAGGGCCAGACAGCAGATTGAAATGCAGAAAATGAGTAATGTTACAAAGGACCAACATAGGGTAGATGACAAGATGATTAAAGCATTACCCATGCAAACAGCTGCAAGTGCTTTGGTGACTGGAACCAATGTCGGATGCATGAATCTAGGAAACAGTGGTGAACATGAAGTAAAAGTGAACGGGAGAAATGTCAGTTGTCTCTATGATTCTGGATCGACATGTTGTATAATTAAACGTTCGTTAATAGACGACACAGATTTGACAGGTGAGGAGACACATTGTGTGTTGGTCGATGGAAGTTTGAGATGTTTTCCACTAGCCAAGATAAACATAGAGAGTGAATTCTTTAGTGGAGAAGTACAAGCGATGGTCATGGAAAATCCGTCGATGCCAGTTATAATTGGGATGATCGAAGGTATACAATACCAGATCACACATGGAAAACAGGAGGATATAATCAGTGGAGAACCAGAGAATACAATTGCTGAAGTGAAAAGCAAGAGCATACTGAGGAACAGATCTAAATCTAAAGAGAGATCATTACATGACAAAAGGTCAGTGAAATTCACTGATGGTCTAACAGTGGATGGGATGAGAGAAGCAACGACAGCAGCAGTTGTTAAAACCAGAGCTGAGGTTAAAAAGGATGGTAAATACAGACCATTCAAAGTTGCGGAAAGGCCGTATTTAAATGAAACTGCTAAAGGAATGCAGAGACGGCATGAAACAGTAAATAAGAAACAGTGGGATAAAACCAGAGACTGGAATTACACAGATAACAGGAAGTCAGCTTTTAGTAAAACGACGAAAAAGAATTACAGAAGTGAACCATTGAGATTGGTGGAGACGAATAATAAATATTTAATCACAGGTGGAAGAAGTGAGTTAAATAAGAGTCGTGTAGATCAGAATAAATGGCAGAACGGAAGAGTAGACTGGAGAAATAGGGAGAATAGAAATAAGTCTAATGAGACACAGTCAAGAAGATCCAATGAGTGGATGAATAGGGGATACAAAGAGAATCCAAATGTGGATAGGAGAAATATAAAGTGGAACAGGAGTCAGAAGAGTGACACAAGTAAGTGTGATTGGAGAAACTACAGACATGACAGGAGAGAGTCTAGTAGTAATTTTGGAGTTAGGTGTGACAGACCTAGTGATCTCAATTGGAGATATAGAAGTAGTAGAGGCGAGGTTGGAAGTAGTGGAAACCATTGGAATAGTAGAACATGGTACAGAGGAGAACAAGATGTTAATTCTGGTAGAAGTCAGAATGAGAATTGTAGAGGATACAATGATGTGAATTGGAAGAAAAATCGGTTACGGAATGACAGAGAATGGTCATATCCTAACAATAATGTGGATAAATGGAGAAGTAGCAGAGACTACAGTGGAAAAGATGAAACAGTAGAAGATGTTAAGTCGAAAACTTATGGAGATGATGCAGATGCATTGAGTTTTGGAGAGAAGCACACAGGTGAACTAGAAACACAAAATGGCATTACGTTGAATTTATACGAGAAGGTGAACAGAGATAGTAAGTCAGATATGGACAGGCTGGACTGTCATTACGTGAGAAGAGGTGCTGCAAATAGAAGCTGACAGTAGCTTGTGGAGAGTATTTAATTAAGGAAGTAATGTACATAAGTATTAATGTGAGATTAAGTTGAGTTGCAAATTAAAGTAGTTTTATGAGTTGTAGTGAATGATAAGGTGAATCATAGGATCAAGTGAGATAGTGGTGTAATTGTCGAAGTTGTGTAGTAGTTAAGTATTAAGTTGAGATTAATTAGAATACCGTGTCTGAGTGTGATGTTGAGTCACTTAGATAAATAAGGAGACAGTTGAGTAACTGTAAATAGGTAAGATAAGAAGAAGTACTTTGTCAAGTGAGCATAGTACGAGGAATAATAAGATGTTAGTGAAATGACAAAGATAATTCAATATGAGGCATAGGATGGATGAGTGCCAAATGTTGAGATGATGGCATATATAATAACTAGAAGAGTAAGTTGATAATAAGTATGAGTTAAAAGTGTTGAGGCAATGTGAAGCATACCATTCGGATTAGTAAATAGTGCTTCGAGTTACAACAGACTAATCAGGAAAATTCTGCATGGAACAGAAAACCTTGAAAGTTATGTGGATGACATATTAGCCCACAATGAAGGATGGCAGGATCACTTGGAAACACTGGAGATATTTTTTGAAAGGGTTAGGGAAGCCAACCTAACATTGAAACCAAAGAAATGCTCATTAGGGTACGGAAAAATAGATTTCTTGGGTCACACGTTGAATAATGATGACATCAGTCCAAAAGAAGAGTCTGTGGACAAGATCATTGATATGCCTAGACCAAAGACGAAAAAACAAGTGAGGAGTTTCATCGGAGCAGTGAATTACTATAGAAAATTCATTCCACACTGTGCAGAAATAATGGCACCGCTAAGTGATTTGACAAAGAAGTTGTCACCTGGAAATGTCGAATGGAATGAGAAATTGGAGAACAGTTTTATGCAGTTGAAAGAAGAACTGGCAAAGGCACCAATTCTGAGATTACCGAACTTAGAGAAGGAGTTCATATTGCAGACGGATGCAAGTGGAAAAGGGATCGGATGCGTAATAATGCAGGAATATGAGGGGGTGAATCATCCCATAGCATATGCGAGCAGGAAGTTACTTGAGCGAGAGACGAGATATTCGGTGGAAGAAAGAGAATGCTTAGCCATAATGTGGGGCGTAAGTAGGTTCGACAGATATTTATGCGGCAAGCAGTTTGTGATTGAGACAGACCATTGCGGATTGCAGTATATGAAAGAGGGAAGAATGAAAAATGCAAGAGTTATGAGATGGAGTCTAGCCTTGCAAAATTATTCGTTTACTATTAGATACATCAAGGGGTCCAACAATGTAATTTCAGATTACTTGAGCAGGGGACTAGAGTGATATATAGTGAACCTTTGATGAATGATAAGTTGTATATAAATAGGTGTAGAACAGTAATTTTGTTGTGTTATGTAAGGTAAAGGAAGATAGTTTATAGATTAGTTTGTTAAGTATGTGAGTAAGTTAAAGCCTGTGAACAGACTTTTGAAGGGGGGCATTTGTAGCGAATAAACGCTCCTTAACAAACGAATCAATTAACTAATAACCTGTGTAATTATTAATACTAAGTAACAGTTAAGCTAGACAATTAATTGGCGTATTTAATAGATAATTAATAAATTGAATTGTGGCATTAGCGAATATAACAGTAGAAATCACAAACACAAATGCGCTACAAAAATCAGTCAACGCTTGAGGAGGCACGAAAACAGCGTTTCGCGCAGCAGACGATCGTCAACACTGTGAGCAGCCGAAGAGTCACGTGGTCGGATTCGGGCATGAGATTCTGAAAAGAATGGCAGACATTTTGCGATTTGTCAACCAAAAAACGTTAATTCAGAATGCGCCGATGACATTTATTTGAGTGTGAAAAACGGGACTTATTGTACGTTTATTCCACTGCTGATCTGTAAATCCTAGGGAACGTAGTACCTGGGTTAGATAGAAATGTTCGAAGTTTAAGTCGGACTGTAATAGCGAACAAAGTCAATTTTCGCTCGGCATCGATCTTGGGATCGAGAAGACATTGCGAGAACCAGTTGCGATTGGAGTTTCGAAGTAACGAGAAGAAGTGGTGATTCGACGACGAAGCAAAAGTGAAGAAGACGTGTGAGTAGCCAGTGCTCACAGAAGAACGAAGACGACGCGGTGGTGAAACGGCGACCGAGGGCAGCCAGGGAGAAGCGACCTTTCTTCCCATCTTTCCTTCCAATCCAGTTTCCCTGTGTCAAGAACAAGGACCTCATCATCTACTCAAGAAGGGAACTCTTGAGGAAGCTAAGCACCTTATAATATTTTAGTAGATAAATACGCCACAATAGGTAGTTAGGGTATTGAATATTATTTACTGTTGAATGTTGATATTTATAATATACATCAAAAATGAAATACAGCTTGTTCTTGTTGTAGGTCAATTCTAGTAATCATTCTTGATCACCCATTACGAATCCCTGAGTTTATAAAGCGTCTAGGGTAAGACCTGGTATGCGACAGCAAGTGACTAAAAGCATGATTCTATCTATCTTTCAGGTGAAACATGATGATAGTCAGAATTCTGGTCGTGTACAGAAAGTAATTTCCGAAGTCTTCCTCACACGACTTCTTGCCACGAAGGTAAGACTATGATATTATAGACTACAATGATAAGACCCTCGTTATAAATGTTCTGTGTTAATGCAGGTGTATGTAAGTGAGCCACTTCTGTAAGTATTGGCGTTAGCACACAGACTTGCAGAATCAATGGCTAAAAGTTTTCGAGTGTTCTCTATCAGTTAGCATAACTAAAAGATGTCATCTAAAGGTTGTCTAAACAGTCTATCACAAGAAATCCGAATGATGTGTCAGATATTAGATTAGCAAGGATTTTTTATGAATTAATTATTTAAATGCTGATTATTATTATCTTGTTTCTTTTGTGTTGAAATTTTTGGTCACAGTGCACACTGCAGCTGTACATAGACGACCTGTTTATGACGATGCTGTGTGCGAACTCTAGTCTGCCTCCAGCAATCAAATACCTCTTTGACTTCCTGGACAGCTCAGCTGCCAGGCATAACATCATCGATCCAGAAGTGATCCACATCTGGAAAAGCAACAGGTCTTCCTCCTCTCTTATCTTATATCTGCTATTTTATATCATATGAACATCCCATTTAGTAGTGACTATCACTGTCAGATAAATTAATCCTGTGTGCTTTTATCATTCATTCATTCATTCTATGCATTTATATAGCGCCCTTTCAAGAGCATTCCCAGTCCAGCCACTGCTAGAGAAAAAAGCGCTTCTATAAGTTGTAACGTTCAGCATACAGGTATGAATGAGTCTCCCAAGATATGGGCACTATGTATGTGCCTTGAATGAACACATTTGTAATTGACAACTTCATGCAGTGTGAGCACATAATACTCTGTTTTCTAAATCTAATTTTACTGAAAAAACATTTCAGTCTTCCTCTGAGGTTTTGGGTCAGCCTAATGAAAAATCCAGAATTTGTGTTCGACATAAATAAATCCGTCATCATAGAATCCTGTCTTTCAACGATTGCCCAGACGCTTATGGACACCTGCTCCACACAAACTCAGACGCTGAGCAAGGTATATCTTCCATCAACTTCTGTGTAATTCACTGGCATTCTGCTCTCATTAGTAATGTTAAGCCGTTTTCAGTACTAGCCTAGCACACGGTTCTCTAAATGCTTGATGACTTCTCTAAAGAGATTGCCACCACTCACCTTTCGCAGTGCCTTAAATAAAGGGATTAATAAAATTATACTGATGACCTATTTTCTGAGGTTTTATAAATAAGTTTAAAGTGAAAAGAGTAGCCTAAATTCTCTGCTAGCAAAGCTTCGCAATCCCATAGTGATGCACATATAGGAGGTGATAATTTCTGACCATAATACCGACCCAATAATAACTTCTATATATATACATTAAGCATTAAGAAGTTCTTGGACTGAACTGTAGCAGTATGGGTCAGTATGCTACCCAACCGATCTTACCATTACCTTACCTTAATCTTAGTCCTTCCCGTGCAGATCTGCACATCGGGCAATGCAGTCTCTCCATTCCACTCTGTTCATTACATTACATCAACTGTTATTGTTCTTTGATAGTTTCATTGAATATCTCACCCCAGTGCATATGATCTGTGTAGGATTCACCTTCCACGAAACTCCTATTTGCTAAAGACATTCCACGCTATCGACAAATGCTGGCGCAGTTCTACCGCGACGTCCAAGACTTGCCATGCGTAACCGATGAACAGATGTCCCACATCATGATACAACATTCACAGGTCAGTGAGTTCACTTGCATGCCAGAACCTGTAAATCAGGGTCCACTGCCCATGTGGATCATAAGTCATCATAAGTCACATGGACCTATGTAGAATTTTTGTAGATATTACAATTTCTGAGGTCTTATTCTACTCTTTGAAACATATTCAAGTACATTCATGTTCTTGCAACTCATACTTATGAGAAAGGCTGAGGCTCTCATATTTGTTATTAATCAAGCATCTTAGCACGTGATGTTTGTGTGCTTGTGTGTATGAGACCTTTACCTTCCGAGAAAATGGTCACTTATTACTTACTTAGTCACATTTTTATACATTTTCCTGCCATATGATATTTTGTATGTCCATAAAAGAGGGCATGAATGATATTGGACAAAAAGTTATCATCTTTAATACGACATAAAGCATAGGTTTATGGCAGTGGTGACTGGTGATAAGTCCCAAGAAGTGTCACTACCATTTTCTCGGCAATGGTCACAGCAAACATTCACTTGGACAGTGGACACACAGTGTCACTTTTTTACTCTGATCTTAGCATAAAGTTATGCTTCATGTCTTATAATGTTTGTAGGCACATGTGGCAGAATTTAACATTGGCTTGGCTCTGAGAGATCTTTACAAATATGCTTCTGAATACAACTATGAGGTACTTATAGCAATTATCTGATTCTACTAAAACATTTAATTTAGACGCAGCATTCAATTTTTTTACTTGTTGATCTAACAGTCAGCAGCATAGCCTACACATAGTTGTAATCAATTAGCTGTATAGCTGTCATTAATGGTATTAATAAGTCACTTCCATGGGCGGAGACCTGGGCGGAGATTTGGGGGGGACGAACGAGCGGCCGAAGGAAAGACGTCAGATTTTTTGACGGACGAAAAATTTCTGACGACCTTTTCCCGAGAATTTTTTTTTATTTTCACCGCCAAAAAAGTTGAGGACTTTTTTTTAGTTATCTGCCCCGAAAATCCCAAAAAGTCTAGAAAAATGTCTATTTTCGCCTAAAACTTTTTTCACTTACTTTTTTCTAGTCTTCACGCTCAACATTGGGGGGAACCAATGCATGGGCCGTCCGCCCAACACTTTTATTGGGGGGACCGTCCCCCTGTCACCCCTAGGTCTCCGCCCATGGTCACTTCCAAAGTTCCGATGCACCAATAAGGTCTTACGTCTAAAGCCATACGCTTCACATGAAAGGCATGGCTTGCAAGAAACAAAAGTAAGCAATATGAAGAACGATGTGTTTCTCAGCATGTATTTGTCAGCATTGCACTTGGAGGTGCCTCTGAGTAGTCCACTTGAAGAGGTGCTATACAAATTATTGTGATGAACGAATGAATATTGCTGTTTTAGTTGCTGGAAGCTTTCGACAATGACTCTGTCTCTCGGAAGCTACATCTCGGCGACAAATTTGAGCAAGCATGCAAAGCGGTCGAGGGTGCCAACTTTTATTAAGTGTAGCAATGTCAAGATTTTCAACTTTGTTTGGCTTCAGAGAAATGAAGTTCATTCCAGAGGATAAGCAAAATGCTGAAGGTTTCCATTTGCTTTAGATGTGTTAAGTTATCGGTAAAGATATTGACAACATCTTCAAACTTTTCTGGAGTTCGTGATGACTGTAATAGCTGAGCCTTGATTGCGGCATTGTAAGTCACCTGCATGTAAGTGGCTTGGATACATTTTAGCTGTATTAAAGGACATTATCGATTAGATGGCCCCTGACAAGGCTGCTATAATACTATTGTACTCTTACTTTCTGAATTTTATTTTAATGTCCAACGGTTTGAATTGAGTGTGCATGTAGGCTATATAGTTGAAAGATTTTCAGATTGTGTAAAATTATAATATGTACATAATTATGTCCTGGGCATGACGTTAAACTGCATCCATCCTCTGCCACAGGGAACCAACAAAGTCCCTGTGCCGGTCCTAAGCCCGGACAAAATGAGGAAGGTTTGCCAGATGGGTGGCGATACTCTGGCAGTAAAAAACCAAGACGATTGTAATCCGCCAAAACCACGACACAAGTGACATGGCTACCCAGATGCTTCAAGGTGTCATGATGTGAAGCAGACATGCACAGGTCGGTCAGGACAGACTGGTGGAGAGAGTCGGGGGAGAGAGCGTGGGACACAACGGGCATTGACCCACGTTGTCCTTCATGCCTCTTTTTCACGATTCTCTTCAATCGGACAATGTGGTCTAGATGCTCCAAGATGTTAATGGTATGGAGCAGACCTGCTGACCGGACAAGTTGAGGCTGGGCAGCATGACGCGAGACAGACTCAGACAGAGAGTGGCGTCGGACTCTAACGGGCATTGAGCCCTATGATATTGATGATGATGATGATGTTCAATGTTAATTCTGCAATAATGAATATGTTCTGTCCCCTGTATTTATTAAACATCATCTTAAGTTGCACTATTTGTAAACAAATTCTTTAGCACTACACAGATTACATCACAGTTTCTGTGTTTTAATTGCCTGCTTTTCAAACCTCTTATCATTTCATTGGAAACGTGTCACGTGTTGTGCTAGGCCTATTGCTTGGATGTATTAGAAGCAAGGCCGTAGCCAGGATTTTTATTTCGGGGGGTGTTTTCAGTGGCGGCCAAATCTTTAAAAAAATTCCATTTTTGCCCAAATTTCTGATGACCTTTTTTTTTTAGTCATCCGGTCGAAATCTGTCAAATATTTTCCATTTTCGCCGCCAAAATTTCTGATGACCTTTTTTTTTAGTCATCCGGTTGAAATCTGTTAAATATTTTATTTTAAATCTGTGAAATATTTTCGCCGCGTCAAATTTCTTTACTTCATTTCGGGGGTGTTTTCATCACTTTTTCTTGATTTTTTGCATCACAAAATTGAAAATGCAATAGATTTTTTTCTGCATTTTCCATTTCGGGGGGTGTTCAAACACCCAAAACACCCCCCTAAATACGGCCTTGATTAGAAGTTATGGCAGGTATGGATTGTTAATTACTTAAGTACCAATGTGTGACACACAAAGCTGAGGCTATCTCCCGGTAATACCATATCAAAATATCTAAATGATTTCTGGAAACAACTCACACAGGGAAGCATAGAGGAATCTGAAGTCACGAACTAGATGTCATTAACGCAATTTAATGAGATCTTTTTAGGCTATCTGAGCGATTTTTGGGTTGAAATATTACTTCACATAGAATTTCATCGATAATTGAGCAACTCCCAGCTTTCTTATGAAGATTAATATTTTAAAAGAAATTCAGAGTTTGATTCATGCAAACAAGCAATAATAATGTCCATAATTACTTAAACCTAATCTGGCAAATTAGATTAAGAACATTTCTTAACATTTCTGATCTACTCTGAAAAGCCTATAGGCCTATCTCTTTCGCTTAACTTTGGATCGTTCTCGTTTCTCTACATTCACTGCAAACTTCTACGTTCACTGCACAATGACCACTCGATACGGCATCCGACGTGGCAGATAATCTCTCAATCAGGACTTTTTTAACGTGCCATCCACTGCATCGGTGAGATTATTGATCCTTAGGCTATGGAAGTTATGATGATTTAGGCTATACAGTATGCCTATAGCCTGTTGGACTGTCGAGGTTCAAATCCTCGATTTAAACAGTTTCACACGCAGACCCCGGCGAGCTCATGTACATAGGCTACCATATAATTATTATGGTATGCAAATCTTATTTATCTTAAACTTATGACACAAAAAGCCGTATACCTAGAGGCCTAAAGTAGACAGGACTAGTATTAGGCATGTACAATTTGTACATCGTGCCATATTAAGTCAAGTTCCCAAGAGCCCTTACAAGGCTTACAGCTTCTAACAGTGAGCAAAGAGATCAGAAGGAGATTTTTTTATCTGACCACCCCGCTCCACGGCCTAGGCCTATAGCCTACGGATGTTATGAAAAACTGAAATGGCTAAAAAAATTATCTAGGCCTACATCAGCCTATAGTTCAAGTGGCCTTATGTAAGTAGGCCTATACGCATTAAGATTGCGATGGCCACTTTAAGAGGCTTTGATAGGCGAGTTTTAGGCCTAATAGGCTAGAGCCTATGCAAACAGTGTTCAAAGTGAAAGTTAATAATAGTCACTTCAATGCACACTAACGTGTGGCCACCTTTTGTTGATATAGCAACCGGTCAACACCCAGAATGAAGACGTTGTTAGACGGTGCCTCGACCAGTTAATAGGCCTACGCTTAGCCCTATTGTCAACATGCAATAGCCTAATACTTAATCTACCGCTTAAGTCTCTGCATGCAATCGCGTGACATTTGGACTTGTAACAGGTAGGCCTACAAAGATAAATACTTCAGTGGCCTACGTGCAGGCTTGTAGTTAGTCATGTGACAGCACTCACTTGAGCACTCACTGGGTCTATAAAGGGCGATGCTGAGGGTCTGTTCTTCAGGGCGGTCGTTGAACGGGACGTGAAAATGGACCAGCACAACGCTTGTGATAGCACTGGTAGCGGCCAATTCCCGATAGAACTACCCATTGGCCGCTGCCTGACTGAGGCCGAGTCAGGTAAGACTAAATCGCACAGTTGTCTTTCATTCACAAAACTATCGAATCTTTGCGTTCTCGATTTTTTCCAACGACTTCCAGATCACGAACTCATTCGGCACCAAAGGGTAATTAATCACATAGCAGACCAGACTTCGGGCTATTTTAAGGAAGAGCGATCGTTTCTATCGGTCGCCAATTTCTGGGTCATTCCAAAGTATTCTTCAGGTTCCACAGTCCTCTATTCTCATTTCGACATTCGACTTTCTGAATCTGAAGAGTTAGAATATTTGGAAGCCCAGGTTTGGAATCTAATTAAATTCGAGGAACACTGCGACAACTTCCGTAGCTTTCACTTTCTTGCAAAGGTAAGAAATTTTCTTGAGTTGTCTGAACAAATCAAACAGTTTAGAGAAAAGATCCTGGGGCGGACAGATAGGCCTACTATACGTATCTACATTCTTGGTCACGGCGAAATATCCGACGGAAGAGCAGTGTTTAAGCTAGGTGGTGAAGATATTCTGGTAAACAATATTCTGCAATATTTTGATCTCTGGTCAACTTTTCGAAATTTAAGTTCAAAGCCCGAAGTCATTCTTGGTTTCTGCTATGGACACCTGTGCGATCCACACCTCTTCCCCCACTTAGATATTCGTCCTCTGACAAAATTTAATGGGCAGCAAGATAGAACGCGAGTCGTATTTGTCACCGATTCAACTGGCAAAATTATACTACGAGATTCTATCATGCACGAACAGCTCGAAACTTTCATTGCTCGAAATTTACGCATAATAATCCAAACTCTGCACAAGGTCATTACCGAATAACCATAATTCAGATGCTATCCAAGCGTTGTGTTGGCTTCACCGTTGTAACGTTGAACGAGGCGTTCTCAAAAAACAAAAAACACCAAAAAATCGAAAACGACGGGAGAAAATTAATGCAAAAAAACAAAAAAATATATTAAAGCAACAAACTACATTATCGGCTCTAAAAGAAGCCACAATGAGCAAGGCGGTGCCTTGTGATACCCCCGTCATTGAAAGAAATGTCATGTATCTACAAGTAGACCTAATGTATGAACTTGTTTGCTGCCACCTAGGCCTAAATGAGTCTACTTACAAACAGACTAGACTGTTCTGCAGCCGTAAGTCGTGATGCCATAGACCCTATGTGATGTTGACATGAACTCTGCTGCCTCTGCGATGGCGTATTCCACACACATACATGTGTTTGAGACCTTCCACCGCTTGTTCGACACTGAAAACCTCTATCACAGCGGCAGTAAAAACGTGAGGGCTATGTATTTTAATGCATAAATGAGGGGTTACGCTTCCTCTACGTGCCCAGCTAGGGGTGGCAGGAGGGTGAACCTGCATCCCTGGGACAGAGATATCTCCTCTGCCCTGAACGGGATAAGGGCAGCCTCATCCCAACACCACTCCTCGGTCTGGGAGTAAAACATGACCAGTTTCATACATCGGGATAAACCAATCTGCTTATCCAGTCGACAATATACAACGACGGACATGCTGGCCTGTGGCAATTGGTTTTGAATCGATATCGACTGGCTTATGATTTTTGCGATCTCTCCAATCCATTCCTCAGGTTGCGGATTCCCATGCATTCAAACATGTTAGAAAGTGGATGCCTCCATCTGTATATGTAGGATTGTATAGGTCTGACCAACGTGGATACATGACATTTTTTGACGGATAATACAACCTACGGACAATTTAGGCTGAGCTACTATGACAGCTCGCTTGTTTTTATATATTAAACTTGACGAAAATATCTACAAGTAAATTCTGTAGCTCTTAAGATTCAGCTATATTAATATATAGGCCTAAAAAATGTCCGTAGGTTGGGGGACTTCTGAAACCATGAGCCTGATCACTAAAAGATAACCATTTCAGTCTGATAAAGGCCGGAATTCAAATGTAAGGTAGGCCTATAGCCTACTGAGTGCCACATGCATTTTGTAGAAGAATGCAGTATGAGAATTGTGGAAAAATAACTGGGGGGTTGGCCTATGATAAACTTGAAATTGGGGTTTGAAAAACATACTTTAACATGGGGCTCTAAAAAAGACTGGGGGGTTGAACCCCCCCAACCCCCCGGCAATTCTTACCCTGGAAGAATGTGTTTGATTTTAATACAAACACGTTTGAACAAGCACAAAGACCTTGAGGGTGACGTAGGGTCATCTTGGTTTCATCTGTTTCATGATAACTATTTTGAGAGGCTAAAAGCGGTCATCAATGGCAATATTCTATTCTTCTTTTCCCACGGGGCTTTGTCTTATGATCGCAATCCCCATTTCTTGCATAGGCCTACAAGCAGATGCAGTTTTTTTTATATCTCTGATAGGAACAAATTCAAATCAATTCGATTACCGTACAGGCGGAATCAAATAATTTTTTTGCTGCTGAATTTTGTACGCATTGCAATAACCGCAAGGAAACATGGAAAATCCTCAAAAATTTAATTGTTAGCACAAATGGGGCGACAGAGATATTAACCCTCTAAGGCCGAGATGGTAGAAAATGGTATGGGAAAATCCTATACCACCGGCATTAAAGGGTTAAGGCTATATCGCTAAAAATAAATGATATCTCTGCCAAAGAAGCGATAAAAACCGACGGAATTCAATACTTTATGTGAATTGCCCGTTCCTTGGATAAAAAAATTCCACATTCTAGCTCTACCTTTGAACGATATATGATACCCTCAAAGATAGATTCTTTCGGACAAAAGAGTAATTGATGCCACTAAACAATAAGACTTAGGGCCTACTGTTCATCCATCTTATGCCAAGTGGCAACAGTTGACATTGCAAGAGCGATTCAAGCTGTGTGCTAAAATCTGAGGTTATGGAATCTTCGAATTTCGATGATAGACGTAAGTCTAAGCCTATAAGAGATAGACCTATTGGCATTGCTGAGATCAAAACACGAGTTTGTAAGAAATTAGAAATTGTCCTCGCAATTCGTAGGCTTACCTTTACTTATTACAATCTTACTTTCAATCTATATAACAAATTAACAGCAAAAACTACGAAGTATGTCAAACAAAGCTGTCATTTAGTAGCCATATAATAAAGATTGCTGTGTTGGCTGTGTTGGCAGTTTAGTAACCATTATTTAGCAAGATTACACATAACTTAATTATTTATGTGGCGCCCAACTCACTATTTTGCAAAACAGCAATGCAGTACCGGTAATGCAACACTGCTGAACACCCTATAGGCCTACTATAGACCCACATACATGTATGAGACTGAGAAATTGAGGCCCAATTTCGAGTTATGTTTAAAGCCAGAGTTTGTGCCCAAGGCCTAAAACTTCTTAAAACGGCCCTGCCACCGCTCATCCAACATTTCAAGGCTAGAGAGAAGTGATCGAGTGCACAAATGAATATTATGAGACTTGGAAGCTGCACGCGGCCATACTCAAAACGGTTAGGTACTGGAGGTCTAGGAGCCCCGCAGCATCTGTTTGGCAATAATAATGGTGAGCTATTAACAGCCCTGTGACGCACGGTTCTGGTGGATTAGATGTGTCACCAGACTCCACCACAGTCAAGCACGTTTCTTCTTTATGACGTCACGTACTGATTGTAATTTTTTAGAAAACACAGCTTTTATGATTCACCGTCACTTAAAAATAGATTAATGGTTGATAATAACAGTAACCACTTACAGTAGCCTATCATGAACTGAGACCACAATGAGCGTCTTTACGCCTTATGCATTGGAGAGGTTACGGATTTAAATTTTCGGATAGGCTAGGCCCTACGCCAAATTAGTCTGCAATTATCCTTGCTTCTTATTTAAACTGACATGAACGCAGTCAGTGGTTAAAGTGGTTTGGTTGAGCAGTGGGAGCGTCGAATGGGTGAGCAGTGGGAACGCCGAAGAAGAGTTTGACTGGAATTAAGTGGAACGCATGTTATTCCAGGATTCCAAGCATATTGAGCAGTGTAGGCACGAAAGCAAAATTTCGTGAGCAGAGGTTCCGACGTGTTCATAATTTTCATGCCCACTAGGCTACTGAACACAGTAGGCCCTAGCCTACAATAATTATAAGTCACATGAATGAGCAGATGTTCACAAGTTTTTACAGGAGTCGACACTGTTGTCTGTTGTTATTTGGCCAATAACATTTTAATTGTGGTAAAGAGCGCGAAGCCCAAATTAGTCTGCATTTTCATGTTTAATGAGTATAATTTATATCATTGACTCATTGTACGTATTGGCATTTGGCAACCTTATACCAGACATTATCTGCACGGGTGTTGTTACATTTTGCACCTCCAATAAGAAGCATAGAACGATAGAGATGCTGTTATAATACAGACAAGTCTAACAGACTTGTATAGTTGGATATTATTTAGCTATTCAAGACAAAACCAATTCAGCGATTCTTGTCATTCTAGGCAACCATATTGTCTTCAAAAAACAAAACTGCATAACATGAGAAAGCCTGTCACGAGGCGAAGAGGCAAGCATAGATACGACGCATTACTCTTGTTGGTAGTTCCTACCGAACGCGATGGATCGGCGTTCGTTCTTCCTGGTTGTACAGGAAGTAGCCTCAACGCAAAACGATATAGCCACTTTGCACTCTACACCGTCGAAACCATTCCGAGTAGTCGATGACGCATTAAATATTCCGACGCGAGACGAGGTCTCCTCCGAATGGCATAATGGTAAACTGTTGCCCTTATACTCCACACCGTAGAGTCCCATCGAATAGGTAGATGAGTCGATGCAAATAATAATTAATATTATTTTCCGACGCAAGATCTTGTAAGCGCCAGAAATCCTGCTTTCTTTGTTCTTTCCGTCTGCAACAGTAAAATGTTGTTTGCGAGGAACGAAACTGGTAGCTGCCTATTCCACACGTTTTTGTGGGTGCGCCGAGTGAAGGCTTCAATAATTTACTCTCGAGCAGCTATGATTCTCAAGAGGGGTAGGATTAACAATAGTTGCGACGGATATGGGTAAAGTTCTTTGGACAAAGTAATTCAAACCTTGCTGCGCTGTGAAAAAACACCTTGCTTATGTTGAACTATACATATTTCTTAAATTCCTGTCTTCAAAATAGACGTACTAGATTGATTTAAAATTTGGCTCAATGCCTTGTAAAAAACGAATATAGGCCTACAGCTATACAGGTCTTTCAAAACAGCTTTAAAAAATTACTTCTTCATGAGACGACAATTGAAATCTAAGAAGGTCCTCACGAGTGCCGCAATGAAGCTTGTTGATGTTTAATGACACTGCTATTTCAAAGATGATTATTGATTATAGTGTCGCCTTCCTCCTTTATCCAGGCTTGGGACTGGCAGAGTGCAACCAGTGGCGGAAATAAAAGATGAAAAATGACTTTTGCTTTTATACACATTAATAGCCTACTCCTCCTATGCAGGGCTTAAAGTGTGGCTGGACGGTCATGGACGGCGTCCATGCACTTCTTTTAAAATCTGAACGCCGTCCTGCCACTTATTGGCAAGCACAGACTGGAAAGGTAAGAAGCGTCCAGGCACTTATTTTCGCACACTTTAAGCACTGCTCCTATGGACTTACTTTGGAGCACATGCATCTATCGGGGCGACGTGATTTTTTTGGGCAATTTTAGTGATTTAGTGAGGGAGCTGAGGTGCCACAAGGGTTATCAACTGTTTGTTTTTATTTGTGCACTTGTCATAGTGCCCCTTCAAGGTGTCTACTCAAAAGCGCTCCCGTCTACAGCGCCGACACAGTTCTGGAGCTTCGCCCCAGACCCCGCTGGGGGAGCTTACGAAGCTCCCCCAAACCCCCTAGTCGGCATTGGCTTCGTGCTTTACAATAATAATTCTGAGCCCCCCCCCCAAGAAAATGTTCTGGTTGCGCCCCTGCACAGCATGCAGGGTCTACTTGTCTTGGATAAATGCGTACAATTTCGTTGGATATTGGCTATAGTATATATAATTTTATATATTATATATATAGCGCGGCTGCTCGTATATACATGTACATGTACATGTACTTTGACGCTCTGGCTATGCAAACAGATTGCCAGTTGACCTATCACATCACATTGTGTTCGATTCTAAGAAAAAAAGATGAAATGAGATGCAAATTGAGATCGAAGACCACGGTCACTTGGCTGAAAAGGTATACGCCTACCATAAGCGAAGGTGGTAATGAAGAATAGTGCTAACTGCTAAGCACGAGAGCAGCACTAGCTTTGGCAAATGACGAGAGAATTGGTATTTATTCGTGACCATTAGAGTCAAAAATGGCTACCATCCACAGCACTGTCGATGACGACGACGATGATGATAATGATGACGACAATGATAGGCTAAGGATGATTGCACTTGCACAGCTTTTATACCAGTAATACTTTATACAGCGATATAGGCCTAGATCTAGCCAACTTGCAGGGCGTGCATCACAGCATTCACAATTTCACATGGTGACATTTTTCATTCGTGTGTTCGTGTGCCTGCTGGCACAGTCACTTTCGGAGCTTCATTCGTTTATAAACCTACTTGGTAAACCAGTAGGACTCTTAAATTGGAAACTAGGATAGGCCTAAGCAGGCCTATGTATTTTTGGCGTCGTAAATTATTCGCTCATTGCATCATTGCTATTTTTAATCACTTCAACTTCTAGTTTGGTAAGAATCCTTCTCATCGATCCAGCTTCTGTTTTGGGCAAGCATCCTTTTCATCAATCGCGCTTCTATTTCGGTGGCAATTAGGTCTATGCCTATTTATCAGCGATAGGCCTATAACTTCTAGTTAATTGCAAATTACTGTTCATCAATCCAGATTCGATTTCAGATAGATTAATGTTTTCATAAATCACACTTCTATTTAGGCTAAGTAAAGATTATTTTCATCAATCCGACTTCAATTTATAATTATTTTGACCTACAGCACTAAAATACACGTTTACCGAACTAGAATCATGCAGCGCTGTTTACGGAAAGACTGCTGCGACGTTTCTGCAGACAAGCACTTTAAGAATAATTATGCAATTAGAAGCATGCGTGCACACAGCGTCCACTCCTCTGCGTGCACTAACAAGGAGGATACATCCAAGCGTGAAGAGGCGGTGGCGCAGCATGATACACACTCGATGCTCTTATCAAAAGCAGAAGATGAGTTTCTGAAGCAGCACTTCGTATCTCATCGGTTGTGGATGCATTGAATGTGTCATCTACTGAAGAAGATCAGAGCAGACGACGCAGAAATTGCGGTGTAGTCCGACTCGTCTGCTTCAACGATCGCTCATCACTCGTTTAGCTGAGCCGCTCTTCGTAGGACATTCATCGAGCAGAGATAAACAACACACGTTCCTCGCAGTCTAAAGATTCTTCATCGCTCAATACGACTTACAATAATTATAATTTATTATAATTTAAGAGGTTAATTAAAACAGAACGGAGCGATGTTCGTGAAAATTGTGAGACTCGCTGTCCTTGCGATTCTTTTCGGTTTTCAGACCAGAAACGATTCGACTGCCGAAGGTAGGTACCCTAGCCATGGGCGCCCACAGGAGTTTTTGCAGGGGGGGTCAGTCAAAACCGTGAGACTTAAGTTTACCTAATTCATAAGTATCCGACTTTAGTCGTGGTCGGCCAGTAATAATTATGATATCCAATTGGCCCATACCTATAGTTAACGACTAAATCCCCTATCGACAATTAATCTGCCCTAATGTTCTTGAGCATCAGTCTCTGTAATGTTGTGCTGCAGTGGGTCTGTAATCGGCGTTCATCCCTACCAAAGATGTCGGTTACTTTCTCCATAAATTCAGTCTTTTTCCAAAGCACCGATCATACCCAAACACCATTGTGCCCCACAAAATGCAGTCTCAACAGTTAAAGCAGTATTTAACACAGTACACTTGCACTGTTCATTTGGTAGTACTTACCGTGACACCTTCCAGCTGATGACTTCCAAACAACGGATAAACTTGCCTTTAGAATTTCAAAGAGGCTACGCTACACACTGCAGCACAACATTTATTTCTCAATTTCAGGCTATCTTTCATTTATTTATAATCCTCCACTCGCATGTGCAACGGATCTCGAGATGAACTGATCTACATAGTCTGTGTTTTCTTTGGCAAGTCCACAAGAATATACATATACACGTGGAGGGCCTATATATATATACACACATATATATACATGTATACATATAGTCGTCTTAACACTCGAGTGCCCAAGATATTTTTTGGTACACGAAGGCCCAAGGGGGGGGGGGGTCCGCACGGACCCCAGCGTTTTATGTTAATATCTTGGGAAGGGATTGGAATATCGTTACAGAATTTAATTCTATGTGATCCTAAATGAATTTGCAATCGACTGATGTATCTTATATCACAATAACACCACCTGGTGTTAAATAATAGCGTAAAATCTCGTGATACACATTTCATGCTTATTTGCGTTATTTACCGACGGAAGCCTAGCGTTTTCATGCTAATATATTGAGAAGGGATTGGAATATCGTTATAGAATTTAGTTCCGTGTAATCCCAAATGAATTTGCAATCGATTGATGTATCATATAGCACAATAACACCACATGGTGTAAACTAATAGTGCAAAAATCTCGTGATACACATGTTATGCTTGCGTGCGTTATTTACCGAAGGAAGCCTATAGGCCTACGTCTGGCGCGTCCGCATGTCAGTCAGCTGCTCTCATTTCCAGCTATAAAAGAACCAGTAGCATTATGGTAGACTAAATCGTATTAGCAATTGTGATTTGTGTAAATTTTATTCGCGTAACCTTGACAGAATGGTTGCCACCGTTTGTATGAACTGTCCTATGCCATCCGTTTTGACGCAAACCTGTTGTATGCAATTATTGTTTTGATAGGCCTACACAGACTTGCAGATGTTCAAATTCTATGCTGCAAACATAGGCCAAGCATAGTGCTACAATGTCAGTAATTCTAAGTTCAACAATTTGTATGAATCTTTCTTTCATATAACGTGCGCTGACCATGTATTTATTGACCAGTAACCATGCGCTTGTATGAATATCAGCCGTAAATCACGGGGTACCCTTAGTATATGCTGTGGTTGTGGGGTGCAGGGTCGGACAATACTCACACAAAATATACCATTCTATGCCCAAATGGTTGCTCTAGGAATACCTAAAAGCATTTATGCAGATCAATAGCCCTTAAAAAGTTATCCGGGAAAAACAGGCCTGGGGTCCGGTCGGACCCCCCCTTGGGCACTCGAGGTTTAATAAGCAGTCGTTTGTCTCTATGTCAACTCTGCCGGCCTTGTGGAATGATATAGCCTATTGCACCTCCCCATTCCCCGATTTGGAGAAAATCTGTCAACGACCAGATTAATTTTGCACATGCATGCTGCATAGGCTAGTCTTCGAAAGATTCGAAAGATTCGGACTCAGAGTGCCAGCCTGCCAGGTCTCCAATCTCCACGTTTCGTACAATATATCATCATACATGTCTTCGACCTTGCTGACCCTTCCCTAAGGTCAGGACCAGCTTTGAGTCTTTGATCGGCTTAATGTAAATAGGAGGAATAGAAACTGATGCACACCAGACAACTATAATGCCAAGTACACACATAGTACTATACATGTACGGAGTGTCAGGCGAGGAGTTAAACAGAGAGCTATTGTGGATGATGTCTAGAGTTGAAACGGCGTGGGAGGCAGAGGGAAGTGAGAATCACAACTGCAAACGCTGGTGTCATCCATGAGTACAAGAATGTGTGCGGGAGACTCGTTTGATGAGGCCATGCATCGTCCTCGTGCTCTATATAGCTGGCTGTATACCTTGGAAAGGTAGCCAGGCACAGGGTGTGTATGATGTGCGGATGGGTGGGGGCCGTTAGTAGAGTAATCTTGGGTGGGGGCTATAATTATTAGACTTCGGCAGAAACAGAAAGCTTGAATGTTGACCTACATCACATAAAGGTTATCAGATGCCATCAATCTAACAATTGGGCCTTGACGGTGGCTGAAGGGTTGACTCTCTGTTTGTCTCTTCGTCTCCAGTTACATAAGCTTACACATAGGCTCCATCTAGTGTTGCTCAGTACGTAAAGTTAACCAGAAGATACACAACAAAAGTTGGTGAAGTAAAAGAACACAATGACTCGTGGGCATTCTGTCCCGTTTTACCAATATCATTTTTTACAGAAAGAGTGATTATCAATATTTTGTCATGATTTCCAGGGGGGTCACGCGACCCCCCTTGACCTATGGTGCGGGCGCCCATGAGCCTAGCTTAAAAATCGAATAATTTTAATTAAACTGAATAGGCCAATTGACACAATTGGTTAAATCAGAAAAAATGAGAAAATTAAAAGTCCACACTTTATTTATATAAGCCACCGATAGGTAGGCCTATTCCCATGCGCACATCTCACTGTAGGCTACAGCTTGCTTTTAGCGGCGCTGTAGGCTACAAATTTATGATTGTAATTAAAATTTAGCCTAAATAAGCGGTAATAGGCTATTTATACTGTAAAGTTAGGTAAATCGTTTTTGTAGGCTACCGATCGATAGCTAGGCCTAGAGGCTATGGCTAACAGCAGGCCTACAATCATAGCGTGTGTTGTTGAAAAGATGTTAGACAGTTAGAGGATCGAATATTTTACAGATTACAAACTACCAAGAACCAGGTCAAACACAAATGTCGTTAATATAGCATTACCCAAAGGTATCTATTCAACAGCTATAGCCTACTTTCTCGAATGACCGAGAAGCCGTAGGCCTACATGACGGGTGAAAGATGAGTGCGAAACTCATACAGAAACGAAATTATTGATTACCCGGACAACCCCGCGGGGCCAAAATACAAAATATACAGGGAAATGCCGGGTGCGCAGAGGGATGGAGGCGGGATGGCATTAATGTGGGAATTGGGGCGGAGAGGAGTGGTGGAGTAAGGTGGGGTTGGGGCGGGGTGGAGAGGTGGGGCGGCTGAGTGGGGTGCGAGTAGCCAAAATTTGCGGGTCAATGCCGGGTACCCATGCAGATGGTTGTGGCGGGATGTGATTGGGGTGGGTTTGGGGTGAAGTGGAAGGCTGAAGAGAGTATGGGGGTCGGGGCGGGCTGGAGAGGTGGGGCGGGTTGGGCGACTGAGTGAGGGTGAAAAGCTACAAAAATTCCCCAGCTAGTAGGCCCATTATATAATTATGAATTATGACAAAGCTGTGGCTAAAACTGATAGTCTGATACGAGTTTAAATCTGACATTAACGGAGTGCAAGTGACAAATATCATGCCCAACGTGATTTCTACGTGATTTTAGACAGACTTAGGTAAGGTCTATATTGTAGGCCCCTTAATGATGAGCTGCTTACGGAACGATACATGAAAGGTTCAATTATCTTCTTGACAGCTCTTTGTCAAGCGATAAAAGAGCTCTTAAGTCAAGGTATTAATTTGGATAATTATACCCACCAGATTGAAATCCTGATGGGTATAATTATGGTCATCATCAACAGGCATTTGCCGATGAGTTTCTTTTGTTCTCATGAATGTTCGCTAAAAGTAAAACTGATTTAAAATTAGCCTAATGATAAAGACAAAAAATCAGGATAAGCTGGCGACAAGTTTTGCAAAGAAAAATATTGCTTTTTCATATCTCTATCCTTCCGTTTTTAGAACCATTTCTGAAGGTGAACGATCTTTTTCCAAACTCAAACTTATCAAAAATCATCTGCGTTTACTGATAATGATTGAACAATGGACATGGACGACCAGGGCCGGATTAAGGCATGTTCAACATGTTCCGCGGAACAGGGGCCCCCACACTTTAGGGGGCCCCCACAAATGTGTAAAAAAAAAATTTCTCAGGAAATCTCGGCCACACGACCATTTTTCAAAAAATTTTGGCAAATGACTAAAAAAAAAAAAAAGGTCGTCAACTTTTTTGGCGGATGAAACGGTAAAATTTTCCCGAAAAATTTTCCTAATTTTCCGCAAAAAAATCCCAAACAGGGCCCCCACAAAAATTCCCAAACAGGGCCCCGACATTGCTTAATCCGGCCCTGTGGACGACTATGTAGGCCCTATACCTCCTGCACCAAGACGCGTAGTTAAGGGAAGAAAAGAAAATTTTTATGACGCAATCTTTTGGGATTTTCTATTACAAAGAGCTGTCAAATTCACATGATGTATACATGTTGGCATAGCCATGGGCGCCCGCAGAAATTTTTTCAGGGGGGGGCAAAATTTTTTCGATGGTCACAGTTACCGTAGCCTAAATGTTTTAGTAACAAGAGCTTGAAAAATGCAATGCAGGAAATTAAGAGAGAGTACGAGTATTTTTTAATGAGGTTTCCTAATGCAAATATTTTTCAGTTTCATTTTGTGTATCAGCTTTAATATGAATAATTTCTTTAGTGCGAAGAAAAAAATTAAAAAGTAGATGTTAAATGTGGGTTCCTGAAGCGGCACTGCAATATTATAAGTCCATTGAATGAATGAATGAATAAGTGAACAAAAAATAGGTGTAAGTTTTCAAGGTGCAAGTGTTCCTCTAGCTACTTCTATTGATAGCCTACTTAATTTTGTGCAGTTGTGAAAGGTTGCATGACAGCGAGATTCCAATCAAGTAGGCCATAATCGATAGAAAAATACTAACGGTATTTGCAAGGGCACCTGCCGAAGGGTTAACAGCCAATGGTCACTGTTCCAGCTTTTAACAAGATGTTGATTATGCAAGGCAGAACATTAAGAGCATGTTTATATCTACAGAGATTTCTAAACATAGATTTCTAGCTTTCACTGTGTGTATCATTCGTATCATTAGTGCTTAATGCAAAGAAATTTGTTAAAAACCCAAAAGTGGTGGTTAAAAAAATAATTTTCCATTTTCCAGGGGGGGCAAGTGCCCCCCCTTGCCCCTATGTGCGGGCGCCCATGGGCATAGCCTTAATTTAACTGTAACAATTTAAGCGAATATCTTTAGAGATAAACTGTTTCTTAGCTTTAAGCTAATAGGCCTAACTCTAAAGATAAAATATTTCAGTAGGCCATATGTAATTAAAATTTTATCAAATTTGAATGTGTAATTTACATTCCGTGTCAAGTTCAATCATTGAAGTTATTTTGTCAGTAGGCATATCTCATTATCAGACTTTCGTATAAGCCCCTGAAAAGTTCGTATATATACGGCCATAGGCAGAGTGCCTAGGCTATAGCTTGCTTAATGCCATCGGATAAAACGGCCTTGGGCAACAGGATGAAGCCAAGATGACTGCTAGCTAGTCTTCATCGGAGAGGATGAACTTGCATGACGAAAGTTGTGATATCTCTCGCGGTGGACATGACTGACATACATTACAAGCTGTGACAACTCTCCCCCGTTCCTTAATTTGCCATGCAGTGTGGAAGATCTTTACACCTATAAAAGTATAATGCAACAGCTTCAACTTTATGAGGCACCATCATTTGATGTCAAATGGGTTACAGAAGTTGTTGATTGATTGATTGATTGATTGATTAATTGATTGATTAATTGATAAATTAATTAATTTGAACATTCTGCTTTCTGCAAGTTGTGATGACTCATCTCGGCATCTTTCAAAATCGTCTGCTAGCATCCACCACCTCCTCATCATCATCATCCTCATCATCATCATCCGTAGAAGCTGCTGCAGAGGCAGCATTTGACCTTCGACGACCTCTCTGGAATGTCCTCACAATATCGCCTCGCTGGAATACAGGCGGTAAATTATTATCACTCAGAATTTAGTTGACAGGATCAAATGTTAGGCCTACGTCAAATAATAATTCTCATAAAGGCCCCTACCGGTAAGCCTAGGCCCTACGTCTTTTCTAATATTAGGCTATGTGCTTACAGCCGTTATCCCAAACTATTAACTGTTAGATTCTGTCACTATTTCAATGTCAAAAGATTATTATTGGGTGGAACCACGTAAACATAGGCTACTGAAGTAAATATAAGTGGACCAGAATTTCTTTCGGAGGGAAGACCCGCAAGACCATTGCATGTGATTACGCATAAGTTATGCTCTTTATACGAATATGACGATGACGAGTTCTCCGCCCGAAGGCAGGTTCATTGGCTTTACACCTGCAGGGCCGGATTAACCAGTATGCCATGTCTGCCATGGCAGCGGGCCCCCGTCGTCAGGGGGCCCCCCCGCGTCTGCAAAAAAATTTTTTTTTGCATTTATTCATATTTGCTTCAAAGACAGTGTGTAAATTTGAGTCCATTGGTCATTGTTTTCTTCTTAGGGCGAACAACAATTTTATTTATGTTGGCCTCTATGTTTGTGCCAGCTCTGATTTATGATTTTGTCCGTATTCCATTTGGCCTACTTTTAACAGAGATAGGCCAGAGTTACAGACAGGCGGACAGAGAAGGGGAGATCGGCCTTTTAAGAAGAGTCAGAAATACAGGGTGGTCCAAAATAAACTGCACAATGATAAATTGATAGTACTTTATTCAGACCAATTCAAATATAACCGTGAAAAATCACAAAAACACAGCAATTATTTTTACTGTAACATTACATGGATGTATTTCGTTACATAAAATGTTCAATGTGTCCTCCTTGCTGCTCGACCACGCATTGAAGCCAACGACGCCATTGATCAATTGCGCGGTCAATGAAACGCAATCGCTGTTCAACTGCTGTCCAACTTTGCGCCTGTACTGGTTAAGTCCGAGATCTTTCTTTACAATACGTTTAACAGTTGAACGTGAAATTCCGGTTTCACGTGCGATCTCCCGTGGGCTCCTATGGCTTAGCGGTTTGTCTTCCTGGCTACAGATAAGGTCGCTTACCAACTTGATATATGCATCTGTTCGAGCTGATTTCGGACGTCCGCTACCCGGCTTCCTAGCTGTGGTACCTTCGGTATCAATTTTTTTAATGAGGATAGTACGACGTTTCCATGTCTTATTTGGAAATTCTTTCATCATACGCAAGAAAAATGGCATTAAACATTGAATTGCTATACATTATATCAAGAAAACTGTCACTGTGCAGTTTATTTTGGACCACCCTGTACATGTAGACGTACAGACAGCCGGAGACAAAGATAATTTTATAGTCATAAAGATTCGGTTAAACTAATTTGAACAGTTGAACTCTGTAATGGGTCTGCAAATTCATGCGCAATGTGTATCATGTTATCTTTGGCACAGTCTTACAAAGGAGGCAATTTATAATAATTATGTCGTAGAGGAATGCTGTTAGACTACATGGATGCGTGGATCACGCCATCTCAATTGAGGATGGATGCAGAGAGGGAAGAGTGAACTTTAAATTGTCACTTGTCAGTGCTTCTGAATTTCCCGCCCAATTTTTGTACAACTAGAACTCCACATTAGGCCTGTGTATGCTGACGCTTTCGCTGCGTGCCACGGTGACTCATTTGGCATCAGGGAGGGTTGATCCTGAAGAGGGGAGAGGGAAATATCGCTAAAAGTTGTGCAGCCAAGGCAGAGCTAGGCGAGGCCACCCTACGTTTGGAAAAGATATATGCTAATAATATTATGTTTCTCAATCTAAAACCGACCAATGCTGGCTCTGACTTGTAGGATGATAAATTGGGCGAATCATGGATGCCCGAGACATATGCATACTCTATGTATGCGGGCTTGCATTCCACTGAAAATCACAGCTACCTATGCGTAAATTGGTCAATGACAGATATATTTTGCCAAACTCGTAGACCCGTATGGTAGACCTATAAAGGAATACTGTGCAGATCGAGGATAGAAATAACTCGTGAAGAAACCGGACAAAACGAAACAGTAATTGCCAGAATCAGGAAGAGAAGGCTGACTTGGTTCGGACATGTAATTAACACAGATGGAGGAGAAAAGACTACCAGCGACAGGGCTATATGGACAAACAGAGGGGAAAGAAACAGAGGAAGACCAAAAAACACACGGATGAAGAACGTGATGGAGGACCTAGAAACGAAGGGCATGGACATACGAAGATCTCGAGCTGTGGATAAGTCTTATAATGGCCTCATCGTCAGTATGCGCTTGACGGAGGAGAAATTCGAGGCCTATAATAAATGTAAGTTGTCGAGGTGGTTAAGAAGATGAGCCTTCTATATAATTCAGTTTGGTTTCTCAACATCAATGCGTAAAAATTCCGATACCGGAAATGTCGGCGTTTGTGATGACGAGCAAACCGTAAGAAACATCTGCATCAGCTGGTGCGAGAAGAGGGCGCGCTCTCCTGGGTCAATCGGATCATGTACGCAGGCCTATATAAAGGTATGCGCTGCAAATCATTAATATTACGACTTCCCTGCTATTTGTTTGTCTCAACACTCTTACATTAATTTTTGTCTATCCTGAGCATTACCTCTGGTTCACTTTTAAATTCCTTTGCACAATTTGTAGGCCTATTTAAAAAGTTTTATGTATCATGCAGCATTTCTGCGTTTTTATAGTAGTTTCCCCAAATCTAATTTATTATTATTGTTGTTGTTGCTACTGTTGTTGTTGTTGTTGTTGTTGTTGTTGATCTCCAAAAATGCAGACAAAATAGTCAACTTTACATGGATCGAATGATTCGAATCCGCCGTCTTTTATCGACAATCCTCACACTGCAATATACTGAATATATAGATGCAATGTCATTATTGCAACAGGCTTCTTAACGTTGAGAGTGATCACTTAAATAGGCCCACAGTTTCCTTTGAGGACACTCTTGACCAGTTTGTCACTGCCAAGAGCAGAAAAATGTGAACCATAATTGGTATAATCATCGGATTTAAACCACTAAACTGAACAATAGTTATAATCTATTGAATTGACGTTTATAAAGTGTAATTTAAAATATGTTTTGGTATTTCATTAAGCTACATCTAATTAGTCAATAAGAGACACGAATGGGCCTGTGGAGAGTGGTGACGGTAGGTAATGGTAAATTAGGGCCCCCCTGAAAATATGGCGGCGGGCCCCCCGAGGGGTTAATCCGGGCCTGTACACCTGTAAGGATGAGATGAGTGAGATTGTTTCCCGCTGCCTTTCTCACAAAAAATTGTGGAGCAACTTTGTCCAAGGTCGATATACATATACACAGTGGCTTTGAGAAAGATTCGAACCCGCGACCCTTCGGTCACAGGGCGCCGAACTTACCGCTACATCACCGCGTCCCACAATTATATGTGGATAAGAATTAAGAAGGTATAAGGAGTGAATTCTGTGTCCAGATATTGAATAATCGAGTCCCATCAGCCCACTCAACCCACTGCTGGGAACAGATTGGCACAACTGATCTCGCGCGAACAGATATCACACACGTGGTAGTAAAAATAGGCATAAAAATGTAGAATTACGATATCAATCAAGACTCTACTACAATCATGTATGCATTTATATAGCGCCTTAAGCCAAACAGCATTAGAGAAGACATGCAGGAAGAGTCGGATTAAGCATTCGCCATTCAGAAAGCGCAAAAGAATAATAATATCGCACACTCTTATCTATCCCGTTCTGCAGCTGTATAGGCTTGGTAGTAGAGCTTGTAGTGGTGGTTGCGGGGGCGTTTAATGATGATGGCGATGGTGATTTACGATGGTGGTGGTGATAATGGTGGTGGTGGCGGCGGCCGCATTGGTGGTAATGGTGGTGGTGATGATGATGATGATGATGATGATGATGATGATGATGATGATGATGATGATGATGATGATGATGATGATGATGATGATGATGATGATGATGATGATGATGATGATGATGATGACGATGACGATGACGATGACGATGACGATGACGATTATGATGATGATGATGATGATGATGATGATTACGACGACGACGATAATAGGCCTATACTACATTATTGGTGATGCTGACGAAGATGACGATGACGATTATGCTGAATGCGAAATAAAACAATCACCCCATTTATTGCGAGTCTCTATTATAGGTCTAGACAAAGTTAAATTAATCTTAGGCCTATACAGACAGCAAACAGAAAATGACTGTAATAAACACCAGCCTCAACCACGTAGAGATCTGCTTCCTATGGTTCGACAAAAAATTGCCAAAAATGTCTTTTATGTTGAAAATTCTTGCAGCTCGTCAGCGCATTGCAAGAGGAATTCCATTATTCCAACAATGTTTATGAAACTCGTGAAACGAAATTTTTAACGAATTCAAACTACTTTGCGTTTTTGGCGAAATAAAAGCTGGCAATTAGGCCTATCATCATTCTGTTGCATTTTTTATTTTAGAAGAAGTTTTGAGGCCCATCGTTCACCTCCATCCGATGCGAAAGTTGCAACAGCAGCAGCAAAGCAGGTATACATTAAATTGCGCGGGATGGACAGATAGATGAATGGACAAATGAGTGAATGGATGGATAGACGGACGGATGAATGGATGGACGAGTGGGTGGGTGGACGTACAGATTAAATAGCTATCAACTCCTTCATCGCCAGAAGCCTTATAAGTTCAGATCTTCAGATATATTATAATTGTAACTTACCCGTGTATTTTTGGCAGGATTATTTATGTGATGATTATAGTTATATAGGCCTAGTAGCCTACACATCACTTAATCTGCTGAAATTGATTAAAACTTTTGCTGTAAAGACTTGAGAGCTATCGCAGATTAGCCTACGCCATTTCTTTATCTGCATCCATACCGATGCTGAAAGCTGGCATAGGCATAAAAAGACAGATATCGGCTTCTGACAGGACACGGAGGAATGAATAGATGAATGAATGAATGAATAGGCTTAATTGCATGCATAGGCGTACGAGGCGGGGGTGCAGGGGGGCAAATGCCCCCCAAATTCGGGCAAGTCTGCTGGTTTTTTCGGGCAAAAAACCCGAACAACTAAAAAAAGGTCGTCAACTTTCGGGCAAGTCAGTTTTTCTGGCAAACACAGACCCGAACGACTAAAAAAAGGTCGTCAACTTTTTCACGGATGTATTTTTCGGACAGAAGTTCAATCTTGCCCCCCCCACTGCTGAAATCTCCCGTACGCCTATGATTGCATGTGCCGACAAAGGTGAAGGCCCACAAAGCTTGTCTGGGGGTGTCGATTGTACTTATATCCGGTAATATCCCCCCCTAATATTTAGGAAATGTGCCATAAATATCATTATAAATTTCTACAAAGTAATCCACTGTTTATTCATAGGCCCTAATGAGCAATTTTTGTTAAGATGACAGCTATATGGCTACCATTACATTGTGCCATTTTAAAAGAATTGAAACAATGGGCGGGTACACTTTTGAAGTCCTAAATCACGATTATCAGCACTGAAATAATGAGGAATTTCTTTTAAATGACAACCTAAAATGCTACTATTGCAGTGTTGAAAAAAAAAATTAATAGCCGTGCCCCTCCCCAAACATTTCCTCCTGCTCGGTGCTTCGCGCCTCGGCGATCGTCCTTCGGCCGCTCGTTCGTACCACCTCAAGGCCAGAATCAAGTCTCCACCAATTAATTAATGAATGGATGAATGAATGAATGCATGAATGAATGCATGAATGAATTAATGAAATTGAGGCACGTTACTCTGTGTTAGATAAAGGCAGACATTAATTAATTGTTACTGTCTTGCGCAATTTGATTAGGCTATGTCGATATAATTATAGTCATGGACTCATGGCATTTAATTATTCAATTCAAATAAGATTATGTACTTATTTTATACGAATGCAATATTAAACTTAGCCTACGGATGATTTTCGCCCTTTGCAACGGTATTGTAATTGCCCAATTGCCCGGGCTTGAAGCGCTTTGATGGCGCGCATTTATTTCGTCGCATTTCCATAGCCGCTCTTAACGTAGGCCTATATGCTACTACAGGGTGGCGCAAAATAAACCGGACTATTAGTTTTTGCAATTGCATCGCTTGAATAATCAAAGTAATTATCGCCTTAAAACTATCGTTAGACAGAAATGACACAGATAATCGCTTGCGAAACTGTCCAATAGCCGGTTGATAGTGAAACGAGACATTCCTTCAGAACGCTTGCTGAAAGGTCGGAAGCACTTCTCACAGAGCATCATGGTTTCGGTTGCCGTGTCGCAGCTGGGGAAATCGTCATTAGTTTTCGTTGAACGAGGAACAAACGTTAACAGTTCCTATTACTGTGACGTCGTCCTACATCAAGGATTACTGCCAGACATTATAGCTCACTCTGGTGACAATTTCACTTTCCAGCAGGATGGATCACCTGCTCATCGTTCACGAAAAATGGTTGCTTTTCTCACTGCTCACGTTCCAGACTTTATTGAACCAGAAAATTGGCCACCGAACAGCCCGGACCTGAATCCCGTAGACTATTCGATCTGGGGGATGCTTCAGCAGCTTGTCTATAACCTACAGGCAGAGAATTCGAGATATTGAACATCTGAAAGAAGTTCTTACCGCATGCTTGGACGAAATCAGCGAGGACACTATCAACCGGGCTATTGGACAGTTTCGCAAGCGATTATCATTGGTTATAAACGCAGCAAACGGTGGACATATTGAACATCCCTTTTTTAAATTTCTTACGCATTCAGAAAATTCTGAAATTTTACAGTTCATTCAATATTATATTAAATGCCAAACCAATGCCATGTTTCGATAATTACTTTGATTAATTATTCAAACGATGCAATTGCAGAAACTAATAGTCCGGTTTATTTTTGCGCCACCCTGTATATAGTAGCCTACAAATGTATTATAGGCATATCATTTTTCAATATTTGTGTTTCTTACTAATTCATACTGAAACATCGCAATATGATTAGGCCTACAAGTCATATAGCATGAACAGATGACTGCGTGTGGCCTACAATGTATAAGCAGTCAAATTAAACTGCATGACAGAAAGTTCTGATTCTTTTCCTCTAGTTTCTACTATAAAAGACTGATCGCGATGTGTGTATGCTAATCATTTTAGCCTATAATAATGATTTGTATAATGTTCTTATCGAAGTTTGGAAATATTTAGTGTAAAGTGGGTGTCCTGAATAGCAGAACCATGCGTTCCTTAGGCTTAGGGATTTACCATTTGATGTCATTAGCCTATAACAATTATAGCCTATGTGACTCTACTGGCAATGTATGAATGATGATCAATTAAAAAATTATATCACTTTCTATAGGCCTAGATCGGTTTAAGACCAAGAATGCTAGAGAAGTTTTAAGAGGGTGGCTATGATAAATACATTTACAATGATACAAAGTACTTACTAAGTTAGGCTACTAGATTAATGACTGAATAGCACGCAGAAATAGCCATAATTTTATTATAAAATACATGTGTACATTGTGTAGCCTATGCTGTTAATTGTTTAAGGACTGGGAACCTCGTCAACCAAGGTCGACATCATTCCAACTCCGAGTCGCATCATGCAAGCAGCGTTGCAGATTCACCAGCTGAACGAAAGCGTTTCTACAGCGACTGTTAACTCCAGACAACCGTTCCACTTGACCACTCCAGACAACCGTTCCACTTGACCGCTCCAGACAACCGTTCCACTTGACCGCTCCAGACAACCGTTCCACTTGACCGCTCCAGACAACCGTTCCACTTGACCGCTCCAGACAACCGTTCCACTTGACCGCTCCAGACAACCGTTCCACTTGACCGCTCCAGACAACCGTTCCACTTGACCGCTCCAGACAACCGTTCCACCTGACCGCTCCAGACAACCGTTCCACTTGACCGCTCCAGACAACCGTTCCACCTGACCGCTCCAGACAACCGTTACAATTGACCGCTCCAGACAACCGTTCCACCTGACCGCTCCAGACAACCGTTACAATTGACCGCTCCAGACAACCGTTCCACTTGACCGCTCCAGACAACCGTTCCACTTGACCGCTCCAGACAACCGTTCCAATTGACCGCTCCAGACAACCGTTCCACCTGACCGCTCCAGACAACCGTTACAATTGACCGCTCCAGACAACCGTTCCACCTGACCGCTCCAGACAACCGTTACAATTGACCGCTCCAGACAACCGTTCCACCTGACCGCTCCAGACAACCGTTACAATTGACCGCTCCAGACAACCGTTCCAATTGACCGCTCAAAGACAACCGTTCCACCTGATCTCACCATCAGATGTTGCGACAAATCAGAGAAATTCAAAAACTTAAATTCTGCCGCGTCATCGTGACCAACGGCAGCCAATAATATTATTTGTGTGTGTCCTTGGGTAGGCCTAGGCGCGTTCAAGCTAGCATGCGAGGCATGGAATTAATTGATTAGAATAAATACGTTGAAATAAATTAACGAATTATTTATTGATGTCTAATAAAAGACTCACGTTTCAACTATATTCTACGTGATCTTGTAGTCACCGTCGACGTCTTAATCAATATAGAAGTAGTTGTAGTAGGCCTAATAGTGGTATAGTAGTAGGGCCTACAGTAATAGTAGTAGGCCTAGTGGTTTTTGCCAATGCCTTGTGCAAAACTAGGAATTTTTAATATCAAGTTTTACGGGCTTAAATGTGATTTATACCCACGTAGGTCCTACAATGGCCAAATTTCACCTAAATATTTGAAACATAACAAAAGTTATAGCACTTTTAGTGGGTCCACCCACTGTTTTTGGCGATCCAAAAACGTAACACAACAAGAGTAACAAAGAACGATTTTATTAATTAAACCACATCGCAAATAATTGTTATCAAATAAACCTGATATTGATGCACAACTTGTGTTCAATGTGTCGATCCACCACCCGTGCTTATACTTGTTCTCAGTCTCTTTGCAAAGTTCTTGACGGCCTTGTAACCTTGTTGACGTGTTCCAAAGGTAGCCTAAGTCTTCCCGTATCAATTTCAATGCGTCCATAAACTCTCTTGTCACTCTTGGTTTTGGCCGCAGATTATGGTATTTCTCCGGTATAGCTCTTCACATAATTATGATAATCTATCTGGTAAAACCCGGAGATTAAGGGACTATAATATATCGATCGTTCTTCTCAGTGAAACCAGAACAATAATATTGATGTTGAGTCGATCTCCTAGCTTTCATCAACGGCATATTTCTTGACTTTCAATTTAACTCGTACCGGTAATTCCTGGAGTAGATCTGTATCATAATCGAAGTGACGTCACAATGGCGGATGGCCTAGTTTTATATTCTCAAACTGAACGTATATTAATAGATTTGTATCATAATCAGAGCGATGTTGCGTTAAAACAGCCCGTTTTGTATTCTGAAACTGAAATAATATGATAGGCCTAGTAGATTTATCGTATAATCGAAATGACGCCACAATAGGCCTAATTTCGTCTCTCATTGAACTTATTTAACAGTACCGGTATCATAATCGAAGTGACGTCATAAAAGGCCCCGTTTTATATTCGCAAAATGGACATTTATACTGGTAGATCTGTATAATAATCGGAGTGACGTCACAATAGGCCTTGCCTATATTCTCAAAGTGTAGGCCTACTTCTATTATAGCACATGTGTATCATAGTCGAAGTGGCGTGACAATAGGCCTAGTTTTTTAATTCTCGAAGTGAACTTATATAATGATCAGAGTAACTTTACATATTAGGCATAGTTTTGTATTCCCAAAAATTACTGAAATTATATGATATTAGATCTGTATCCTGATCGAGGCTGATCCTGATCGATGTGACGTCACAATAGGCCTAATTTCGGTTTTTTCAGTGAACTTATTTAATCATAGAATGGTATCATAATCAGAGTGACGTCACAAAAGGCCCGTTTTATATTCTCAAAATTAACATCTGGGCCGGAAACTTCATTGTCGTGTAGGCAATTTTTGTCGATCCAAGACCAAACATTTTGGCCCTCTAGCTTCTTCCAAAATTTCTATATTCGCCTCTGTACTTATACAACTTAAATCGAAAACGTAGGCTACGTTTATATTCAACTTTCACAGTTCCACTAAGCTTAATACGAAATCGCTATAGCTGCCAAAAGGGGGTATTCGGTCATGTCAATTATGATGATGGTCGAGTGGTGGAGCCTGCATGATTATAATCGGGATAGAAGGGCTTGAATTATTAGTTTGGTCTTCAGTCGTGTATTATTTATGGAAAGTTGCAGAGGGTAGTGAAAGCAAAGATAGCCTATTATAGGTCTTTGGTGAAAGCAGGCCTAGGCCTACCAGAGTATAGACCTACTATAGACCTTGACGGTTGGATGGTGAGAGGTTGACGAATGTAAGATGGCTAAGTGGTTTGAAGCAGGGTGAGAATTGCCGGGGGGTTGGGGGGGGTTCAACCCCCCAGTCATTTTTAGAGCCCCATGTTAAAGTATGTTTTTCATGCCCCAATTTCAAGTTTATCATAGGCCAACCCCCCCAGTTATTTTTCCACAATTCTCATACTGGTTTGAAGTGCGCTGTAGGTCAGAGATACAATTTTGTAATGGATGCGTTGTGGGACTCTTAGCATACATATATATATATACGCAGGTATATATATATAATATATATATAGAGAGGTTTGCCTACATCAAAGGGGTTTTTCTACTTCCTTGCTAATATTGAGGCGCTGTAGTAATTTGCGAGGTCTGTTTACGTTATAAATCTCGACGAGCGGCAATATAACGTCTTTGTCAGAATGGCAGAGAACCAGCCTCTTTTGCCGGTGGCCCGGTGTAGCGGGGCACCAGATCAAATTTAAAATGAAGAGGTTATTGTTTGTATAAATTAAGATTTTCTTTAAAATCGTTACATTAGTGTAGTGGAAATAAAATTACAAAGGCATGGGTTGTTACTTTGCTATTATTATATATTGGCGTGAGGTTTCCTTGTTTGGCTTTGAACGACTGTTGGAGAATACGGTTTAGAACGTGTGAATATTAAGTAGGCAGGTTCTTCATAAGTAATGCATTTTTTTTCAATGCAGTGTTTTGCACCTTATCCTGGACTGTGATGTATTGCTGAATGCTGTTTTTATTGGTGTTTGCAAAATATGGAGATATATATCGTTTTGACGTTCTAAATTATTCGCTCAATGTAGCATTGTTATTTTTCATCAGTCCGACTTATAATTTGGCATTAATCCTTTTCATCAGTCCAGCGTCCATTTAGTCAAGTATTCGTTTCGTCAATACAGCTTCTGGTAAACATGTATTTTGACGTCGTAGATTATTCGCCATCGCATGCGTTTCAGCGTTGGCCGAATACACGTTTGATTGACAACAAGAATTCTTGTTAAATAGAAATGAGACTGGATGGAAATAATTTTTGCTGAAATAGAAGTGGAATCTTTAAAGAAGCTGTATTATATCGAAGCTGCTTTGAAAAACAATAATTTCTTAATTAAATAGAAGTTTTATTGATGAATAAATAATTGCTGCCTAATAGAAACATGGTTATTTGAATGAATTATTGCCTAGAGGCTGGATTGATGAGAATTATTCTTGCCTTCTAGTGGTTTGATTAAAAATAACAATGCTGGGTTATTGTTACTGACGGCTCGGTAGAACGTAAACAGTATGGTGGCCACAGGTAGACGCAGAATAGAGCGGTCTGGCCAACGGCGATCGCAGAGGAAATTAGATACCAAGTATAGAAGTTAAATGTGCAATATTATTGGTTTCGAAACCTGCATTCAACTGTCCACACATTGTCTTACACATTATTTTTTACATCAGTAAAAATATTTTTACTTATTTAACAGATATAAGCAGTCATGTGCGTGCTAGGCAAGCATTAGGTCAATTGATTTTGCTGTATTCTTTAGCTTATTTAAGCTTGTTAATATTTATGAAAATATACCTTCTCATTGTCTTTTGACCATTGACTATGAAGCGGAATAATTGGGCTATCGATTGCCGGAGGTCAGGCCGCTCTATTTTCCGTCTGTCTGTGGCGGCCATAATGTTTACGTTCTACCGAGCCGTCAGTAACAATAACCATTTTTTTCATCAATCCGCCTTCTATTTAAATAGTGGTTATTTTTCATCAATCCAACTTCAATTTAGGCAAGAACCTTTTGCTCGATCCCACTTCTATCTAAAGAAAAATTATTTTAGTCTATTCAAGTTCTATAATTTTAGAAAGAATTTTGTTGTCAATCCATCCATACAATTTACAATGGTAAATGTTTTAGAATGCTAAAGCAATAGTTTACCAAATATGGATAGTAATGTGTGTTGCCACTTTGCGTTAGCTGTACATAGATATTGCTCGTGGTGGCCATAGTGTAATTTCGACTGTGTTGCAGTTATTTTATTATACGAGTCACTAAACGATCTAAATTACTTAGCTTACTAATACAGCTGCAGGTTTTTCACTTATTTTTGATTACTCAAGTAGGATCATTTTTGAAAATAATATTGGCTTGATTATTTTGCTTGTTTTTATTCAGGTGCTTCTACTGGTTTACTGCGTGCATAACAAATCCCAAAAACGGATTTTTCATCGGATCCCCGATTTCCATTTTTTAAGTTTAGACCAAATTCAGGATTTACCAGCTAGTTTTGAGGAATCAAATGCATGGTGGAACATGGAACTTTGCTTTTGGAAATTAGATCAATTATATGTATTTTATGGATTTTAGTTTTTTTGAGACATTCGGGTTGGCTTGGTTTATCTTGATGTTGCAGGTGTGCAAGCTTGAAAAAGCATTTTTGTAATGCATTTCGTTTGGTTGTAACTGATCGTTTGCAACTGATTCTTTTATTCAGTGTTTTATTCTTTGTTGCAGCTTATTGGACAGCAGCGAAATCAGAGAAGAAATTCCTTCACTAGATTCCATGTGTTGTTCAAAATGCAGCCTGAGCCAAGTGGTAGTTCTGTGAGACCGTCAGATGGCGGCAGAACCGTTCTTCAAGGTGAAATTAGTCAGCGGCTGAAGAGAAAGGCTTGCGGAGGTGATTCTCGCAAGAAGTTTCTCAAGGTGTCTGCTGACTTCGTTGCAAGTCCTCAGACTTCTTACCACCGTGTTGACGTCAGTGATGTGTCCGCTGCGGTGACAGCGGTCAATGGGCTTGCGTCTGATCCGTCTCCAATTGCGTTCAAGCGTGGCACTGTGAAAAACGAGAAAATTTATCTAGACTTGAAAGATGGCCAGTTGACACAAGACCTCGAAAAGTACATAACCAGGTTCGGCGGAATTGTGGAGAAGTTTCTGTCGAAGGATATAACTTGCGTTGTCACAAGTCGCATCGACCCAAAAGACACAAAAGCCGAGGATGCCTGTCTTAAAAAGGAAGCCTTCAGTCCATGTACTGCTGAAAAGCCAAAGCCAGGTTGGTTTCTTCAAATGCTGATTTATAATATTGTTATTGTAATGACTTTCCACTGACTTAGTAGGCCAGCATCAACCATTGATCATATCAATGCATGCATGACATGCATGTTGGTCATTACCATAGTTGTAAAAAACTTTTAATAGTTTTTTTTATTTTTCGCATCGTTTTTGATCGTTTTTCTTGAAGTTCTAGGCATTATATAAATCTGAGATTTAAAAAAAGTAAAGTCCTATCCCATTCCATGAGGGAGGCACTCATCTCCTTTTCTTGGCCCTGAGCCAGCAATGGACGAATCCCAAGGTCCTGAACATGAGGCCGACGTGTCGCAGGACTTGCTGTTTACTTCCCAGCTTACGCCGGTACCAAATTATACTGCTTGGTGACAGAGGCACATGGGTGTAAACAACTTGCCCTAGGTCGTTGCGCGGAGTCGAACCTGCAACCTCCCGCTCCGTGAGCGGACGCGTTGCCGGTCTGCCACCAGGTCGCACAATAATCTGAGATTACATTACGTTAATTCCCAAATTCTGAACATAATTTATCGTATTTGGCATTCAACAGCAATATATGTGTTTAATCATTTACAGATATTTATTCGAGTTTGGGAGCGATGTCACGGGGTAAAGCTCTGCTCCTCCGATCGAATTCTACGAAGGCGTCATCATCGTCTGCCGTCTGTGGTCCCGTTCAGTTCGCTCACACGTGGAAGATACCCGTCGTCGAGGTTTCGGTCCTACGAAATCTGCTGAGGAAAGAAAACAATCATCGAAAGCAGGTCTCGTCTCAGAGTTCCAAACCGACCGTGAAGAAGTTGGACAAGCCGTACGTGAAGGTGGAAGACGCGATGCAGATGTACAACACAAGCTTTAAGCTTTTCAACAGTTTCCCGATGTCCTACCTAGCCCCTCTCGACAGTCTGCCGCCGTGCAACGGCGCTTCTCAGTCGAACGAGTCGACCGCCGCCAAAAAGAAGACTAAGCAGACGAGGGTCAAGAAGTCTGGATACTGCGAGTGCTGCGACATTTCATTCGTCGACGAAAAAGAGCATTTCAACAGTCGGATGCATAAGGCTTTTGTGATGCGCAACGAAAACTTTGCAAGTCTGGACGCTCTCGTTTCGAAACTGCCGTCGTTGGAAAAATTTGCTTTGGCGGTGGAACTAGACAGAAAGAACCTGTCATCATCTCGCTCCACTACAGGCGTTGATCCTGGCTTGGTCGATTCTCAACCACAAGACCATCATTCGAATCCTTCATTTGCACATGATGTTGCCGTTCATGGGACCAAACGACGACTATATCCAGGTTCTCGTACCAATTTCAAGCACGATGTGAAAGACCTTTACGATGCCCAGCATGTAAAAAGTAACGGTACTGTTTCACCTGCCACAGTTTTCACGCCAAACAGTTCTTGTCCTACTCGAAAACCTCGGACGAAAAAGTCCCAGACTACTACCTCTTCAAAATCATGTACTCGCAACAGTGACTCTTTTCATGCTTACGAGAAATGCGAGGACGACAGAAATTTAATCGGAGCGGGCGACAGACACGCAGGAAAGCTAGCGAGCAAAAGTCGAATGCCTGATAAAGATGGTCGTTCCGAGTTGGACGTAGACTTGAACTGTCCTGTCGATCTGTCTCTGCCCAAATCTTCGACACGCATTTCTCTGCACCAGTCATCAGTCAGTAGCTTGTCAACTGTTTCTTCTGAGTTAAACTGCGCTCATGCTGACACAACAAAGATTTCAAAATTTGGTAAAGGAGTAAAAATTAGCAAAGGAGCTGAAAAGATGAAGCTTGCCACTTCCAATTGTTCAGACAGGGCTTCTGATTCGATCGGTGATCCGAAAATGACAAGACACCGAAAGATTTCTGAAAGAATGAATAGTTCGTTGGACTTGAAGTTATTGGCAGCGCCAGTCATTTCGAATAACGCAGAGTTGAGAAGTCCGTTTTTGAGCGGTGCGAGCACCATTTCGTTGGAAGTGAGTAAGGATGATGATCTGGAATTTTCTTCCGATGAAGTAAGTGATTCGGCTGACGAAAAAGTCGACTGGAAGATTAATCTTCGAAACTCGTGCAATAAAGTACTCAACATTCTAGAAGACAGTAATTCCTCAAAAGATTTGGCGAAGGACGTACCTGATGACTGCAGCAACAACTCAACGATGAAGCCAGACGTTAAGTCAAATACACAGACGTCTGATGATTGTCACACGATTGGTTCAGACAAAACAGCATTTAATTTTTCCAGTTTAAAAGGTCTGAGCACGGCAGATAGTGGGCAGCCAGCTTTTGGAATTCAACCAGATTTGGATGTGACAGAGAAAGCAAAGTCTGTCGGAAAGGTTTCTTCAAAGGAAACTTCATTGTCGTGTAGGGTAAAACCTGGAAGTATAGGAATTGTAAGACCTTGGGAAATGGCTTCTAACAAACCTGAGACTAATCAACTTCGCATGGACAAAGAAAGTCACTGTAACGTGGGAAGCCAAATGCTAGATGTCGTCAACGATAGCAGTGGCTGCGTTTTACCAACTGACTGTGACCAGCGTCCCAATAGCAATAAAGTGCACAGACAAATAAAATCAAACCGTATAACCACTGCTACACGCACTGCGAAAGCTCTTCTCCCTGAGGCAACACATTCAGACGACGACAGTGACCGACGGACAAAACATCCAACTGGGGGAAATAACAACAAGGAACGTCATTTAAATGATGATTGCCACCCTGAAAAAGCACATTCTGCTGAGAGCACAGCTGTTAAAAGTGATATTTGCACTGTTGAAAGTGCTGCACCGACAGCCGTGTCTGGTCATGTTCCTGAAAAAAAGATCCTGCATTCACCTGCTCCAGTGGAAGCGTGTATCGCTGAGCATGGTGCAAAAGCTGAGACTGCAGCAGAGATCTTTCCTGCTGCGATTGCTGAAAGTCCAACTCGATTTCAAGACTCTCCGCACAGCAGTTCACAATCTTCTATCATAGTAGACGTGGAGACATGTGACGAGAGAAGCGAAAACTGTAGAGATAAAGATCAGACATTTATGCCACATTACGAGCCCATAACTCCTGTTAAGCCTCGAATGCCACCAAGTCTTGAAGCAGGTGATAAAGGCATTGCATTTGGTTCTAGCTTTCAAGGCGTCAATCAACGAGTAATTGACCAGCAACCTTCTTGGCCGACACCTCCCGTTAGTGGACAGGTTGTGTATCTGCCAATGAATGTCAAGGACATCCCTATGTCACCGACAGGTTCACAGCCGCTGGTTGACACAAGTTTGACAAATGACCGCATCATCGCTAGTCAGTTTTTGCCAGGTGTTAATGGTGAATTCCAAATGCAGAAACGAGATTCTGCGTGCAGTTCTCTGGACTCGGGATATTGTGCTTCGATTAAAACAGTCGCAGTGGACTCGTGTCCTGGATCTCCTGTTGAAAACTGCGCAAGAGATGTTGAAGAAGGTGAGACAAGTGACCGTGAGCTGAAGTGCATTCCTAGCCAGACTGAAAATCCAGTGTCATCATCACCGTCACCAGCTCCTATTCTAGCTGAACTTCCTGATTCCTTATCAGCTGCTAAACAGGCTGAAAACGTGGATGGCTGCACATCTGAAATTCCAATTAACGCGGACAGTGGAAGCCAGTGTAAAACCACGGAGGATTCCGTACGACTTCGTAGTGAGTCTGAAGAATGCCCAGCATCTGCAGTTACTGCTACTCCTGAAACTCCTCTTTCCATTCCTGTTCCAATCCAAACAGAAATTTCTGATTTAGTGAATCTTCAATTCCAAGGTGAAAGTGCCGGTTCTCTGGCCGCCCCTGTGAACACGCTGAGTCCCTCATCAGTTTCCATCCAAGCTGCAAACAACGACGATATGTCTTCACCAGTTCTTTGCCAAACTAAAAATGACAATTCGTTAGTTTCTGGTCAAACTACAAATCACGATTCCACACAAATTTTAATCCAGGCTGAAAACTCAAATTCCTTACCTATTCTTATCCTGCCTGAAAATTCTGAGACAGGTTGCAACCAGGAAGAAAAGTCAGATTCCAATTCAGCTGCTGACAATGCTGAAAATCAATGCTACTCGCTTGGTGCTGAAAAACACGCAATCGATGAAGTCCTTGTGGATGAACGAGAATGTAAAGATGTCTTGATTGAACCTGCTTTGCCTGAAACTAACGTTAAAAAAGTCGATGCTCTGGAGGATTTAGCATGCGCTGTCGGTCACATCCAAGAGTCTTCAAAGGCTGTCACAGTTCCAGAAGTTCAGACTTATCCAGATCTAATGAGTGGAATCAATGAATTGCCAGAGAAATCGAAGATGCAAATGCCAGATCTTCTTATGGAAACGAAGAATGATACTGCACTCGATTCACCTTGTTCTTCCAACTGTCCTTTGCCATCGACTGAAGTCCATACAACTCTATCTGAAGCTGCTCTGCCACCAGGGGGCGGCTGCTATTCAGGCAGTGAACCAATGGACGTTGGCTTTGCTGAATTGTCAGAGGACTTCTTCACCGCAAGGTCTAATCCCATCACATTCTACGGAATCGATAAAAGTGAAGAGATACCATGGACGGACAATGCTTGGGGTCCTGCTGCTGCCCATCAAACAACCGAAACTGCCGCCGCTGCGGTCGATACGACATGGCCGGAAGAACTAGCGACTATCGTTCAGAGCGATCATCCCAACGATTTCTCGTCAGGTTGTTACGTCGGATTAGACAACTTGATGATGTCAGCGCCGATCGGTACTCCGAAGTGCGTCAGTTTCAGCGACGATGAATCTTGTCTACCCACGACTGCGAAGAAAGAGAATCCGTCTGCAGTCGTGTCCTCCGGTCCGAAGACTGAGATACGATCGGGAAACTCGGTGAATACCGTTGCCGAGCCATCTGTACTTGACGATGTCGTTCTGACTGCTTTGTCAAAAATCCTGGAAGATGCGAGTAAGGAGTGGCAGGCGGAAAGACAGAAATCCAATTCGACCGATGGTGAGACCGCGTCTTCTACGTTGTCCGTGTGTGTTGCCGATAAGGAATTAAAAGAGGAGACATATGAGAAAATCTCCGGAAGTCATACCACGACCAGTGTTGAAATTCCCACATCGCCACCTATTGTGATGCAGACGTCGAAGCCTATTGTTCCGTTTGAACTCCAGTCGGTTCAGATCGAGGAAGCAAACGAGGTTATTCCTTCTGACGCTCTTTGCACAGTTTCTGAAAGTAACTCGTTTGAGAACGGTTCATCACTGTGCATTGATGGAGGAGCTCAGCTGGACCAGAGACCAGTTACACAAACCGTGCAGCTTTGCGCTGACGATGCCGAGAAAGAATTGGACGAGACGTCAAAGACCGAACCGTTCAGCACAGTTTCGACACCGGCCGGCGAGTTGGATGATTTAGATCGACTGATGGAGATGTTGAAAGCGCTTAACGAGGAGACAAAGTGTTCTGACGAATCCGAACTGACTTCAAGCTGCAACGCCGTTGCTGCTAACAGTTGCCAAACGTTGACAAAGGATAATTCTTCGGAACTTGTCTTGCCAAATAATTTCTGTGATAGTTTTGATGGCATTTCCTTTGCCAAGACACATAAGACATCAAGAAGACAGGTAGTAGCGGCGACGGGAAATCCATTTCATGTGTTCGGTGACGGTAGTAGTAGTATTAGCGCAAACCATTTTTCGAACGACGTCGGCGAGCGTGCTGCTCACGAAAAGAATCGAAAAGACAGATGCGAGTGGAAGATGACTTACGTTTCTGGCTTGAAATTTCTATTTCAGCGTTTACTGCGCTCGCCTGACCAGCAGTCGCGTTGTTTTGGAAAGTATTCTATAAAAAGCTTGGGCAGTGAAAGACTTGCGTTACGTATCTCAAAGAATAAATCCAGATCTAACATTAAAAGCTGATCTCAGTGGACTTTGGTAGAAGTGTGAGAAACTGTTTAGAAGTTTTTCTGAAGTTTTGAAAGCACTGTTGCTCAGTTATTACTTGCGTCTTGCTGCTGGTTTTCGATGCAAGTTCTGGCGCATTGCAGATTGCTATCCCTGCATCCAGGGTTTTGATCCTGACACTTAAAATTATGAACGCTTGTCAAGCCTTGTGAAAAGTAAGGTCAGGTGAAAGTTTAAGTTGGATTGGTGTTGTCACATTTATGTTGTAAAGAAAGTACCGGGAAGAGTGTTGTTGCAAGGGAGTGTTGTGAGTAAATAATCGAAATGTGAAAAAATACGAAATGTCAGTTTCGGATGCGGAAATTATATCTCGATGTATGATATTAAACATAATATATTTATGTAATTTACTTGATATAGATGTATGTTTGTTTTATTGCTACTGAATAACAAACATGCGTATATGAGATCTTCATCTTTCAATGGGAAATGTCATGTTTGACCCACAGGTGGGGTAAACAAAGATGTCTACCCGAAATGTTTACATATGAGATTTTTTATTTTGCTATTTATTATTTTATTTAACGATATTAATAGTTATTACTAGTTTTATTATGGCAAATGATATGTCGCATGTTGTTGTTTGCCACTGTGCAAATAAATCTTTGTGTTCAGCCATTTAGAGTTCAGTTTGTGAACATCATCATGATTTGTCAATCGTGTAGAGGATTAAGTACTTGGTATCCGCAAACAATTTACTCAAATCTATTCAAATTCAAGCAGAACTGTGTTTGTAGTTGCTTCAGACTACTCAACTTATTCCAGTATTTAGACGGATATTAATATATTATTAATTTATTATCCTAACACCTCTTTCTTAATTTGTATGGCTACAATTTGCGAATTGAGTTTCTTAGGTTGGACTGAGAGTTGAGACCAAAGTGCAGAGGTGTTTTGGAGGCTTTGAAAGGTGTAATAGATGTCTCTGGATAATTGGGTTCAGGAGATGCAGAGCAGTATGCGACTTTTAAATAAGTAGAACTAGATGCAAGTGCTGATATTTGTGCAACACAGTTTATTATATTGAATAAGAATTAGTTTAAACCCCTTACCCGTTCATTTTTCCCGCTAAGCCCGTGTTTTCAGCGGATATTCTCGGGGCAAACGAGTAAAGGGTTAACTGATTGTCATCATGCAGCTGATGTTGTGTGGCTTTCTGATTTGTGGTGACTCTCTCTGATTTAATACTTTCATTACATCTTATTCAGGGCATGTGTTATATTGCCAGCAGTCTGGCTTGGTGTAAATGTAACTTTTTGTGAAGAATGTTTTGGGTTTTCAGAACATTTTTATAAATATTACGGGCTTGTGGACCGGTTTCACTGTTTTTCTTGATGTAAAGAAATTAGGAAGAACTATAATTATTATTGGTGTCGGTTGTATTGCAAGTTCTGGTCCTTATAAACTCTTAAGTCGAAATTGTTCAGAGACATGATCCAGAATGCCACAGTTTGCGATTGGAGAAGGAATCTGTTGAGGCCTTTAAAAGCATCATCAGTTACCCTCCTAAATGCTTCGTAAATTACCACTGTTTCTAACGGTATCTAAACATTATTTGAGTTCACTGTGCAAGGGTTAACTCGTGGTTGCCTGTCTACTGGATCCAATGTGCTCCTAGGGGGGAAAAGTCACACAGGCATGCAGACAAGAAGAAGGGATTATGCCTATTTGAATGTCTGCATATAAATCGAGTTCAGATACAGCTCTGTACTTATAATGCAAATACAGTTTATCCCGCATTAAGTTGTGGATAAGGAGGCAATGCCAAATGTAGCAACAGAGGATGTTCATTCTTTGTTGACATCTTTTTGGTCCACCCTGATTGCCCATTACAGAATAGGCAGCAACTGTGATCTAAGTCTCTAAAAAATGCATAATCTCTGTACTTTACTTGCATGAAGTCCAAGCATGTTATACATTCCATATCGCTTTTAACTGATTTTTTGAATTAAGAAACTCAGTGGTTTATTCATGACTGGTTGGCAATGCACCCACCGGCCTTCCACCTCTGCACTGAATGGGGCAACAGCAATTGTGAAAATAGCAACAGCAATTGTGGGAACAACAGCAACTGTTTGCTGTCAATCCTGTATCGGTATGTTGTCTTGTTGGATTGATGTTGTCATTTTGTTCAGCAGCCAGAAGATACTATATTGCCGCACACGGTCCATGCTGCTTATGTTGTAAAGCATTGTAATAAATGAGATTACTTCATCTTACCTAAGAATTCTCAGAGGAACAATGTTTATATATATCTATATATTGTGTTCAGGTCTTATAATAACATTAAAAAATGTTCAGAATAACAGTATTTCATTTGGCGCTTTGATTTTTCTTATGTTTTTGAGTTTAACAATTATTGTTTTTACTATACGTGCGTTGTTGCTATTGTGCGCCTAAGAGGTGTTCTACTTCTTTTGTGTTTTCGCATGATGTGTAAATGAAGAATCTGAACAGGGATAATATATCGATGACCTAAGGAAAGTAAGGATGCTTTTTTGCTGTATAAACAAAAAATATAGGTTCTAGATTAGGCGTTTTGAAACTACTCAAAGTTTAGAAATTGTGTTGGTGCTTTCTTCGAAAATCATGTGAGATTTTGTATCCAAATAAAATTAATTAACGTATTGTTGAATTGGTTTTTTTAAAATTGTTCCTGCTGATTAATTAAGGTTTCACCAGGATTTTGTTTCCAAGCTGAGTGTTTTCTTGATCTTGAGCAAGCTGACAAGCAACCGAATCAACTGCCTAAGACCTAAGTCCAACCTTTTTGGTACCACTTGAAACCGAGGGCCGCAACAGAAAACTCAAAAGCAGTGGCTGAATTTAATATGGAATGATTATAAATCTATCAATCTAGCTATTAATGTTTTGCATGTGAAATTTATATAGTCCTACCGCCGGTTCAGGATAGCTTCAGAGATGCTCCCGACACAGGAATGGCCAAAGAGGAAAGTCTTGAGCAGTTTGTGGAAGAGTTCGACAGGTTCCACAGGAATAATAATAATGTAGACTACACAAGCCGCGATTGTCACTTCACAACAGATGAGCGCCAAAAGGTGCAAAGTGGCGTTATCCTGCCTTGTACTCGGTTTCGTCGCACAGACATAGGCTAGTTTGGCCAGCTCAGCAGCTCTTCATTACGTCGAGCAGTCAATTTTTTGGACTAAGATCCACTTTATGACGGGCGAATTTCCATCCTCCTGCTCTGGCTTTCATAAAAAATTGTCGAAGCCAGAATCTCGGTCTAAAGAGCTAGTAGTCATGGTCGTCGGACCAGAAGAAGCAAAGGCATCGCCAGTCATATCGATTTCTTTCTATTCCTTAGAACTCGAACTCGGCTATCTGTCGGAAGAATTATCGCAGTCACTTGCGGACGTGCTGTAAATCTTCTCAGGAACTGACTAGAGAACTTCTAGAAGTGAACGATTTGGGACAGTTTGCGCAGTCCGTTTAGTTGAGTAGGCCTACTGTAATAAAAGTTGCCAAAACTAGAAGTCGTGTGTCAATCTCCAGATAGACCGCAGGAAGTTAGGAACCTAACACCAGGAAAAGAAAGAAGAGATTTAGCTTTCGGATTAACCTTTATGGTAGGCCTAGAATTCCAAATCGGCAACTGTCACAAACTCAATAATAAAAACAAATGCTCAAGTCGACCAGTGACTTTGTTCTTTACTTGGTTTTACTTGCACGGCCGGATTAAGATATGTGGGGGCCCTGTTCGAAAAATGTTTTTGCAGATCTTCGATCGAAAAATCTGATGAATTTTTCAGTCGTTTGGTCGAAATTTCTTTATAATAGCCTATACCGATTTCCCCCTGAATTTCGTCAAAATATAAAAAAATCTTTTAAAAATTTGTTCCTCGTGTGTGGGGCCCCTAAAGTGTGGGGCCCCGTTCGGCCGAACATGTTGAACATGCCTTAATCGGGCCCTGTTTACTTGACCCGCGGGCCGCACGTTGGACAGCACTGGCCTAAGGTGCCTGGAAAAGCGTCGTGTGTTCTCATAAGCAGAGGGCATTGGTGGCCATGGCTATTGCAATAGATAGGCCTACATTGCACATTGTACAACTGTAGTGCAGTTGTTTTTATACCATTCCGAACCTCAATTGTAGCACATCATCGTCATGATTAGATCATCGTCGTTATCTAATCTACAGGGTGCCCCTAGGTTTTTTGCCAATATCTTGGCCAAAAGTAAGAATTTCGAAATGAAATTGTACTGTCTTAGGCTAAAGACAATTCATATTTACACACTGTCCAGATTTCATCAAAATATTTCAAACAGAAAAAAAGTTATACCACTTTTAGGGAAGCCACCCACCGTTTTTTGACAATTCAAAACGAAATGCAACAAAAAGTAATAAAAACATGATTTATTAAGTCTCATCTCAAATAACTGTTGTCAAATGAACTTGGTATAGTGCTTCACAACTCGTGTTCAATTTGCCCATCACCAGTGCCAAAAAGGAATGGAATAGCAATTGATGCTTGACTAGGCTAGATACTGCGAATGACTCAAATTTCTGGTCAACCGTCAAACAGAATACTCCGAGTAGGCCTATGTATGCCATGTAGGCCTGCATTCAACTTTTCTTGCATAATGATATGCTTAGCCGTGCAAAGAGACTTGCATGTCCTTGCATGTTAATCGAGACCATTTAGTCGACTGACACGTACGTGTGTGCACTACATACAAATGTAGCTTCTGTCAACCACGGAATTATTCTCCCATACAACATCCTGGCACCGCCACTCTGGTCATTAAGTCAAAGGTGACTATTGCAGTGTTCACTGATAACACGAGCACATTATAGATAAGTGATGATGACGACGACAATGATGATGCTGAATAGATTCAATAGGCCTACATCATAATTATTTCTTTGTGCCTCATTTATATGTATACATGAAAGATGAAGATAATGACGACGATTATAATTATTAATTACGAAGATGACGATTATGACTGTTGATGAATCCCTCTCTCTCTATGGCTGTCTGTCTGTCTGTCTGTCTGTCTGTCTGTCTGTCTGTCTGTCTGTCTGTCTGTCTGTCTGTCTGTCTTTCTCTCTCTCTCTCTCTCTCCAGACGACGAAGTTTAAGAAGTCAGACATATCCATGCAATAGTTGCGGAGTTCCGGTGACAAATACTAGGTCAGGGTTAACGGGAGGTCGCAAGGCCTTATCCCTGTCATCATCATCGTCATCATCATTATTACCAGTTGTAATCGTCATGACCAGCTGTCCTCCTCCTCCGCTGCCCCCTCCCATAGACAGTTCCCTCCTCCTCCGTCCTTCGTTCTCGGCGTTCTCCTCCATCTCAACAGCACCAGCATCACCAGCAGCACTGCCACAAACAGCAGCATCAGTTGAAGCAGCATCAGCAGCAGCAGCAGCAGCTGCAATTGATCGCAACGATTGCTCCTCTGGCGACGATTCCATTCCAACGCTCTGGCATCGACTGACAGACTCCATCTTCTTGCCACACGATCCTCCTCCTATTCCTCCTATTCCTCCTTCTCCTCCTCCTCTTCCTATTCCTCCTCCTCCTCTTCTCCCACATCCTCTGCCACTCGCTACATCTCCTTTTCCACCTCCCAGTGACCCCCCGTCCGTCTCCTGTGTAGTGGTGGTGTGGCTGCCTCCATCGCCATCGTGTATCTGGTTGCAGGTTGTCTTCGTCTTCGTCGTGGCAGAACAGATTCCTCCTCCTGCTCCTCCTGCTCCTCCTGCTCCTCTTCCTCCTCCTCCTCCTCCTCTGTGGCGACTGAAAGAGTCGACCATCGAATGTGGGCAGTGGACGAATGAAGGAGGAGAAGGAACGAGCGAAGAACAATCGATTAGTGAACAATGATCCGTTCGGTCAATATATCTGCTCGGCGTCATCATCGTCGTCGTCGTCGTCCCCATCCCCTGCTGCTGCTGCTGCTGCTGCTGCCTTTGCGTCCTCGAACCCCCACCGCTGCCGCCCTCGACCGTTGAACACGAGGACGAAGAAGTGTCCCTTGCCCCAACACTCAGCTGGAGAGGAAGAAGATGTGGAGGAGGAGCCCCAGCAGCAGCAGCGCTGACGCCCCCACCGCCTCCTCGAGGGTTGAGCCTGGCACCACCGAAGTCGATTTCCTGGCAGGTGCTGCAGAGACTCGCTTCATGCGTTGGACATCGTTGACCTGTGCAACAGCAGACGCCCTGAGGCTGCGGCTGCGGCGGTAGAGGCTGCGGAGGTGGCTGCTGCTGCTGCTGCTGCTGGTGGTGGTGGTGCAGTCGGTGGTGATGGTGAAGGTGGTGGCACTCGCTGCTGCTGCCAAGCGACGACTGTACTCGCGTGTCGACATAGTCTTGATCTACATCGTGCACCGCATCAAATCGCCGCCCGACGTACAGACCATCCGCCGCTGGAGGGCCACCGTGTAGCGCGCACGACGATGAGGAGGAGGCGGAAGCGGTGAATCGTGCACTTCCGGAAGGCGGTGAACGCGAATGGTCACGTGGTGCTCCTCGTGGTTGGGTAGGATGGTGGACGTGTGGACAGCGCGAGTACTTGGGTGACGACGACAGTTCGAGGTTGGTGGGTCTGTCGGTGCAGAGAAGAAGCTGGCAGTGTTCGTGTCTTGGGAGAAGGAGACCACGCTGCTGATGCATGGCTGCAGACGCTGAGGTGGATGAGGATGAGGAGATGGCCAGCTGGAAAGCATCGTCACCGTCCAGAAATGTCATCTGTTCACTGACCTCCGTTCCAGGCGTATAGCGCTTTCGACGTCTGTCAATAATTAACACCAGAAAAATTATATTAACAAATTTCTTACATTGTCAAAATTAAAGAACGGCGGTGTCGTTTTTGTGTCCAAAAACTAGCGCTACAGAAAGTCTGCAAACCATTGGAGTCGTCGTGGACTGTTCTTGGGCATCAGTTTCACACCAGTGTTTTTTAAATTTGGGTTGTTCGTGAGTGTGAGCCAGATGGTCCGCAACGTCGATTTACCAACTAGCTCCCCTCCTATTACATATCCACCTCAAGCAGCAGCAGCAGCGTATATTTGTGGAGGGACCTTCCTTCACTTGCAGTTTGCTCATGCGCTTCGGCGTGAAACCCCGATGCAGTATCCGCGCTCTAGTCGGGAGCGCCTCTGAGTAGTTGACTTGAAGGGGCTCTATAGCAAATGCGAGAAATGTAAAGATAGAAATAAATAAGCAACGACAACGTCTGGCGATTAAATGAGTGAATGAGGAAATGCATTCGTATACGGTATATAATACTGTAGCCTACACACACACACACACACACACACACACACACACACACACACACACACACACACACACACACACACACACACACACACAGTACATCGTTCCCCAATTTTGTCCGCCCTCTCTTGAATCACTTACTTATTTCTTCCTTCTTTGTTCTTTCCTTCCGTCGTTCCGTCGTTCCGTCCTTCCTTCCGTTCCTTCATTCATTCATTCATTCATTCATTCATTCATTCATTCATTCATTCCTTTCTTAATTAATTCCTCCGCTCCTTCCATCTTTCCTTTTGTGCTTACCTGCGAATGTACATGACACAGACGGCCATGACAGCGACATAGATGACGACAATCAGAGATACACCAAACGTGATGACCATCGACAGACCTACAACAATAACCGTTACTTGTGACCATTTCCGTTTACAATGTCTCTTCTGCTCCTGATTTTCAAACGACATTTTTAGTAGGTCTATTATGATTAGGTCTATAGCCTACGATGATTAGGCTATTCCTCATATGAAAAAATATGCAATGTCAATAATATAACCATATGACAATGACCTTATTGGATGACAATTATGGCCCTTTTAACTATTTCCAGCTTCTAGCGAAGTGCTTTTACGACTGCACAAATCCATTTACAACTGCACATTTTGTCAAGAACTGCGCGGTAAAAAAATTCTGCAGGTGCTTACCGACTTGTGGAAGACTTGTGAAATCGCCGTACCCATCTTCCCGATTGCTCTTCAGTCCTGGAACTAAACGCAAATTCGCCAAAACATAATTAGCTGGAAACCAATTCGAATGAGCAGATCAATCTATAATTATTAATTTTATAAATAACCATCTCCCACAAGGCCGTAGCTGGGGGCCAGTGGGGGGGGGGAGGGTGGGATGTTTGAACAACCCCCCATGAATAAGTAATGATATATACTGAAATAATGCATTTACTAACACAATCCTGATGTAAGGACTATAAGAAGATTTTTAAAGCTTTTATTTCTGACATTTTACAATAGATTAAATCATCCTCTAAAGTCCTTATTCAGTTGATTCGGTTGCTTGTCCGCTTGCTCAAAGTCCTGTAAGCACCCTCGAAATAAAATCCTGGCTACGGCCTTGATCTCCCGTCATTCTTCTGATTCGTGTCCACCACGTAGGCTATGCTTAGCCTATCTCTCATTCATAAATCCTGTCAACTCTTAATAATAAAATCAACTGAATTGTTTTTATTTTAGTCTCGTTATTGAACCTTAACGCAACTGCTATTTGAATAAGTTTGAATAGACTACAGTAACTTTATCCAATCGTGAACACTGTATATATTTTAGTCTCAAGACGACCAGCGTTATAAGGAAGCAGCAGTTTCGACAATAACATTGGAGTCTTCCGTTTCCTGTTGCTTTAGTCATAACCCGTGCATGTAGACCACTCTATGTCATCACCGTCCAAAGAAGTAATTTAGTGTATATGCGCCTCTTCAACAGAATGAGTTGTCGGTCGTATTTCCACGAAACGAATAAGAGAGCAGCAGCAGCAACAGCAGCAGCAGCAGCAGTAGCCTATGTTATCACAGTCAGTGGATTGCATCTTGTATAGTATCGCCGAGATTTCATTGTCTTCATTTAAACCGCAGACGACGACGACTTATTATTTCTCTTCCATCCGAAGAAGTCTTCTGGGAGTCGAGAGGACTACGACGATGGCAGCGGCGGAGTCGAAGTAAGAAAGTCTGGACAAATATTTGAGGCGAAGACTTCAGTTACTGCACGTATCCTATCCTCCGCTGCACAGTAGGGTTGTAGGCCTATAAGGTTACAGTCTTGTTCTGGAGAGAAAGAGAGAGAGAGAGAGAGAGGATTCGCGAGGAACTGTGTTCTTTGTCTTTGCCAATTTCTTGGTCGCAGCTAAACAGACGGACGACTTCTGTTCGAACATTGACAACCAGCAACGAATCTTCGACGGACGAAGCGGCTAATAGATATCACTCGTATAGGCCTAACCCGCATTGAACGCATACTTCCATGGCATGCAGCGGTGTTGTTTTTGTTGGCGCTACATAATATAAATTGAAAGAGTATCTATAGAACCAACATCGATTCTGATTGCCTTTCTCAAATTAAACGTATACAGATCCATATAAACGAGAAACCAGTGGACACAAAATGATCTTTCTTCTACCGTTGCAGAACAAGAGTCGAAGTTGGTCAACGTATATTTGGTGACATCTAAAGCCTTTATACAAGTCGATCCATGTACACTTTGTACAGTGTACAATTGAGTGTCTATGCGGTGAAACGCTCGGCGTACGAATCAATGGAACTTCTTAAGCCAACAAATTCCGTTTGAACATCTTCTCCTTGACGTAGCGGACTTGTCCATTTAATCACATACACACGCTGTATCTTTATTATGTATGCCTCATGCTATTTTTTTCACTCAAAATTATCTTTGCGCAGTTACGCACAAAGATTTGTTGAAAAGCTAACTTTTCGCATACAGATCTATGATGTAGAGTGTGGTAGTGAGCAGTGGCGTAGCCAGGAATTTCTGATGGGGGGGGGGGGATTATGTCCGGATGCTTGTTTTTCCTATATAATTGGACAAATAATCTTAAAAACCCGTTTTTTCCTAAGCCATTGGGGGTTTTATCCCCCAACTCCCCTTGGCTACGCCACTGGTAGTGAGTCTATTTTAGGTACCTGATGTTTCAGTGCAGTTGCGGACTTGTCCGACCCATGACCTTCCAGAGCAGATAAGAACGGAAGTTTCTCCAGTGGAATTGCAGATGATGATGAGGCGATCGTCCTCGTGACGGATGTAGACGTCACTGGAAAACACCGGATCCGGGCAGCCGATCGCTTTCAACCGCCGCCAAAAATAATGAAGAAGAAAGAAAATAAACAGAAGTTCTAAGACAGTTTGCAAATCGATAACAATAACGGATCAGACATTTCTCAACACGATTATTTAATAATTAATATCGACATCAACTGCAAGAATGATCAGATCAATCAATCGATGAATCAATCGATCAATCGACCTCTTAAATCTGAGCTAAATTTCGAGAATAAGATAGGCCTAAGTCAATTTATAGGCCTGTAGGTGAATTATCTCCATTGACTTGCGCCGCATCTAAACACTCTTCACCTGAAACAGCTGGCCCACCTACAAATCCCACCACTCCGCCGCACAACTTATGCAATATAGAGATGCAATAACCTTGTGGTGACCAGCCTGTCGTAAAGTCTGCTTCATCAACCAAAGGCGACACCTTCAACAGGAAGTTAATTCAGTTCATCTGAAGTGCACTCTGTGATCCCACCTAAATGATATTATAACGGTTAAGGTGGCAGCAGTGTGGAAGCCAGTGCAGGCGTCGTCGAGCCTTTCAGCGCATTTAGCGCCATCAAGTGGCGACGAATATAACAGGAGCGCAACAGTGGACGGACTCTACTGATGAAGAATTCAATGTCCGTCCACACTCGATGACCCCCCCTGGATTAACTGATTAAGGTGGCACTCCTCCGTCCATGCATGCACGAGGGCTGCAGGTGATATCTGGAGATGGTGGCTAACGATCCCAGACACCTTCATCATCCGTCGACTTCAAAGGAACGATAAGACTTTGAAGAGGGTGGTAGCGAATCGGTCACCCCAACCCCAACTTAAGGGACGAGAGGAATATGTGACCATCACCTGGGCGACAGAAAGAAGACCCCCCCTCTGGGTCTCATGGGCAGAAGCATTCCACGATCGACGTCGAACGAAGTTAACACGACCAGCCTAACGGAGACATGCACGTTGCTTAATACGACGATATAATTATATAGAAACATTCTTACCGTCTTATCTATAGCTTTATTCATATATATATATATATATATATAAATATATAGACCTATATATAATATTATTTATCGATTTTTATAGCGCCCCTTCAAGATCTCTACTCAGAGACGCTCCCAACTACAGCGCGGTCGCTGCATCGGAGTTTCACGCCCAAGCGCCCGAACAGTGAAGGACATGCTCAAGGTCCCTACAGGCGGCTTGTATTGGATTCGAATCTGCAACCCTGCGCTGCAAGCCTGAGTGCAAGGCAACGAACATACCCACTATACCATTGCGCTCCACAAAATATATAATCAGAAATGTGAAAGTTCATTTTGAAAACTAAACGAAATTGATCTAAATAATTATTGAACAATGCTTATAGCTGGAAACAACAACAAAAATTAGAGAGGTCTCTTTCGTGTTTCAATTAATGAACAGATCACAGCAGAGCGAGGCTAGCCTACCGTATCTTACCACACGAGAACTATAGGAGAAGGCAGTGTGAGAATTGTGGAAAAATAACTGGGGGGTTGGACCATTATCCACTTGGAATCTGGGTGTGAAAAACACTTTACTATGGGGCTCCAAGAAAGACCGGTGGGGTTGAAACCCCAACACTCCGGCAATTCTCACTCTGGGGGAAGGTAGACAGTGCGAATGATGACCTTTCCAACTGACCTTCGAATCGCAGGAGGTACTTGGATCGGTGTAGAACGGGTGACGACCAGGCGGAGAAGATCTGCATCTGGACTCGGTTGGACCGCGAGATGTACACGTGACTTTCCCGCGCACTTCCCGCGCAGACGCTCACTGCGTCGTCTGCCTGAGACGTCTCCATGACAACAGCGTAGCGTCGACACGGCTTGAATGCACTCGCCTGTCCCCCGTCCATCTCCCCCTCCCCCTCCTCCTCATCGTGGAACGAGGGGAACTGATTCACCTCTGACCCGCCGCCCCCGCCCCCGGGGTTAGGGGTGGTGCTGACGTTCATTGGGGTGAAATCGTAGAGGGTTAGGTTGAGGCGTTGACCGGGTGGCAGCTGGAAAAGCAGGAGACAAGGATGGATGCTGTCCACGGATGAGTCCATCAGAGGACCTGGAATGTATCCTTCCGTCTCCGTTATCGTCTGGATCTTCGACGCCAGACAGAATTCTGGAATGAGGTGAACGCCTTCGAACGAAGAAGAAAACAAAGAACTGATTGACTGCAGTGACAACATGCCTCACGTTGCTTCAGCCCTCGTCGATAAGCTGGTGCCCCTCTGCGCTTGACTTTCTTATAGGGGCGCTTTAGAAGCTGGAGATTGTAAATACGATTCTTATTACCGGTAGCAGACTTTGAAAGTTATAGTACCCGTAACTCATGCTGTGAAATTGAATTCAAGAAAGCAAATTCGTTATTACTTACCGAAGGAAGAAAGAAGAGGAAGAAGAAGAAGAAGAAGAAGGAGGAGGAGGAGAAGGAGGAGGAGGAGGAGGAAGAGGAGGAGGAGGAGGAGGAGAAGAAGAAACAGAAGAAGAAGTAAAATAAGAAGAAGAAGAAGAAGAAGAAGAAGAAGAAGAAGAAGAAGAAGAAGTAGAAGAAGGAGAAGAAGAAGAAGAAGAAGAAGAAGAAGAAGAAGAAGAAGAAGAAAAAGAAGAAGAAGTAAAAGTAGAAGAAGAAGAGGAGGAATAGAAAGAGGCAGAAGTAGAATATGAGGAGAAAGAGGAGGAGAAGAAGAAGAAGAGAGGAGGAGGAGGCGAAGGAAGAGGAGGAGAGAGAAATAAGACCAGATTTTAAAGTTGCCGGTAAGCAGTCGCAAGCATAAGGTGCTATAGCGACCTCAACTTTCTTGGTCTCTGCATATGATGACCGATGGCGTTCAGTCTTTTTCACCACCCTCAGATCGTATGCCACCGACAGTATGCTGCCAATGTACTCATTAGGCTATAGTCAAGTTGATAGGAGGCTATTAGGAGCTAGAGAGGTTGATGTGTAGCAGAAATCTCACGCAAAGTACCGAGCAAAGTAACCTATTCAGAACTCTGCTCGTATAATATTATATATATATTATACTGTATATATATATATATATATATATATATATATATATATATATATTATATGCATATATATAATATAGCGTGATCTTTTTCTGCCGGCGGACTGCAGTCTAACAAGTTCAACAGATTGTCTTCTGTTGTTGCACGCCAGAAATGTCGACCTTCCTCGCTGTACGTGCGACTTGTTAATATGATTGTGACATATGCATCTGTCGGAAGCAGCCATTCGTTCAATTAAGCCATTCTGTCAGTGATTTTTTTAGTCTCTTAATGAATCACAGCTGCAGATTCCCTTCAAATAAAGCTAATTTGAGGTTGCCTTACATCGCCATGTTGCATAATATACTAAATTGTGTTGCATTATGCACAACATGTCACCGCCGTTGCAGATAGAGGGCACTGCTGAGTGAGATTAATTGCATACGCAGCAGATGAATTAAGTAATGTGAGAACGTCCAAGATCATGACTATAAACTATACCATGCACAGCGAAATGGCCGCAAAAATGCAAGACCATAGAACTGCGAATAAAATAAATGTTGCTGCTCTGTGACGACGACGACAACATTAAGTCACATGGCCATCCGCGTGCATGGCCACGCCTACTCAGGCACTGTACACGCCCACAGGAAGTAAGGCCAACAATGGCGTCAAAATGAAGACACGGAAATGGAGGAATATCTTTTCTGAATATCTTTTCTTAAGTCTATAGAGAAAAGAATAATGAGGCGACTTCGCCAGGCGGAATTTATTAACAGACCCAACGATGTTCAATATAATGGGTCTGATGCGAGACACGGCAAGGGTTAGAGTGGGCCAATCTTTGGGTCGGGTGCACCATTATTTACTTGCATAGATGGCTTTATACGGATCAGATATAAGTCATCTGATTTAATTATGATGCATTGTGAAGAGTGAGAAGGTTTCTTAACCCTTTAATGCCGAGATGGTATTAAATGGTATGGCAATCCTATATCCTACGGCATTAAAGGGTTAACCGGATTGGCTGCTCAATGGGTGGCTATTGTGTAGCGAATGCAATATAGGTGTGATATGTTAGCATTTTGGAATATCAGTTATGAATCTCCGGTCAGAGAATTTGAACTATGGTTGTAGTTTGTGAGTTTAACTCCTGCCTTACATTCCATGCAACCACGCAGCTTGAATGAAAAAGAAATATAGTTATATAGTTAAAGAATACAATAGTAATTACAATGGTGCCATTCAAAAGAATTAAGGTTACACTAATCCTTTGACTCAGGTAGGCTATTCTTGACGCATCTAACACGTAGGCCTCGCTTGCTATTCATTCATTCATTCATTCATTCATTCATTCATTCATTCATTCATTCATTCATTCATTCATTCATTCATTCATTCATGCATTCAGATATTAATTAATTCATTCATTCATTCATCCATTCACACCAGTCGGCTGGAATATAAGAAAAGATTCTGCGAATCCCAGTAGCCTACAAAGTAACGCGTATCAATAGTGCCTAGGCCTACATTTGTTGAGAATCACAAACAATTTCTAGCCTGAAGTGCTCAAAATAACGAAGCCCATCATTACGTATAGCCTACTTCGATATATAATAGACCGACAGCTGCTGTTCCTATTTCTTTTCAGATTGGCGTTACATTATACCTGGCACACATCGGTAGGTGGCGTCTAGATAAGCAGCAAAGTCTTTAGGACACGGTTTCGTTCGAACAACAGCCGAGTCAGAGACGCTCATTTCGCACGACCATCGCCCGGAGCATGCGTAGTCCATCAAGCCCAGCACCGACGCCGAGCAGCCGATGTTGCCATAGTTACGCGTCACGCACCTGCCCAGCCGCATGCGACCGAAGTAAGCCTCCTCCATGAAGATTAGCTTATCTCTGGCACACTCGCCGCGAAATGACTCCGTCAAGCAGTATTCTTCGCCACCTTCATGAAACAGAAAAACAACAACAGGATGATTATCTAGCGCTGTAATTAATTTATCATGGCCAACTGATAGGCTGCTGATCTTTGTCCCGGTCACCCATTAGGATTTTTCCTACCAGAGTTGGATCTTAAACTCCTTATGGTACCTTAACCTTAATTTGCTTCCTCTCCGTGTTCCTGTCCTGTGTTTCAGTCCTGTCATCATTCTTTAGTCTTTAACTTAATTTTCCTTTAGTTTTTTTATATAATAACTAGCTGTACCCGGCCACACGTTGCATCTTACAACACGGTGGAATTCGAATGGAACGTTTTGGTAAAATTTTCGAAACAATCGGTCAAAAACTTTCCGAGAACACTCATTACATAGGAAGAGAAGTTACATTTTTATTTATATAGATTGAGGACTGTCCTCCTTTCTTCGCTTTTCCTTTCTGCAGTAGCCTAGGTATATTATTTTCTAGCATTTCTTCCCATCTCTCTCTGTCTCTCTGTGTGTGTCTCTCTGTGTCTCTCTGTCTCTGTCTCTGTCTGTCTCTCTCTTTCTCGTTCTATAATGTTTACTGTCTCCTGCATCTTTATCTATGGTGTGTCCTCATCGTTCTCTTCGTCCTGCTCCAATTCCTATCCGGCAAATCGCTTCCTTCCCTCTTTACCTAGTACATCCTCTCCGTTCTTTTCTCTCTCTATCTCTGTATATGTCTGTATCTATACCTCTTTCTGATCCTCTCAATATATGTGTATATATATGTGTATGTCTGCCTCCCAATATATTTATCCAACTCTCTATTTATATGTCTGTCTGCCCAGCCATCAGCACCTCCCTCACTGCTTCCCTGTCCATCTGTCTCTATCCCTCTCTCTCTCCTCCAGACCAATTATCTTAAGACGAAGATGGCTGCTACTGTGGCTGTTGTAAACAGCTTCATCCTAGGCACGTACGAAGGAGGGAACCGAGGAACGAGATACTCTCGGCGACAGCGTATACAGCTGCAGGAAGGCAGAAGGGAGGCAGAAGGAGGCATGCAGAAGACGCTTAAGGCTCCTTACTTCTAGCCGCAAATAATCCTTCTTCTCTTATAGACTAAATAGTCGGACGTTTTCTAATTATGACTCTAAATGGTCAGTGACCCATATCATGACTGTCTTGAGCATGCACACATGCACGACCAAAGAACACAGTAAAGCACAGACGAGTTAAATGTGACAAAGAGCTATTATTGTGGACAGAAAATATGTAACCTGCATTATATGACAGGTTAAATAAAATGCCCACTGCAACATAATATTATTATTTCAAAACCACGTAAACATGTTATGCTAAAATGCACGTGACAAGTAGGTCACACTTGGTCTTACCCAGACGCACTCAACACACGTGACACGTGCATGCATGCGCCACACTTATTCTATGCTGTAATAACACAAAAACACACACCGGCACCTGCACCTGTTGCTGATTTCTAACGCATCGTAAGTATTACTGGCTTGGTAACAAAGTAGCAACGCTTTGGCGACTTACCAATGCTCTAAATCCTGGTTCGATTGAAGTTGAAAATTGGCACTTAGTCTAGTCTATCCAAATAATGCAACAGCGGTACAACTGAAAGTCAGTTATGCATCTTAATAATAGGCAAGCGGTGCTCAGCAGAGGCCAACATTTTAATTCTATTTCTTCATTTATATAGCTCCTGTTCAAAAAGCCTACTCAGAGGCGCTCTCAACCCAGCCACGGCTAAAAAGATAGGTCTTGAGAAGTGGAGCAACTGGTAGAAAGGAGGCAAATCATTTCGAGGTAGTGAGTGCAGTGCAAGTGGAAGCCCATTTCATGTGGACGGGCCAACAACCGAGAAAGTTCGACGCTGCCTGGTACGTTGTAGGCTACTATAGAGGCCACTTTAAGACACGATTCACAGAGTATATTACTTCCGTTTCTTCTTCAGGTCATTGCACGATGGAGATATCCAAGGACGTTTCCATTCTATTTATCTACATTCAGATAAATAATAGGTCTAATATCCTCGTTGGCTACTTTAAAATGTAAGCCGCAAATAAAATTGCCCACCAATTTGAACTGTTACAACTTCCAACAACATATAATATGTAGGGTCCAATATAAGCATTCAGGTCCAGATTGTTGACAATTATAGTGTATACTCTATATAGAGTATTATAGACTGTATACACTATAGCCTACAGTGTATGCTTGAGCGATAAGAAAATGAACAACTTTACACAAACTCTATTAATATCTTTGTGACAAATCTCTTGTGTATACGTTGTCTATTATAATCCATTTCATTGTACGGTCAGTTGCATCAGATTCGACGACTAATAATTATTATCCTCTCAGTAAAACATTCCTTCTCCACCGAATGGTTATTGTCTATAGAAGCACTAGACCTGTCAGTCTGGCTTCTGCTATCCATAAAGAAACCAGTAAATGCGCATTGATTTTGGAGTTTCTCGGTAGCCTATCGTTGTGTGTACACGCGTGTAAGACTTACGCACGGAAGACTTATTCATAGCAAAATGACAATGAATTGAAAACTCTATAAATCGGTATAAATATCAACAATGAACAAGATGCCCTCCATGAGTAGGCCTATAATTCGTAATAATCCACTCGGCACGAGCTATTACATGGCAATGAAAATGAGTGCAGGCCTATTTATAAGAAACGACAGTTGCTATACCCTATAGGCGCGTCACCAACAAGCTGAATGAGCGAGGAGGGCGGCGACGATGACCTTTGTTATCTCACATATTATAGTGTCGTTAAACGTAACTACCACCAACAGTCCAACATGGTAAATTATGGAGACAGATTTGTGGCAGCTAGATTACAGTCGACTATGACACTGTCTATGGCATGGTGGTATTATGCCCAGAAACCTGTTACAAAGAGTAAACCAAGACACATTCAAAGGTATAGCAAATACAAGACGCTGACTCATCAACATTGGAATGCTATAAGCCTTCTATACAGACGACTGAGCAATGGACTGACGTGCAATTACAAATAAGTTGAAGAAAAAGGGTCAGATATGAAATGTATAACGTTGAATGCATGTTCTTCAACAACTGAACAGCTACGAACTGCATGTTATGTTTACGGTACACAGCTAGATACACTGCAGGAAATGACAAAAACATTGCAGCCAAAAAGGTACATCGATAAAAGATGCAAAGAGAAATCCATCTGCTACGTACAGCGGATGAAAGAGAGGCAAGAAGCAGATGGACAGAATACACAGAGGATGACAAAGACAACAGATCGACGAACACGTATATGTAGAATGAATGTAACTACCAAGGGGACCATGTAGATGATGTAGGGAGGAAGGAGTATGGTAGGCAATAGGAGAAATGGAGAACGAAAGTCTGAAGGCGTAGCCAACGCATATGTTGAAAACCTTTGGAAAAAGAGCAAAAGCACAATATTGGTTAATAAATATGCCATCAGATATGCACGGCTAGGGAGTTACCAAAGACTGTATATGTACACAAACAGCGATGGTACCTCTGCAAAAGACGGCAAATGTCAGAGCAAGCATGTAGTGATCAAAGGAGGATCGGCTTCATAAAGTAGCCTACGCAAATATAGTACGCACCCAAGATAAAACTGTTTTGAAATATATTGGCAAAAAGATGGATGGGAAAGGCAAAGCATGCAGGAGTCGTGGCACTCAGCGCAGGTCATTTCGGATTATTCAGAAGGGAAAAAGAAGACAAGAAATGCAACCGAAGTCCTGTAAATATTCGTAGAGGAGAGATATACAATGTATACGGCTATAGACAAGATTTGTATGCCGCTAGTGATATCGCCCGACGGACGATGCTGCAGCTGTATACACGTGCTTGGCGCATAGAAAGACAGAACACTGATTGCAACTGAAATATTGAAAAATGAACCGTTTTAATCACATAGTTTGTGAAAATTATCCTACGAAGAAGTGTTTTAACGAGTAGCCTACACAGTCTTAGAGTTGAAGGAAAGAAAGTCGTAATAAAGCAAGAACTTTGCGCAGTTGAACCGTGCGATAGATATGGTGAATACATGAAGGAAAGGAGGCGCAACTTAGAGAGAGAGTTACAGTGCTCCATACGACAGCAAGTGAGTCCGAGCACAAACATGGTAAAGACCATGGTGAAGGAGACTGATCGTCACATGCATTTCAGTCGCCTCAAATAAACAGCAGGGGTATAATTAGTCCCCATCAGCCTTCTGTTAGCAAACATGACCGGCTTATGGAGAAACATATAGGGAGATATACAAAGTATTCAGTTGCATGCACACACACGACATAGGGTCCTACGCATGCAAATGTAGATATGAGAAGATAGGCGTGTTGCAGATAATGATATATCGTGTCATTACGTCAAAATAAATTTTGGACCTAATTTTGTCTTATCGCGAACATCATGATTGCATCAAGTATTATTGTCGTCGGCGACGCCGTTGTTGTTTTCGTGTGATTGTTAGTCCTGTTGCTGCAGCCTGTATTTGCATCATCGTAATGCTGCTGCTGCTGCTGCTGCTACCATTATAGAGGCCTACTGCAGTATCGCACATATCGATGGACAAGCGGAGTCAACTGTAGGCGAATAAGCTTCGGCAGACGGCGCTAGGATAAACTGGAGGCTTTCACGGACGCTGCTGCCCACTGTCCCCCGTCCGATGATGATGATGTCCACCTCACCCACCATTCCCCCAAATTATACATAACAACAGTCACCTATGATGCAATATGCAACGGACGATGACTATGATCTAGGTCACTCTTCGACCATGTAATTAACGGTCAAGTGTACGTTGCAAGCAAGATACATGTGGCATACAATGATGCATCATACACTGCTGTCCGTTATAATACAGCTATGTACATGTACGAGGGGTGCACTGAATGAAGTGCATGCTTAGAGTACCGAAACAACTATGCATACAATACAAAACAATACAATATGATTAGATTACAACTCCAGCTACCCATACCATGTATCTATGCTTACAGTACAGCTACAACCATGTAGCCTGTGCTTATAGCAAGCTACAGCAGCTCATGTACACTCGGATTTACCGTAGCCGTTGCTTATGTAGGCCTATACAGTGCGATTTCGATGCATTGCCATCTGCCAGTCTCAAGCCTTGATAAACAATTAAACATAGCTGACGAAATAACAAACGAGGAGGGCGACACTATAATCATCTTTTCAGAGTGTGAGAATTGTGGAAAAATAACTGAGGGGGGGGAAGGACCATTATCCACTTGGAATCGGGGCGTAAAAACAGACTTTACTATGGAGCTCTAAGAAAGACTGGGGAGTTGAAACCCCCAACCCCCCGGAAATTCTCACCCTTTCTTTACAATGGCAATGTCGTTAAACAGCAACAGCATATATATATATATATATATATATCATATCCTGTAGTCTTTGACAATTTGCTTAATGCTTAAAAATGGTTATCAAACGACGCATGCGATGGTTTTTCAGTTTAACCTCACTGCGTGGTAACAAAGACCATTAGCGACGCCCTCCTCCTTTTCCAGGCATGGGACTGGCACCGGCAGAGTGCAACCAGTGGCGGAGTTCTACGACGCGTGCACTGTATACAGCCTTTGCTAGTTTGCTTTTATAAACAGCTAAACGACACCTATAATGAAGCATAGGCTATAGGCCTACTTAAGTCTTAAGTCAGCCTACTGCAGCTGCATGCAAAACGATGTTTGAAGAGCATTAACGATGGCCACAAAGACGGGATCCGCGTCGCTTTGTCAAACTGTCTTCGGACCGATCCGGTCCAACAATGGAAAACTAATGAAGAAAAATCAGCAAGAAATGACAAATGTCCGCTTAATTGACTCTCGTCGTCCATGCAAGACACCGCCACCGTCGGAAATAGAGAGAGAAACGACGCCGACTCCTAGCGACATCTCACGACAACAACGACGACCTCTTGGCTGCATTACTCGGCTGCGTTTTCTGCGCGTTTTTCGGATGCGTTTCTTAACAAGTCTCGACACAATATTCCTTAATCAATCAATGGCGCGTCAGAGCGTGTCTTTCCGTTTATTATGTACATGTCTATGTATTAAACGAAAGTAATTAGAACATTAGGGGCCGCGTGTGTTGAGGAGCGCCCGCCGTGCCAAGGTTGACGCTCGGGGCTTCGAGTACGCACTCGCCGTGATGAGTTCTCTCTCGTAAGTTGGCTAATTTCGGAGTAATGGCTTCCAACGGAGGAGGTGGACGTGGTGGACTCAGGGCGTGAATCAGCGTCGATCCACTTCCGCTTTGCACTCTCTGCTCCCTCGATAAATCATGGAAACAGGATCTCGTGGTCTGCAGAGTAAGCAAGTAAGAACAATAGATTTCATGCACGCGCATAAAAACAGCAGCAGTAGGCTTACTGGCCAACGCCTGATCACTAAGTATCACTTTACTCACGCACCCATATAGCCTAGACACACAAATTGACGTTATTAGAGCAAGTAAAAGTTGCAGTATAGACCTATTGGCGGCATAATTGGCCCTATACTATAGAGCATAATAATAACAACACAACAACGTGTGTGACGAATAGCGGTGTAGGCTAGTTGTAGTATAGTGTAGTACTGTAGTTGCAGCGTAGTTTAGTTCTTGGGCCATGAATAGACCGTTTTACCTCAACCACGTGCAACTAGTCGCTTAAGAGCGTGCGCTCAAAATTGTGACCTGGTTTTATTTGACTGTGACCAATAGGCGACCGAGCACGGGATCCATGGGGAAGTGTGGTTTGGTGAGGGACAAGGTGAGAGGCTAAAGACGATTAAAAAGGAAAATAAGGTTATAGGAAATTTGAGGTCAGTACTGTAGGCCTACACGCTTCGGTTGCCAGAGACTAAAGTTTTTCTAGTCGCTATGCGCTCATTACATGAAATTTCGTCGTTGTATAATTTTTTAATTTATTATAGGCCTATTATAATCGCCTTCTTCTTATCATTATTTTTCTTTTGACTCTAGCACTGCTTCGAAACAGAACAGTCTTTCGCTTTCAGATTTTTTAGATGTTTAATTTAATAATTGCAACACGAGCAGACAAGTTCTGCTCTTCCTGTTAGTTCTCTTTGTGTCGTTCAGACCCAATCTCAAAAGTTCTTCGTCTTCGGTTCCAACCTAGCTGTTTGTTCATCTTTACCTTTCTTCCTAGCTGTCCCTTCGTTGTCCAATTTCCCCGTTTGGGAGATTAATTTACAAGCACAGCTGAGAAGAAAAGCGGTGAGCAGATCAAAACAGAAATAGAATCTAGTTGAAAGGCGCAGTTATCACAGAAACGCAGCATTGGATATCACGGCATAATTTCCGAAAAGATACTTATGATAATTATCTTTCGCTACATTTGAAACGCGCGACGCAATTATCCGTAATGACATGTCAAGCTTAACTCCAGTGCTACGGGATATAGACCTATTAATAATTATCAAGGTTATGGTCACAGCTGCTCTAATTATAGTTTGCGAGGAAGTAAATTAGTTGTCTTAATATGCAGGTCCTCATGCACCGTGAAACAGTGCTTAATCTAATGCTCTGCTTTGGGATGGGGTGGGTGGGTGGATGGGGTGGGTGGATGGGGTGGGTGGATGAAGTGGGTGGATGGAGTGGGTGGATGGGGTGAGTGGATGGGGTGGGTGGATGGGTGGGTGGGAATTCAAGTTTCTGCATGGGATATACTGAGGTGCGTGGCGCTGGAGAGTGAAAGTTTTTTACTAGGCCCTATATTTTTCTCTGAGGACCTTTTTTTAGTCTTTTAGTACAAATCGTGATAGTAAACTCACAAGTCGAGATTTCTTATAACTTTTGAAAGTATATATTATATTATATTATACTATATTATATTATATTATATTATATTATATTATATTATATTATATTATATTATATTATATTATATTATATTATATTATATTATATTATATTATATTATATTATATTATTTTATTTTATTTTATTTTATTTTATTTTATAGTCTAATCTAATTTATTCTCTATAATTTAATTCTGCCAGCGGATAACTCTTTTCTTTACATGTCACAATCCAGGCAGCTGTTCAATTTTTCTGGGGGAGGAATGTCGCTCCTGGGGAATCTCCCTCCCACAGAGACGTCTGTAGATTAAACATGCACTTCCCGTGGAAAAGAGAACCTTAATTCTGGGCTGAGGCTACATTTATAAAAAATTGTTTATACTATATAGATAGATCTAAAACAGATCTACGAATTTATTCTCCTTCCGTTCCGTAGCCTTTCTTCAAGTTCCCATCTGCTTATCTTATAATTCGTCTCCCCATCTCTCTGTTCATGACCCACACCACATTCCTCCTTCTCTTCTGCAACATAATATTATAGACTCTTCCCTTCTTTCACCGCTGCTGAGTCGGTTAATCGGAACCGCACCATCACCCCCCTACCCTGACCCCCGACGAATGGTCTGGCATCATTTCTAACCAACGTCTGATTTATTTGTCCCCGTTGTGACCGGGATGAGCAGCTCCACCTCTGATCGGCGGTGGCCGTCAGAGTTCGCGTTACGCACTGTGGCATCCCGCAGTAATAACGCCATTTTCCGAGTCGGCCATGATCGAGTGGCGATCGGAGGGGCAAGCAGGCAGGCAGGCAACCCGTTGCAAATATCTCGGCCCATCATCGTGTAAGCGAGATAATACACGGACCCTTATCCCTCGATGGCAGAGGTTGATGAGGCAAGACATGAACGAGTCTGTTTGCTGATATATGGCTGCAGCCTCCACTACATGACGACAGCAGCTGTACAGCCGGTCTGCTTTCGAAAGCAGGGCCATCTCTCAGAACAATAATTATTATGAACAGACAGATGTGGATATATACGAATAGCGGCGAATGCGTAGAGTAACAACTATTGTTCTGATAATAATATACGCCATAATTATTAGGCGCCGCAGTAAAAATAAATTACCGATCGTCATCACTCGTCTGCGCATGCTCCAATTCCATCTCCACTGCAGTTGGCAATAATCGATTCCAATCGCCACTGTACACCACAGATATTATAATATATATATATATATATAATACATGTATATATATATAAAATATATAATATAATATAATATATAATATAGTCTATATATACACGATGGCGTACGCTAAATATTGTCGGATTGAGTTTCCGTATTGGATTCTTGTCTACGATGAACTGAACGCATGCAGACTAAGATTATTTCTACTATAAGATATTGGGAAATGTACACTGCACAGTGTACGAGGTTATCATTCTGCAGCATGCATGTCAAGCACAGCATTTTCCACAGGAAAGTGCAGCACACTATAAAAGTATAAATAATTCTTGTGTTGCTCATATTAAAAACCTTTTTTGGGCGTTTATAAAGAGCATGTTAATTTACAGTGCATTCATATGATTATAATTATTACTGTAGGAGCAAGCTATTTTAGAAGTATTCTTTTAGCGAAAACATTATGACGATAGGTCTCAATAAATAAATAAATCGATCAATCGATCAATCAATCGCTCAATCATTCAATCGATCATTCATCCAGAGTTATTGAAATCGGCATGGCATACAAAGACAATTCTATAGTTCCTTTGGATATAAAGGCTGACTCAAAAGAACAGAAGTACCGTTTACGGTGATAAGGATGACCTAGGGTTTATTTATCTTAGACGCATTGCGATGGCACCAGAACACAGTCAATGCATAAATATCTATTGACTTCAATGTAAATTAGGAAACATTGGAACCAAAAAGTGAGAAACATGATACGATACGCATGCAGTCCAACATATTTTAACCCAAAGGTTTGTTTGGTCAGATTAACTATAAACATTTTTTTTTCGGAGTATAGGCCTACCTATAGGTGCGGAATCTTACCTGATGGCGATTAAACAAACCAAAGACTGAAACGATATAAATATTATAAAATGAATATCTATATAGGTCGGTGCGTGTGACCCTGAAAGAGAGAATAAAAATTTAAGATCACTATGTATATTTAAACGAAACCTGCGGAAGAAAATGGCTGAATCAGATCATCGTGGACTGAACGAACGGATGTAGAAAAAAACGGTCATCAGGCGAGATTACATGACTTTCGTTTTACTTTCTCTTTGTCAGCAATTCCGCGATTGGCTCTTTGCCGGAAACCTCTCGGCAATTCACTTACTCGCATTCCGCCATGCAGTCATTGTCTTACGCCACTCTGCAGAGCATTATTTTGCGACCTGGCTTACTCGTAATTTGCCAGCGACCCGTAGTAATGGCACCCGGATTTCACAATTCGCCGCCACCGGTGTCAGAGCCCCCTCCCTTCTCTTCCTTCCCCCCAGGAAGATCATTACTGCACTCGTCGAGGTGAATAACGACGTGGAATGGACTTAAGTGCGTCAATGTTCTCCTGTTCTCCTGTGTTCTCCACTGTTCTCCACTCCTCTCTCAAGGCAAAAGTGTAAGCGCGTCCCAGCATTATGTGATACTATATACTGCTTCGGGTCAAACAGTTTAATGCTCTTATACATTATATATATATATAATTTATATATATTATATATATTATATACATATAATGTGCATATATATGAGGTCGCAAAATTATATATATATGTAAGTATATATATATATATATATATATTTGTCGCATGTGTTTGTGAAGAGTACGTGCTACGGCGGCCATGCCTTTTGTCCGCCCGATTGCAATACAGACTATGACTTACAGGCTTCATAATAATAACGAGGGGCACTATATTTTATGGCGGCAGAGGGGCCGTCGGACCCAGCCCGGAAGTATAGAATGGCCGTATATAATTGGCATCGCTCTAAGACGAGGTTATTGGCCGGCAGAGGGCATTTAGATCGGTCGGGACTCGAGCAAACCGATATGCATGCATGCCAAACCCGCTTGCCTTGATTTAACTGGCGGCAAATGTAACGTATAATTGCCCGGAGCGGCCATGTCTACGGATCGCCATTATGCCACGGACATCCGGTCCGACATATGATCATAAATGAATCCACTTACTCCAGCTCAATCTCCCTCTTCCTCTCTGTCTGTCTTTCTGCATGTCTGTCTAGCTTTCCTTCGACTCACCCACCCGTAACTGCTGCGCTTTTACAATTGGTCGATTTTTATTTCCCATCCTATCTTCCTTTTCATCCCTTCAAACCTAATATTCCTTTTCTTTTTTTCTTTATCTTTCTTCCTTTCTGCCTCTCTTTATATCATCCATCCTAATTTCGCTCTTTCTTTCCTTCCTTTCCTTTTCCAGTTTCCTGAATTTTTTTCGTGTGTTCCGTCCGTTCGCTTCCAATTGTTCTACAATACCCACCTTTTTTCATTGTTAATTTTGTCCGTCGATGATCTTTTCCTACCCGTTTTTTATTAATTTTTGTCTTCTTTTCTTTACTAAATTTCCTTCAATCTATCTTCTATTTTTCTTTTGTTCGCTCATTCCGTCAACCGTCTTTTCATCCTTCCTTCCATCTTTTCTTCCTTCCTTCCTTCCTGCCTTCCTTCTTTCCTTCCTTCCTACGGGTCCCCTGCTACTTTTTCTCTGTTCAATTTCCCTAGATCATTTAATTGCAAATATTTTCTTTCATCTTTATATCACTGTTGAAAGTTAAATTCAGGAAATAGCTTAATTTGATTCATAAATTCTTCTTGATCGGGTACTTTAATGAATTAAATTTCTTTACTTCCACCTTTTTTAAACAGAAATGTGAAGCAATTCTTTGTAGTTTTAAGACACTGTTATCGAGACCCCAAAATTCAAATTCACCAGCGTGTGTGCATGACCTACTTTCAAAACCAAGAAAGTCTATTGTATTCAACACGTGAAACTACGAGGCATTTTTCCCGACAAACCACATTTGACCTCTTTTTCTCGATTCTTGTCGCTCCGCTTGCAGCAGGCCACACCTAAGTTCTGACGAACGGCTTCCTGGTGACATGATCCAGATATATATCGCTGTCGTTCGTCAGAGGCCAAGGCTCGGTCTTATCTTTCCGGTCCATTTGCGCAACGACAGATCTCCTCAGTTACTGCTCCTACACCACGTGGCCTCACCCGCGGATATAACGTCTATGCGTCGCTTCTCTCACATATAACGTCTATGCGTCGCTTCTCTCACATATAACGTCTACGCGTCGCTTCTCTCACATATAACGTCTATGCGTCGCTTCTCTCACATATAACGTCTATGCGTCACTTCTCTCACATATAACGTCTATGCGTCGCTTCTCTCACATATAACGTCTATGCGTCACTTCTCTCGCATATAACGTCTATGCGTCGCTTCTCTCACATATAACGTCGCTTCTCTCACATATAACGTCTATGCTTCGCTTCTTTCACATATAACGTCTATGCGTCGCTTCTCTCACATATAACGTCCATGCGTCGCTTCTCTCACATATAACGTCTATGCGTCGCTTCTCTCACATATAACGTCTATGCGTCACTTCTCTCGCATATAACGTCTATGCGTCGCTTCTCTCACATATAACGTCGCTTCTCTCACATATAACGTCGCTTCTCTCACATATAACGTCTATGCGTCGCTTCTCTCACATATAACGTCGCTTCTCTCACATATAACGTCTATGCGTCGCTTCTCTCACATATAACGTCTATGCGTCCCTTCGTTCACATAATATAACGTCTATATTAAATACGCCCATGGCGCACATGACTACCTTCGATCGACTATTTATAGGCCTACAAGTAGAACAGAATGTAGCAAGCTCGGACATTCGACCAGTATAGCCTTGACTTTCGTCCAATCTGACCAGTACAGCCTTTACTTTCGTCCATTTGACCAATACAGCCTTAAAAATTGAGTGCCCGCACAGTTTGACCAATACTAGCCTTACTTTTTCAAATTCGATGTCTGGCGTAAAAAAGTAAAAAAAAAGTAAAAAAAAGTAAAAAAATTTTCTCCGGCGTATACAAAATGGACTACTCGAAAAAAGTTACTGAATTACGAAAAATCGCCGAGCCGAGCGGCCGGGATGGATATTTTACAAGACGGTGGAAAGCGGCGTTCATTGCTAAAATTGACGCCCACATCCGCGAATGCTGCGACGATGAATGCCCATGCAAGTATCCACGGCCGGATTGACAACAAGGGCCACGCGAGACCATCGTCGTTCGTCGTCGGCGCAATGGCAACTCACCCCCGCGTGACGCAAGGGCATGAGTGGACTACGACGTAGATGCGGGATTACAGTATCGCAAACGATTTTACACCGTTGGTTTATAATCGTCTTTGGATCAATCGAATATTATTATTTTTTTTCTCCGGCGTATAGAAAATAACTGAAAATGGAATATACAGCTCGGCCTAAAGACAAGAGATCCCAATATAAAATGGACTACTCATCGTATAATCTGAAAGAATTACGACAAATTCCTAAACAGAGAGGACAAAGAGGATACTCGAGTTTGCGAAAAGCGGAACTCATAGCGCTCATATTGCAGGGAGATCGACTAGGCGCTCGGGCTCAGGTCACCAAAGCACCAGCGCATACTCCCGCCACTGTACGAGAATTGCGCGAAATTGCGAAAAAGAGAGGTGTGCGAGGATACTCGAGATTAGCAAAAGCGGAACTTACGGCATTCTTGACTACTACTTGGAAATTTTTGCATCCGGGGAAAAATAAAATAGTTTTTTCGGATTGGCTGACTAGCGAGATTAGTCAGTTACCTCCGCAAATAAAACCGCCCATTCATAGGTTCAAACTTCGAGAGACTGCGACGGCTATCAAAGGGTTTACAAAAGATACACGATCGATGGCAACAGCAGGATCGATGTTGCAACTTTTCTCAAGGCTGTAAGACCGCAGGTAGTTAGGCTGCTAGCGAAAAATCGGGGGGTAAAAGTTCAACTCGATCTCATGTGCGAAATGGAGAAAGTAGATATGAAAACCGGCGAAGTAGTAACGGCTGAGCCTAATTTCAAATCAAAGAGTGATATTATTTTAGAAGCAACCGATGTGAGGGAAATATATACCAACGCAGCGGATAAAATTAAGGAGAGCATGGCAAGTTTTCAGATGCGGGGGAGTAATTGGAGATTCAAAACCGTTTTGAAGTTGGATATCGATACGGTGGTATATAAACCGCTGAAAGGAAGTTCTTATATTCCACTTCCTGATTATTTAGCGAATAAAAAGGCTATTATTAATATGAAGAACAAAGATGAGGAATGCTTTAAGTGGTGTGTAGCGAGAGCTGTAAACCCTGTTGAAGAACACCCGGAGAGAATTACGAAAGAATTAATTAGACAGTCTGAGGAACTCAATTGGTCTGGTATTGAATTCCCTGTAGCAGCGGATGCTAATGTGCTGAGTAAGTTTGAGCGAAATAATAATATTAGTGTTAACGTTTTTGGTTACGAGAAAGATGTGAATGTATTCCCACTATATATATCAAAGCATGAGAATGATAGGTGTGTAGATCTATTACTCATTTCTGATGGAGAAAAGAAGCATTATTGTTGGATCAGGAATTTCAATAGACTGATGGCGGTGAAAACAGAAAATACTACTACATCAATGTACTATTGCAAAAGATGCTTGATAGGGTTCAGTAGAAAAGAATCGCTTCACAAACATACTGAGTACTGTTCGCAGCAGGACGCCCAACGAATAGAACTTCCGGAACCTGGGACTATGCTAAGTTTTACACATTACTATAGAAAGATGCGTGTACCGTTTTTGTATTTTGCCGACTTTGAATCGTTCATCAAACCTATCGGTACATGTCAGCCCGTTCCTAGCACGTCTTACACCAACAAGTATCAAAAACATACGCCCAGCTCGTTTTGTTATCATTTGAAATGCTTCGACGATGATGTTTATTCCCAAGAGCCGGTGCGGTTTACAGCTGAAAACGAAGACGATGATGTTGCTCAGTTATTCATAGACTCTATCGAAGAAAATGTAAAACGAATATACAACGAGTTCAAATTCCCCAAGAAGATGATATTCGGCAAGAAAGAGCAGGGGCTCTTCGACTCGGCTACTGTTTGCCATATATGCGAACGAGAATTTATAGGCGAAGAAAAACCGGTACGAGATCACTGTCATTTGACTGGAAAATTTAGAGGTGCCGCTCACAACCTTTGTAATCTGAAATACAAAGTCCCCAAGTTCTTCCCCGTCGTATTTCACAATTTGACAGGTTATGACAGCCATTTATTTATCAAGAAATTACGAGGTGAACACGGCGAGAAAATCAAATGCATTCCCTGCAACGAAGAAAAGTATATCTCATTCAGCAGAGAGGTCGTCGTCGATAAGTTTGTAGACGCAGATGGAAAAGAGAGAGAAGTCAAGCGCGAATTACGTTTCATCGATAGTTTTAGATTCATGCCCTCGAGTCTCGACGCGTTATCGAAAAATCTTCAGAAAGACCAGTGCAAGAATTTAGGGAAATTTTTTGAAGGTGAGAAGCTGGATCTTTTACTCAGAAAAGGCGTTTACCCGTATGATTACGTCGACGGTGTTGAAAGATTAAACGAAACCGAATTGCCGCCGAAACATGCCTTCTATTCAAAACTAAACGATTCGGGTATTAGTGAAAAAGATTACGCGCACGCGAAAACGGTATGGAACAAATTTGAATGCAAAACATTACGCCAATATCACGACTTGTACAATTTATCGGATGTTCTATTATTAGCGGATGTCTTTGAAAACTTTAGAGACGTCTGTATGAAGAACTACAACCTAGATCCTGCGTGGTATTATACTTCGCCTGGACTTGCTTGGGACGCGGCTTTGAAGACGACTGGTGTAGAGTTGGAGTTGTTGAGTGACTACGATATGTTGCTGATGATCAAGCAGGGAATACGAGGAGGTGTAAGCACGATTTCACATCGATACGCGAAAGCGAACAACGAGTACATGGGAGAAGCTTTCAATCCCACCCAGCATTCAGTATTCATTCCATACCTAGACGCGAACAACTTGTACGGATGGGCGATGAGCAAACCGTTACCAACTCATGGGTTTGAATGGATGAACGATGACGAATTGAATGATTGGAGAAACATTACCGAACGAGATGGCGCGGGATGTGTGTTGGAAGTCGACTTAGAATATCCAAAAGAATTGCACGACCTGCATAATGATTATCCACTAGCTCCAGAGAGTGTAAAACCTGCGGGATCAGATGTAGCGAAACTCATTCCAAACTTGAATGACAAAGTAAAGTACGTCGTTCATTACGGAAATTTAAAATTGTATGAAAGACTCGGATTGAAAATCGTAAAAATACACCGAGGAATAAAATTCGTGGAAAGTGCCTGGCTGAAAAAGTATATCGATCTGAATACTAACCTGAGAACGAAAGCTACGAACGATTTTGAAAAAGACTTTTTCAAGCTGATGAACAATAGCGTTTTCGGCAAAACAATGGAAGCTATCGAGAATCGAGTTGACATACGATTGGTGAGTGATGAGAAGGAGGCCATCAAACTAGTCGCGAAAACTAATTACGATAGACGAACGATTTTCGATGAAAACCTCATCGCCGTTCACATGAAAAAGACCAAGTTGTTTTACAACAAGCCGATATATCTAGGGATGTGTATATTAGACACCAGTAAGACGCTCATGTATGATTTTCATTATAATTACATCAAGGCCAAGTACGGAGATAGGGCCAAGCTATTATTCACCGATACTGATTCTTTGGCGTATGAAATTAAAACGGAAGACTTCTACAAAGATATTTCCCCCGACGTCCAAAGTATGTTCGATACTTCAGACTATCCGAGCGATCATCCGTCAGGTATAGAATCTGGCGCTAATAAAAAAGTGGTTGGTATGTTCAAAGACGAGGCCGCGGGAAAACAGATTGAAGAATTTGTCGGTCTGCGATCCAAGTTGTACTCTTACAAAATGGCGGGTGAAGACTACAAGAAATGTAAAGGAGTGAAAAAGAACGTCGTCAAGAAATCAATCACTCACGCAGATTACAAAGACTGCGTGTTTACGAAAAGACAACAGTCGAGAGCGATGAACGTCATTCGATCCTATCGTCATGAAATTTACACCGAAGAAGTAAATAAAATAGCTCTGTCCGCCGACGACGACAAAAGAGTAATAATGGACGACGGGATCTACACCCTAGCCTATGGGCACTACACGCTGAAAACTAAACAAAATAAAGAATAATTTACACTAATATAAAATGGATGCGGCAAAAAAGTGTGTTCTAAATGCAAAATAGAAAAAAGCTTGGACGAATTTCACAAAGATAACTCACAGAAGAGCGGGTATTACCCCAGCTGTAAAATTTGTAAAAATGCCAAAGTGAAAGAGCTTGCACACAAATACGCAAGACAAGAAATTAGGGAGACAAAAGACACAAAAGTTTGCAGCCGGTGTAAGGTAAATCAGAACATATCGGAATACGTCAACAATCGATTTCAAAAAGATGGAAAGGCGAATGAATGCAAAAATTGCAGACATAAATATTATCTCGCCTGCGTAGAAGCTCGAAAGCTCATTAGTTTGTGAAACATCTAGATGAAATATTAAAATGAGCTATACAACTGTGAAAAATATACATGTCGAAGGCGTAGTCCTTCCGAATCATCCGCTGACGAATTTTGAACTACTAGATGCTGCCAAGAAGCTCAATATCCCTAATTTCCGGGGAGTATTTCTCAGAGACGAGCTGCCGAAGAAACCTAGCCGGAATGAATGTGGGATATTGAATCTAGACGATTCTAATGGAACCGGCTCGCACTGGGTCGCTTTTTTGAAGAACGGCAAGGATAAAATATATTTCGACAGCTATGGCCTGTCCCCTCCTACAGAACTGGTAAAGTATTTGCAGAGTCCTGTGCACTACAATAGCGAACGCGTACAGCCCGACAACGAAGTGTTTTGCGGTCATCTATGCCTGCACGTCCTGAAAAAAACATGTAAAGATGGGGTGAGTTTTCAAGAAGTTATAAACAGCCTGCATTGAAAATTATATTCAGATGTAAAAAATGCCTGTTGATAAATTTGGACATACAGATTCGGGATCTACACAAAGAGTAATTGCCGGCGGAGTTACTGAAAGTCAAGTAAATAGTACTTTTCTAAGGCTGGATGGAGCAAACCCCGCGACCGGAGATCTAAATATGAGTGGTCATACTATTAGAGGTCTGCCTACAACGAATACAGCGAATACTCCGGAAGCGGGAATAGATGAGGCTGTGAGTCGGGGGCAAGTAATAGATTTACTGCAGAATCACGACGACGTCCCGACCGACAATAATCATTTGACGAATAAGAAATACGTCGATGAACAACTTACTTCGAAAGTGGCGGCGGTAGTAGGACCCGCGGTTAGCGCTTACAGTTCAACTCAACAGGCTATACTCGCTAGATCTCACACTGCAGTTACTTTTGACGTAATCAGATGTGGTACCGCAAAACACGGTATTGAACAGGGTATCGGAACGACTTCTTTCTTCCCCAGTAAAGCCGGATACTATATCGTTTCGGCGTACATAGAATTTTGTAACAATAGTAATACCGCGTATGGCACCGTCCACCTGTATAAAAATGGGGTGTCGTACATGCAAATTGCGGGCGGAGGGGCTACGGGAGGTTCGTACAACCATTCAACCGGTAGTGCCGTAGTTTTTCTAGACGAGTTCGATTACCTCAGAATATACGCTTTTTCATCTATCGCTACGCGCATATTAGCTAGAGACTTTTCAGCGGTATTCATACGGCCCTAATTAATAAAAATTATTATATTCAAAATGCCTGTTGATAAATTTGGACATACAGATTCAGGATCTACTCAAAGAATAATTGCAGGAGGCGTTACGCTGTCCCAAGTAAACAGTACTTTTCTAAGGTTGGATGGAGCAAATCCGGCGACTGGGAATCTAAATATGAATGGCAACTGCGTCAAAGGCCTGCCAATAACGAATAATCCGGATGCTGGAATGGATGAAGCGCTAAGTTGGGCACAAGCTATAGATTTGATTACGAATCACGCGGGCATTCCGTCAAACGATAATCATTTGACGAATAAAAAATACGTAGACGAACGAATTGCTTCGATAGTGCCTACACCCACTGCTGAGGTCGCATTTGGCCCGGCGTTTAGTGTTTACGCCCTCTTGGCTCAGGCTATCAGCGCCAACACAATAACGCAAGTATCATTTGGAACTGTAAAATTCGATCCGGATAATTGTCTAGTCAATTCGAACCGTTTCCTTCCTCGGAAAGCCGGCTGTTACATGGTTGCGACGTGTTTGGAAATACGCGACAGTAGTGGTACATATTTCGAAGGTATTGGCTTGTACAAAAGTGGGGGAGTGTACACGCATATTGTCGGCGGCGTTGTTGACGGCTTTGGGTTGAAAAAATATGTATCGAGCACTACCCTAGTTCGATTAACTAATACCGATTATCTCGAGATATTTATTACTTCGCCTAATCCGGTAAATATTTTAGTTCGCGATTTTTCAGCAGCATACTTACGACCTTAGAATTCAAAACCGAATCAAGTTTTGAATTTGAGTACTACACTTCATCGACCATTCTATCATGAACTTCAATATACCACACTCATTTTCTGTCCGTCCGATTGAAACCTCAGTAACTTGTCTGAAATCACCACTGCGTACGCTTCCGTATTAGCTGGCGGCGCCGTATTAAACGTGCCTTTGATCTGGATATCGACCACCGATGACTTCAGACGCTCGGATTGCTTGCTCACGTCAAACACCATAATCGGAAACAGATCTTTGAAATCCGAGGGTGTGATATTGCATTGTGTCATTAGTTCGTCCATTCCATAGTATTTTTCACTGAACGCGGCTGCTGCTCGGTACGCCCGCGCGAATTGTTGATTCGGAAATGATAGGTTGTAGTCGACAACTGGGTATCGGTCCTGGTTCATCATCACGAACATGTTCTTCAGATCGCAATGATTGAAAACTGATGGATTTTGTTCTTGATCGCCGCTTTTGTCGGTTTGAAAACCCAAGATGATGTACCTAGGCTTCTCAGGTAATGTCTTGACGCTAAGTCTCCAGCTAAAATTAGTCGACTGTGCGACGGAGGTGGTATCGCATTGACGGGCTCTGTACGCAACTGGCAGCGACGCTTTCGATTCGATCGTTTTGTACAATTGCATCTTCTCCATATCCGCGGGAATAACGTGAGGCATGAACCACGAGATTTTGTCCAGCCTAACTTTCCCTGCGGCCACTGCACCCGCGGCGGCTGATCTAAAAATTGCATCATCATCGGCTTTACGAACAAGTGTTAGCGTATGTTTCACACCAAAAACAACCTTGTCGTAATCATCGCAAAATCCGAAAATATGCTTCAATGGAACTACAAAGCTGAAAGTACCTTTGGCATTTGGTTTTTGAATTATATACGACTGTCTCACGGCGAAACCTTGATTATTCGCGATAGCAGCCGTCGCCCCGCTGTCCTTGTACCACAACTGATTCAGACCTTGGGCTAGTTGAAAATCATTCGGGTATTTGAGTAATCCGAGCATCGTCGTTGCTTGACCTGGGTGAAATAACGATTCAATTTCCTGATTCGACAGTGAATACGAAATTTGACTGAAAAGATGCATGAGCCCATTATTCGTAAGAGTTGCTTCATCGGCATTAACGTAGAAGGTGTCGGGGTTGGTCGCCTTCATCAATCTACCCTCGAACAACAGGTAAGATTCCGCCGGATGACAAAATAGATCTTGAAGTTCGATATTTATTCTAATCTCGCCGGAGGTGTTTAGATTCGCCCCCGATATCGGCTCATACTCGTACCATTCGTAACGTTCGACGCTTTCATCGCTCAATGGTTGTTCGGTAAATCTCAGAATATCAGATGATTGCATTTTTACTACTTTTTACTACGCGATAATATATTTTTTACGCGACCTTCATTCCGGCGCCGTTTAGCGAGCGTACTAAATCTTGTATCGATATGGCGTCGTTCTTCTTCAGACCATCCCCCATCATCAGATTATTAATATTCGAGATATTTGGGCTCGACCCGACGCTACCTACGCCGCTCAGCCGATCTAAAATTTGTCTACTTTCTGGCGTAATTTTCTTGGAGGTGGGAGTAGGTGTAGGGGCAGGAGTAAACAGTTTGGCCACTGCTTTGTCCACTAATCGTTTGCCGGCATCGATTGCGGTTGTTTTCCCAACATCGATGGCCTTTTTCCCAATTTCTTTCGCCGCGTCTTTACCCGCGCTGAGAGCGGTCGCTGCTAATTGTTTGGCGGCGTTCGACGTAACTAGTCGTTTGAAAAATCCTGAAATTGTATCGAATATTCCCGATCCTCCGATAACGTATTGTTTTCTATACCTCCTTCTATTAATGACTTGCATTTTTTCTGCATTTTACAATGTCATCATTATATTTTTGTAAGCATCTTTACTCAGCACTTCCTGCCTCAATAACGCGTCGCACATCGCCACGATCTCGTTTCTCACGCCGGTATTGCCTGCTTTGAAGCTTTGAAATCGTAGTTCTAGCTGTTTCGCTAACACGTTTGGATCTTCGGAAATAACAATTACACCACCCACGCCTTTACCCACCGCATTACGAGTCCTCTTTTCCCATATCGGCTTGATAATTTCTCTATATTTGACGCTCGAAGATGCTTTCGGTTTGTTGGGATTTTTTGGCTGTCTGATAGCATCCGACGCGAGTAGAATCTCGGCGTAATCGTCTCTATCATTATTATCGTATATCGACGTGTTCGGCTGTTTCATCGTCAACAACTCCCAAAGCCCCGGTGTTCCGCTATACGTCTTATTTCCAACCGTCACATCGTCTCCTTGAATAAAAATCGGAGTGTCGCCGATGTAGAATTGACTATTTTTTGATCGTATTCCGAACGTCGTGTCTACGATTTTTCTATCGGAGGCGTATTGATGAAGGTACTTGGTGGCTACATCACCTAATTCTAAAGTTCTAATATCCTCAGTCGGATCGTCGCTATACGCTTCTATCGAGGGATACTGAGGAAATTGAATCTTCAACGAAGCGGGTAGCGTCTGTAGTGCGTTTGTAGTAGCTATCGAGTTTTCTTTGATGGCGGATAGTAAGACATTTTGCTCTTTGGAAATTGCGGATTGCGAATCGACGATAGGCTTGTACAGCTTGGTTAGTTCTTGTTGCAGCCCCGAATCCCCCAATCTCTCCGATAAAAAGTTCTGTTGAATATTCTTCTTGGATTTCAGAAACTCTTCGACTATGAAATTTCTTTTCGCCGGGTCATCTATCTTTAGAAACGACATTTTTAATAAAAAATTTAATGTTTTTCGACATGTTTTCCGGCGTGTTTTTCGACGTGTTTTTCTACATGTTTTTCGACATGTGTAAAAACACAAGTTAGACGTATTTTCAGACATAGCGACATAGGTCTACATAGGTCTACATAGGTCTACAAAACTCTACAAGTCTACATGATTTCATACATGTTCACGTTAGTCGTCTTTCTCACAGATTCGGTATTTTTCTCAAACATGCTTTGAAAGGACTGCCTGACTTCTTCTCTTCCTCGGTCGATGAGAGATTGTTTCGTTTCCTCGTCCATCGCGGCTGCCGCAACTTTCGACTTACTTTTAATTTCTTCTTTCATGCCATTGAATTTTTCAATCTCGCTTAGAATCAGAGAATATTCCTCGTCTGAAATGTGATCATCCACGAGTGCTTTTGAAATATGGTCGCTGATCGTGTTGAGCTTCGCATCAGCTAGCGTTTTGATCTTTTCATGCTTCTCCGCCTTGAGGGCGAGCTTTTTACAGATTCGGCTGCCAATTATACTCAATAGCCCCGCACCTAGCGCTGTCCCTTCCATAGCAATAGCGATGGGAGCCGCAATTATGGTAGCTAGTACGCCGATTCCCGAAATTCCGAGCCCCATCGTGACCACCATGAGGAAGCTGTCTACTACGCCGATTACGCTCACACTTCTATGGTACTTTTTACTCAACGTTGCTCTTTTGTCGCGTTCTTGCTCGATCTCCTTTTTGATTTCGCTAATCTTCTGAAGTCGATACGTTTGTGCGGACCCTGCGGCTATTTGTATTTCGCCTTCTGGCGCAGAGGGTGTTATATTTGTTAGGTTTGGATAGAGTTTGATGCCTTCGTATTCCATTCTTTTATTTATTAGCAATATATATTTTTTTACCGTTGATAATTTACACAGCATAGCGAATCTCCTTCATTTATTGTTACTGCCGAATCGGAGTTGTTTTGAATGGAAACTATGATATCATCAATCACATCTTCTGAAATCACTCCGTCTAGTAGGCTGCATCGTCGTTCTTTGATAGCCTGTCTGAGGGAAACGAGACAAAGACCTGCCGCCATTTCTACACCCAGTCCAAGCCTTAGCGTATTTGCCGCCTTTGGTTGTATCGTAATATCATTTTGCGCAAAAATCTCCCATCGCAGACCCCCTAGTTGTCTTACTGGGGTGCGAGTAACACCGCTCGTAATCTTCCAAAAGACTGAAACGGGCTGCGTTCTAACCTCTACCGGTCTAGTTGGTTTAGTTCCAAATTTGTGTATTGGTCTCGACATTTTACATATGATAATTTATAATATCATGCCGAGAATCGGAATGTTTCGAAACGGCGAGTTGGGGCCGAGCAAAAGTCCTTCGCCACTCACATAGCCCGACCCTGTTTTCATGTACAGCCCGGATCCCATTATCGATGCGCCTTTTTGCCACGGAGACAAGTACAACCCGGATCCGGCCGCTCTTATTTTGCACGCTATGTCACCTTTCTTGACATACATTACGCCCGAACCGCTGATTTTATCGACAAGTTTCGATCCAGCCGCAGCACCTAACCCACCTAATGCGCCCTGTGCTAAACTTGGCAGTACGCTACCAAGAAGGAACCGTCCCGCTGTCGCTAGAAACGGAAGTATAGCGCCTATGAATCCACCTTCGACTTTCTTGTTGTTCTCCAATTGCGTTTTACTCATTTTAATAATCATGCCAGTTCCTTTTTGGTAGGCTGCTGCCATTTTATTGATTTGCGCCTGGGTGAGAGCCAAAACGTGTTCGCCATTCAAATCATCGTGCGATAGTTTGATACTCACGCCGCTCCCCGCTTGAAGTGATCTTTTAATTTTGTCTTGTTGCGCTTCTGAAATATTAACTTTTACGCCCGTGTAACGAGTCATTTTATTAATAAATTACAAAAACTTTCAAACTTCTCTGATGTGAAATCGAATCGCCAATTCTTCTCCTCGAAGATTTAGTAGGTTCCCGTGTTGGTCTGTGAGCCTCGTTTCCATCGTTGAAATTGTAGATAGCAAAATCGGGAGATATATCAAATTATGCGGCACTTCGATAATCTTGTAACCCGGGCCTACGTTTGGGAAAAAAGAATATATCACGTTTTCCGATGTTCCGTTAGTGTACGAAGACCCGATAATGTCACTGGTCACTCTCAGGCTGCTTACACTCATTATATTCACCAAGTCCTCCGATTCATTGTATCCGCCCGAATAGATCCATCTGTTGAAACCTAGAACCTTTCCAATCGAATTCTTTGGCGTAAAGTCAACCATATACTCTCCTTCTATATTTACCACAGACCTCAGCGTATTGGTGTTTGGCGCTATTGAGATACAGTAAGCGCCATTTACTCCGTCGTAATGCCCATTCCCCTTCATGACTCTCTGTATATATTCGTTGATATCCGTTATTTCATAGCAACCCTCTGGAACTGCAATGTTTACCCAATCTGTATCGCGATTTGGCGAATACCTGAAGACGTTGTTTGTCGCGTCGATATTAGGAAAAGAATAGTACGTCTCGAGGGCAACTAAGGCCATTTCATATCTCTTATTCTTCTCCAGTTCGAGTAGTGGATTAAACTTCGTTCTGATTCGCGTGCTCTTTTCGCTGAGAAAAATGGAAAATGATGTTTTTGGTTCCGTGTTACAGGCCGTCTTTTCCGTGTTTTCCGATATCTGTTTGAGAAGCGATGATTCCATTTTTACTATACAATACAATTTTACAATGGCGGATCCTCGATTATATAAAATTCGTCGAGTCCGCTTCGGTATTTGCCATTGTACTTGTCGCTAGTCAGGTCTAAAACCACGAATCCATGAGGTTGTTCCCATACCGTTTTGCATAGTTTTCTAAATTCATTTTTCGACATGTCTGTACTCACGTGATCGTTGTAAATATGATTACAATTTTTCAGGTCTTGTTTGAACAGGCAAATAAAGTTCGCATTTTCTCTGATTGTTTGGCGCGGTAATTTGAAATAATTCTGGGCGAGGTAAAAACAATCTACATTACTATGCCTCCCCCGATTATAATACGTTTCACATTTGTTTTGTCGTTCCAATTGAAGATCATCGAAAATCATCAGGTTCTTCTTTTCAGCGCTCAAATCTCTCGGGTCCGGTACATCGTCGGCGCTCTCAAAGAACTTGGCAATTATATCGGATTTAGCTTCTGAGTTTTTTGCCATTTCCTCCATAACAAGGTCTGGTGACGCATTTAGGCCCACGATTTCATCTCGGTGCTCGAACAACCGAACGATCGCTTCTTTCGGTAATTTTTCTTCGTATGCTTTTTTGATAATACGATATTCCGGTTGAAACAGAGAAGTACCGAATACCTGCAAGTTATTATAATCCAACCAGTCTGGCCTGAGTAAAAGATTGAGAAGAAGCGTTGTTTTTCCACACGCCGATTTCCCAACTATCAAACCGCGTATGCTTTTGGGTAACAACGGATTATTGAATCTTTTCGAGAGCGCTGTGCCCCAACTCATATCTCTAATCTCCATTTTAAAAATATATATTATTAAAAACGAAATGTATTGCGTAAAATGTAAAAAACAGACCCAGACGACAGATGTGCAGAACGCCGTGGCTAATAATGGGAGATCGATGCTCAGAGGTGTTTGCGTCGTATGCGGGAAAACAAAAACTCAATTCGTGAAGGCGTCTGCTATTGTGCAAGGCGGAGATCTAGTTAGTTCGCTGAACGCTGCCACTAGCAACATTAAATTACCTTGGGCTAAATTTCCGGGCGAATTACATTTGCCAGGCCATCAGTTTACTGGTCCCGGTACTAGACTAGATTTGCGTCTGAATAGCAACGAAACCCCCAAAGATTGGAGCAAACCTATAAACAGGGTAGATAGCGCGGCATATATTCACGACCTGGCATACAATCATCACACTGATACGGCTTCTAGGAATGTCGCTGATAGAGTAATGATAAACCAGTTGAATAATATACCTAATCCAAGCTTGCGGGAACGCGTAGAGAGGGCGATAGTCAAACCCATCTTGTCAGCTAAAACAAGCCTAGGTTTGGGTTTAAAAAAAGCCCAGAATTACAGCAGGACCTGAAATGGACTAATCAATTAGCGAATGAATTACACAAACCAGTAGTGAGAAATTTTAGGACGAGGCGGGTCTATGTTGACGGGATTGACCAGATTTGGGCGGCAGATCTAATCGACATGCAAGCCTTCGCTAGAGATAATGATGGTGTGAAATATCTATTGACCGTCATAGATGTGTTTTCGAAATACGGATGGATCGTTCCATTACATGACAAGAGTGGGAAGTCTACAGCTGATGGGTTCGTGAAGATACTCGGAGGTGGTCGACAGCCGGTCAAAGTTTGGTGCGACAAAGGGAAAGAATTTTATAACAAAAACGTAAAGAATTTAGTCGAGCTGTATTCTACCGAGAACGAGGGGAAATCTTGTATCGCAGAAAGATGGGTGCGTACGATGAAAGATAAAATGTTCAAGTACTTTACGGCCAATTCAACCAGAAGATATATCGATGTATTAGACGAAATGGTTAGTAATTATAATGAAACGAGACATTCGTCCATTAAAATGACCCCCGCGAAGGCTAGTATGAAAACGAACGAAAAGACTGTATTTATGAATTTATACGGCGATGAGATTTCAGAACCTATTATGCCGAAGTTTTCAATCGGCGATCGGGTCAGAATAACTAAGAAGAAGAGCATTTTTGACAAAGGATATATACCTAGATGGACAGAGGAGGTTTTTGTAGTATCTCAGGTTCAATATACAGATCCGCCAACTTACAAGATCACTGATTCTGCGGGTGAGGAAATACAAGGCTCTTTTTACGAGCAGGAGCTACAGAAAACAACTCAAGAAATATTCAGAATCGAAAAAGTGATTAGGAAACGCGGGAAGAAATGTCTCGTGAAGTGGTTGGGCTACCCAGACTCATTCAACTCGTGGATTAATAACGAAGACTTGGTGACATTGTGAGACGATTATAAACCAACGGTGTAAAATCGTTTGCGATATTGTAATCCCGTATCTACGTCGTAGTCCACTCACGCCCTTGCATCACACAGGCATGAGTCGCCATTGCATTGACAATTAACGACGATGATCTCGTTGTCGATCAAACCAACATCACACAGCTAACGGATAAACATGTTGCAGTGGCTGATATCGTCACGGCGCACAGCTTGGATGTGCTGGTGGTTACGGAGTCGTGGCATCACTCCTCAGCAGACGTTGATGTCCGTCGCTCTGCCCCTCCTGGTTACTCGTTCCTCGACCGGCCAAGATCGGAGGCGCAAGATACAGTGACCCGGGGTGGAGGACTGATCATCTATCACGGCGCCAGCCTCAAAGCTCGGAGGATTGAGTTGCTGCAGACACCGACCACATTCGAAGCTCTTGCAGCTTCGATTTCGTCCAAACGTGGACCATCAATCCTGCTCGCTGTCTACCGACCAGGTTCTATATCTCCTCCACCTGCTCTATTCTTCAGTGAGTTCTCAACTCTATTGGAACAATTTGCGTTATACAATGCACAGCTTATTCTCACTGGAGACTTAAACGTGCATCTGGAAGACCCTGCACTAAAACAGTCGTGTGACTTTGCGGCGGTCATGGAGCAGTTCGGCTTGGCTCAACATGTTACGGAGCCTACCCACATTCTGGGTGGGCTGCTTGATGTTTTAGTTACCAGGGATGACTGCCAGGTGACTGACATCAACGTTCATCCTCCTATCCTATCTGACCATGGTCTCGTGGTGGCCTCCATCCCGTTCATCTACGAGCCTACGCTCCCAATTACAAGACAGATCCGTCTTTGGAAAAAGCTGGATCGTGCTGCCTTCCGTTCAGCGCTCCAGGCCCATCCTCTGTTCAACGACGTCGAAGCTTCTTCTTCGTTGACTGCCTCAGAACTGTTCAGTTCGTACGAGGCAGTGATGTCAGAACTTATCGATTCTTTTCTTCCGCTGAGCACGGTTCGATCGCGACATCATCCGCTCTCGCCATGGTTCAATGCGGATTGCAGGAAACTTCGGCGGCAGGCTCGTCGCCTTGAGCGGGTCTACAGAAGAACGCGCCTGCCGTCGGATCAAACGGCCTGGATCCAATTTGTCCGAAGGATGCATACTGCCTACCGTGACAGGGAAAAGGAATACTGGGAGGCTATCATCATCAGACAGTCCAAAGAACCGAAGAAACTTTGGACTACGTTCAATGGCCTTCTTGGACGTCGCTCTTCAAGCCACCATTCGCAATCCTCTCCGTCATTCACCGCCGATGCATTCTTGGAGCGGCTGAATGCAAAGATCGAATCAATCCGGACCGCTACATCTACCTCTCCTCCGCCGGAATTCTCCATCACTGACGCTCGTCTTTCCGTCCTCAATGAGATAACGAGTCCAGAGTTACGATGTCTCATCCTCGCTGCTGCTCCGAAGACGTGTGAGCTGGACCCTGTGCCCACGTTCCTCGTCCAGGAGCTTATCGATGACCTCCTTCCGTTTCTAACCGTGCTCTGCAACCGGTCGATCCAGGAGGCTCATCTACCTACGTCGCAGAAGCGGTCCATCCTCCTTCCAGCCTTGAAGCGAGATGGACTCGACACAAGCGATCCTGCCAACTACCGTCCCATTGCTAATGTGACATTCCTTTCGAAAATTTTAGAGCGCATTGTTTATAATCAACTTATTGTGTATCTAGATGGGAATGGGTTGCTCCCTCCCCTGCAATCGGGTTTTCGGAAAAACCATTCTACTGAGACCCTATTGGTCCGCCTCCTGTCTGACTTCTATGGCGCCATGGACTGTGGTCAGATAACTCTTTTGGCTCTTTTTGATGTCAGCTCTGCCTTTGATTCTGTAGATCATTCGATTCTTCTTCATCGCCTTTCTGTCTCTTTTGGGCTCACTGAGAAGCCCCTAGAATGGCTACGCTCTTTTCTTGCTGACCGCTCAAACTGTGTGATATCTGGCTCAACTAGGTCTCGCTGGGTCCCTGCCCTTTTTGGTGTGCCCCAGGGATCAGTTCTGGGCCCTTTACTTTATATTCTTTACACTTCAGATGTCAGCTCCCTACTGCGGGTATGCGGACTCCTACATCAGCTATATGCTGATGACATCCAAGCATATGTTCACTGTCGTGCATCAGATGCAATTGACTCTGTTGGGCTGATGTGCTCTGCCATTGATGCCCTTTCTGGCTGGATGGCTTCTAATCGCTTGCAGTTAAATCCATCCAAAACCCAATTCATTTGGCTTGGCGGTCGCAGGCAATTGGCTGGTCTAGACCTGCACCATTTGGCTCAGACTTTCCCCCACATTGCTTTCTCTCATACAGTCCGTGATCTTGGAGTGACACTTGACCAAGAACTAAACCTCTCGCAGCATGTTAACCTAGTAACTCGAAGCTGCTATTATCAGCTCCGCCAGTTGCGTGTTGTCCTGCGGTCTCTATCTCACGATGCTGCTGTGGTCCTTGTTCACGCGTTTGTAACCAGCAGAATTGATCATTGCTGCTCAGTTCTTGTTGGTCACCCATCTAGCTTAATAGGGCGTCTTGACCGGGTCATGCGCTCTGCTGCTCGGCTTATTGGTCATATTCCAAAATTTTCCCCGGTCTCTGCCTACATGCGTAATGTTCTGCACTGGCTTCCTGTCTCGCAGCGCATCTCATACAGAATAGCAGCGCTTGTCTGGCGGTGCCTCACTGGCTGTGCTCCATCCTACTTATCTGATCTTTGTCGCCCTGTCTCCGACATAGCCTCCCGTCGAGCTTTACGCTCTTCGGCCAATGGGGAGCTGCTGGTCCCTCGAACCCGCTGTGCTACCAGGCAGCGTAGAGCCTTCTCGGTTGTTGGCCCGTCCACATGGAATGGGCTCCCGCTTGCGCTACGCTCGCTACCTCGGAATAATTTGCCTGCCTTCTACAAGTTACTTAAGACCTATTTTTTTAGCCGTGGCTGGGCTGGGAGCGCCTCTGAGTAGACTTCTTGAAGAGGCGCTATATAAGTTTTCGGAATGAATGAATGAATGAACACGGGAGTGAGTTGCCATTGCGCCGACGACGAACGACGATGGTCTCGCCTGGCCCTTCTTGACGATCCGGCCGTGGATACTTGCATAGACATTCATCGTCGTAGCATTCGCGGTTGTGGGCGTCAATTACAACAATCAACTCCGATCTCCGCAGTCTTGTTGTATAATGAACCAAGCCGAGCTGCCTGGCGATTTTTCGTAATTCAGTTTTAGTTTTATTCGGGTAGACCATTTTTATTGGAATATCTTGTCTTTAAGCCGAGTTGGATATTCCATGAATTTGAAAAAGTAAGGCTAGTATTGGTCAAACTGCGCGGGCACTCAATTTTTAAGGCTGTATAGGTCAAATGGACGAAAGTAAAGGCTGTTCTGGTCAGATTGGACGAAAGTCAAGGCTATACTGGTCGAATGTCCGAGCTTGCTACATTCTGTTCTACTCCTACACCTGAGACTACAGGCCTATCGCACGTCTCAGCACTTCCGCGGATGATAATCATTATTCTATGCGTCAATTTATGCGCCGCCATGCTGTCGTTCGAAATGAGTGTGATCGCACTTGTCCTGCAGCCAATTATTTGAGACCTTCACTTATTATTATGCATCGACATGAACCGCACTTCGCTTCGTTGCAGCACGACACCGATGTTCGTTAATTTGGATCATTGTTGTATGGGAAGCCAGTGCAGCTCTCTTCCTCCTAAGTCCATAACCACCCACACGTTTACTTAGACGCATGCAGTGGAGAACATTTGCACAAACGCATTTCATGTAGACCAGTGCTTAATGTATGGAGAAAGAAGTGCCTGGACGTCCTTTATCTTTCTGGGCTGTGCTGGCCTAATAAGTGGCAGTCTGGCAGAATGGCGTTCAGATTTTAAAATAAGTGCATGGACGCTGTCCATGACCGTTCAGCCACACAATTTATACCCTTATGTAGACATTTCTAAATAAAACCCTAGCATCTAAATATTTCTCCATTTAAAATTAAATTTATTTTGACCAAACGATAAAGCTATAGATCGACGTTCTACTGGCTGCAAAATGCATCGACATTACGATAACGTCCAAAGATGTAATTAAAATAGCAGCTGCAGCTAACATCATGATTGTGCAGAATACACACCTATAGGCTACATCAGTGGTTCCCAACCTTTTTTGACTGTCGGGCCACTTTTTCTAAGTTGTAGGACACGAGGGCCACTTTTTCTTAGTTAAAGGACGTTAATAACGTTAAGGCATTTAGGGGGACACAATGCTAAAATTTAATTAACTAAAAGCATATAAAAATTGTTATAATTAATTCAAAGTAGAATGTTTGATGTTTGTAGAGTTCAAAATAAAATAATTTGTAATATAAAATGATTATATAATGTTCTATCCTGTCCAATTTGTCATGTATTTTTGTTAATTCTTTGAGAGATGAGTGCCATTGTTGAGGCCTGGCGGGCCATTTTGTGAGGCCTCGCGGGCCACTTTTGGCCCGCGGGCAACGGGTTGGGAACCGCTGGGCTACATCGTCTAACATGCTATACAGCGGGTTGGTTAGAGAGCTTTTACGACCTCTAACGACAAGTGTGAGGTCGATTGAATGTATACAATGCATACATATACATTTTTTATTGTGCACATATAATAGCCAACACATATTTTTATACATACATGTATATCATTGATATTAGGCCTATATGCGTGTATGTCCTATATATTGTCAGGCACGCAATAATTATACAATATATATATATATATATATATGCATTTGCCTATATTATGTATAATAGAATGAACACACAACTGTATATTATACATTGTATATACATGTATATGACCTTTTCAGCGATTCCCTCAAGCCGAGCCATGGCAGCCAGTGAAAGAAGTTAATTAAAGCATCCTCTTCAAATGGTCATATATACATTCACATATGTATGTATATTGTATAGACAAATTAGACACATAATATTACATAGGCCCACATACGACTGTTCATATACAAGTACATTCACATATGTATGTATAGTATTGTATACATATATAATATCATATAAATAAAATATATTTATACAAAATGTTTATGTGAATAACGAGTCTGTGTTTTGTATATGATGCAGTAATATATAGATCTACACGCATCCTCATGTCCCACTGGATCGTCCGTCTGCTGCAGTGGACCAATTCATCTCTGTCACTTGGAAAAGAACGAATCCCTGCAGTGGCGTTGATGGACCAAAATCCTCCGATTCCCACTGAATCTGCGGCCACTTATTGTTACACAAAATTGGGTTGAGTGGTGAAGAGTCACCGAAGATGCAGGATCGTGTAGTCTTAAGAAGACTTAACTCAGCATTTAAATTAAACATATGTCATCTAATTCATTCGTTGACTCAGAGCTTCTATAATTTTGATCCCATTTATATATTATATAATACTAGCTGAACCCGGCCACGCGTTGCTGTGGCTGAAAAGAACATCCAACCACCCGTCCCTACCTCCATTCGACCTCCCCTTTCCCTCACCATCCCCCTTCCCCGCCCACTCCCCCTCTCCATCCCCTCCCCTCCTCCCCTCCCTCCCCCTCCCGTCCCTCCCCACTTCCCCCTCCCCTTCCGCTCCCCTCCCCTTCTCCTCCTCTTCCCACCCCTCCCCGTCCAATCCCCTCAACTCCCCTCTACCTCCTCCCGTCCCTTTCCCCTTCCTTTCCCTTCCACATCCCCTGCACTCTACCCTCCTCCCCTTCCCAGTCCCATTCCCTCCGTTCCTTCCTCTGCCTCCCTGCATCCCTCCCTCCTCCATCCCTCCCCTCCGCTCCATCGCCTCCCTCTTCGTCCCGCTCCCTCCCCTCCTTTCCTCCCTCACGCCGACATAGACGCGAAAAAGCGAACGCAACAGGGCCGCTATTGAATGTGTTGAATATCTATATGGGCCTAAATAAAAATGTAACTGCGTACGTACGAATCTTTCGGACCAAGGATCTCGGAAATTTAAAAATTGCCGTTCGAATAATGTTTTTTTGCTAAAATCTTGAGAAAAAACACTTTCACTTCGATTCGACCGATTCCGAGTTCAAAATCAACCCGTCAATAATTATGCATGCCTTGACCCAATTCGGGCGCGTTTGAAAACGGTGGTTCCGCAAGACTTGCATAGCACATTTTGAACTCGGAATCGGTCGAATCGAAGTGAAAGTTGTTTTTTTGTTGTAAAAGATTTTAGGAAAAACCCATTCAAAGAACACTCACGTATTCGAATGGAACGTTTTGCTGCAATTTTGAAAATAATCGGTGCAGGACTTTCCAAGATCCTTTATAAGGAAGATTCGTGCGAACGCCGTTACATTTTTATTTATATAGATATTTATACAGGGTGGGCCAAAAAGTCTCCAAAGTTTTGTTATATCTTGTCCAGAAATAGGCCCTGCGAATTTTTTAATTAACATTTGACAGGTTTAGGCCCTAAAGGCAATTTATATCTACGAACAAAAAGGCCAAATTTCGCCAACATATTTCGCACAGAACAAAAGTTAGATCACTTTCAGAGGGATAATTTGGTGAAATTTGGCCATTGTACGTAGATAGGCCTACGGATTGTCTTTAAGCCTGTCAAATGTTATTAATTCTTACTTCTGGTCAAGATATTGGCAGAAACCTAGCTTTTTGCCAACCTATTTTCCTCTTATATTGTCCTCGTATAGTCGTGTCATGGCTATCATCATCGTCATCAGTATCGTCGTCGTCGTCAGTTTAGTCTTCGTCATTTATGTCCTTGGTCTCAATTTTGAGAGTGACGCATATTAAACCATCATAGCAGCTTACCTATTTGTCTAATAAAATCATAATTTTCCCGTTTAATAGTTTCTGATGACTGTTAATTAAATCTGACAGCACCACGTCAGAGAAGATTCAAGGTGCTGAATACATCGAATAGCTTAATAATATAAGACCCGTCAGTCACGTCATCAAGAGCTCTGCCTACCGTTGCCTGACTGACGTTAAGGTTCAATACAAGCATTCAGCCCAGTCATGTATACGCTACTGAAAAACCACAATTTATTTTGAATTATATGCCACGTACTGTTCGATTCTGTTTCACGGCTCATCAGCGAATATCTTAAACATCATGAATACTGTGACCAGTGTTCAAAATCAAATCAAAATCAATCTGCATCTTATTGTTCACCATGGTTCTTCAAAAAAAGAGCAATTTAGCACACTTATAATTATATGCAAGCAGTGGCAACAGCAAAAACCCACTGTTCCGCTAACAAGGTCGTCTAATAATTTATGCAAACAATATCGGACCAGTGGAGTGGCATTTACCAGCACAAACCATGTTTAGAAATCTAAAGTAGCGTATACACTTTTGTACCATGAGCTAGGAGAGTCAATTTTTCAAAATACACAGTTTTTACACACACACACACACACACACTGATATCGCTCTTTCCGACTCTTGATTATGCACGGTGATTCATAAAAAACTTTACTCTACATATTATGCTGTAACTCCGCCAAACATCGGGTTATGTCAACGAAATTTTAGGTGAAGATAGAGGGTTCATTTCTGAATATTATGGAAGTTAAAATTTATGTTCGAAATGTTCTTCTTTGGCAGCTACACTGTACGCATGCGCGAAGACGCGTACGCCACTTCTTGCCTGATTCATCAATGATGCGCAGATCCATTGTGTCGTATGCCTCTACAATTCGACGACATAACTCGTTGACGTCACATATTCCAATTCTGTAGACATTTCTTGCATGAATCAGCATGATACTACATATCTTATAATCTACTTGATTTAAATCAAGACTAGGACTATTGGGTGGCCACAAAGTAGGCGGGATTAAATCAGGAGTTTCAGTTTCCATTACGGAAAAGTCTCTCGAGCTATGTGCGCACAAGCGATATTATTATGTTGAAAGATGAAATACTCCGTAATGTCACGAATGTCTGGCAAAAGACCTCATATTAGTGGAACATCTCTGTAACATTGTCCATTGACCTCAACATCTGGTTCGATGAAATGGATACGTTCGTACTTCGTAGCCTACGACCAAGTACAGAGACCCGACCGATGCCATAAAGTTGGTCGATTCTGCAAAAGACGATTTGCTGGAACGTCCCTCTTCTGCGTACTGGCAGATAAGTGAATGCAAAAATTCTGATTGTTGTTGGGTGCTGCCACAGTAAACAATTTCTCACCAGAAGGCTAAACCAGATGAAATTGCCCAGGTTTGTATGATACAACCTCAGTGACTGACGGGAACGTTGGAATCTTGCTTGTTTTTCGATATTATCGTGACGTCATTAGTTTCGTCATCGGCGTTGCGTATTCATAGCTTTGAATGTGAAATAATTTATATAGCACATCAAGCTTCATTATTCTGAAATTTCATTAAAATTGATGGTCAATGACATGAGTTTGTGGGGCGCGGTGGTCTAGTGGTGGCGTCGTTGCCTTGGAGCCGGAAGGTCCGAGGTTCGAATCCACCTCGCCGCGTAAGGACCTTGGGAAAGTCCTTCACTTACAATTGCTCAGCGCTTTGGCGTGAAACTCCGATGCAGTGTCCGCTCTGCATCGGGAGCGCCTCTGAGCAGAGAGAGCTTGAAGGGGCGCTATAACAAGTGCACATACAAACAAACAAACAAAATGAGTTATGTTGACTTATGTAGGGTCACTTCTTTATGAATCACCGTGTAGAGTTTCATTCATTACAGAGGATAAGTTTGTCACTATAAATTTAAATTTTAAGTATTTTCATGAGATGATCTTTATTCTTATTTTAAACTGGTGAAAGTTATTAAGACCTGGGATCTCCGGCGGTATATAGGGAGTTTCTAAACACTGGATCAAATATTCTGATGATGAATTTCTTAATCCTAGTGCGCACTCTACATTGCTGCATGGTACATGTATGGGTCTACTTGTTAAAGAAGCGCGTTTGATGACCATGGATCTTGTTATTCTTGCAAAACCAACTGGCAACATTTTCTGATAATACTGGCATGTAGGACTTGTGCATGAACAACCCCAGTTACCATACTTGGAGTTTATTAATACTTTCGAAAGGTCAAAATATCAAGATTTTAAAATAGGCTTTGTGCATTGTGCTCTACGTGGTGCAATACTTATAATCACCAATGTTGGCTAATTCTGACTTCACCTCCTTATTTACCTGGCCTGTCTTCTTTTGCTACATTGCCTCCTTGCAATTACCTTAAACGTAAACGCTTGTTGCTGTCTACAACACTGTCATATGTGTCTCATATTAAGGATGATTAATTAGTGTCGCCCTCCTCCTTTCCTCAGGCTTGGGACTGGCGCTGCTGAAGTAGCAAACGAGGAGTGCCGGAGTTGTTACCATACCTTAGATATGGCCTCACCTTAGGTCTATTACCTTCCCTTATATATCTGGTCTCACCTTATTACCTTCCTTTATATCTGGTCTCACCTTATTACCTTCCTTTATATCTGGTCTTACCTTATTATCTTACCTTATAGCTGGTCTCACCTTATTATCTTACCTTATAAATATATATAGCTGGTCTCAACTTATTATATACCTTCCTATATATCTGGTCTCACCTTATTACCTTCCTTTATATCTGGTCTCACCTTATTACCTTCCTTTATATCTGGCCTCACCTTGCACTGCATTGCTATGTCCTTCTCTGCATGCTGTGTCTTAAGTCGCCAAATCTGACATCGTATATTTGTCTTGTTCGTGACTACAGACTACATGTATGTGCATGTGTCTCCGTTAGAATAATAGATTGAATCTACGTACATCTACATTTATTCATTCGACCTTTAAATCCCATGTGACATGGAATCATCCCGACTGCTTCAGTCCTCAGTGGACACAGGCCTGCAGTCACCTTCCACCATCGACTTCTGCCTTCTTCGAGTTTAACCCTATAGGGGCCTGCACTTCGATGACTGAAGGCGACACGACTACCCCATTCGAAGGGTAATTGGGTTATCACATTGTGCACTCATCTGGTTGATGAGTGCACCTGGGTTGTCGCCATATAAATGTCTTAGTGTACGCTACGCCACCAACTCTCGTCATTACACTTTAGATGTCATTAGAATTCTCTGGCGACGTTTAACTTTGCCTGTGTAAAAGCATCAATCACGCCATATGTGTTTATGAGGGCGCTACATAAACTGTTATTACACTGTAGTGTATATTAAAGTTCAGATTGCATTGCGACTGATTCGGAGGCTGCACACAGTGGCAGCAGCAGCAACAACAACAACAGCAGCAGCAACAATAACAACAACAACGAGATTCAGTTGCACCATGGCTATCAGGTAAAAGGAACCTTCATTATTCCCATATAATGTAATAATTTCTACTTCAATTCAATCTCATTTATTCATATACATTTTGTCCTTCATTCTTGCTAATTTATTTCGTTCTATTTTGATTCATTTCCTTATACACCGTGATTTTAAAAAAAACTAAGCCAAACTGTTTTTCATAATTATATCTCTAATGCCTGATAACGTATCACGCCAAACTTTTTCAATTATTTAGAGAATTGGACCAAGAATACGATTCCAAAATTTAATGAGATAAAGTTGAACGGATAAAAAGATACGTCGTATCTTTCAACTTCATATGCAGAAATTGCAGTTTACAAGCAATTTTCTGTATCCTTCTATTTCATTCCAGTTCACCAGAATAATGATGCTGGAAGGTAGCTAGGCATACAGGCAGGTATATAGGAACCCAATTTGGATGAAATCAGTGTCTGAAATTTCTGAGAGAGAGAGACAGACAGACAGAGACAGAGACAGAGACAGAGGCAGAGGCAGAGGTAGAGGCAGAGACAGAGACTAAGACAGACAGACAGAGACAGAGGCAGAGGCAGAGGCAGAGGCAGAGACAGAGACTAAGACAGACAGACAGAGGCAGAGATAGAGACAGAGGCAGAGACAGAGACAGAGACAGAGACAGAGACGGGGGCAGACAGGCTTAGGTACATGTATACTGTGCTTACCGCACAGGCACTGACTGATGGCTTGACTGCTTGGGTTAGGGATCAAAACAATTTGATTGGTGCTGCGTTGACTGATTGATTGATTGCAGCTATGTGTGTGTGCAAACTGTGCATGTATGTATGTATATATGCATATATGTATGTATGCATGCATGTATGTTATGTTTGTATCTGTGTATCTGTGTATATGTGTGCGCATGCGTGTATGCTTTATATTATAGGCCTATATGTATATACTACAAATTGGATTAAATCTGTGTATGAAATTTCTGAGAGAGAGACAGACAGACAGAGACAGAGACAGAGGCAGAGGCAGAGGTAAAGGCAGAGACAGAGACTAAGACAGACAGACAGACAGAGGCAGAGACAGAGACAGAGACGGGGGCAGACAGGCTGAGGTACATGTATACTGTGCTTACCGCACAGGCACTGACTGATGGCTTGACTGCTTGGGTTAGGGATCAAAACAATTTGATTGGTGCTGCGTTGACTGATTGATTGATTGCAGCTATGTGTGTGTGCAAACTGTGCATGTATGTATGTATATATGCATATATGTATGTATGCATGCAATGATGCCATGCATGTATGTTATGTTTGTATCTGTGTATCTGTGTATATGTGTGCGCATACGCGTATGCTTTATAGGCCTATATGTATATACTATGTATATAAATAAATATATAATATATATAAGTGGTTGAGAGTGCGAGCTGTGTGAGGCCGTGTTATGTTGAGACAAGGTTCTTATTATTTATTCAGATCACGATAAAATCCGTCAAAATTTTGCCGATGTAAGGAGTCGCCAAGAAAGAAAGCCGCCCTCTGAGAGGCACCGTGGCATCACCAGCATCACCAGTAGCAGCAGCAGCAGCAGCAGCAGCAGCATTGGCAACAGCAACAGCAACAGTGGCATCAGCTAGAGCAACAGTGGCATCAGCTAGAGCAACAGTGGTGCCAACGTGTTGCAATGTTCGCTTAAGACGCTGGTCAGGAACGAGAGGGGGAGGAGAAGAGGAGGAGAGACAGAAGGAGGAGAAGGAGGAGGAGAGACAGAAGAAGGAGGAGAATATAATAGAGAAACAGGCGGAATGGAGAGAGTGAGTGGAGAATGGAGGGCTGATGAATAGAGCCATCAGCCATTGCGAAAGGAAGAGAATCAGAAGCCGAAATAGGAGAAAAACTAACACCAGCACGAAGACGAAATGGGAAGAAGAAAATAAGACGTATACGTGTACATGTGCGTATACGGTACGTGGAAATACAGGAATTAAGGAATGTGTATAGCCTGGAGAGAGAGAGAGAAAACACACAAGGCAGAAGATAGAAATGAAGCAAATGGAGCATGCATGCTGAGCAGTGCTTCATCTAGACGTTTGGGGGCAGGAATGAATTCCGCAGGAAAATTCGTGAGGTGTTGTATACATGTCAACACGTACCATTCCCCTCCCAGAAAAGCTAAATGTGTAACAACATCTCCCCCCTTCCAGAAAAAATCGACCGCTGTTGCGTATGTGCAATTGTGCATACATGGACATGCACAAAATGGTTGATAATGGTAAATTTTAGGTAAAACAGAAAGAAAGAAGACTTTAAAAAGTCATGAGTTTTTTAAGTAGCAAAAATGGTATATTTTTCTGAGATTTTGGTGGCCGAAGAACTAAAACAGGCTGTAAAAATGGCCAATCATATTATAGTGTCGAGGGTGGCTAAGCGGCCGGTTGCCTCACCCTTCCAATCCCCCTACCCCCAGGAAACCTGAATTCCACTTTCCCAAATCAGAGGGACTAGATTAAACACTACATGTTGTGACTGTTACTTTCCCTTGGGTTTTCAGTGTGCTGCTGTTGATACGCTGTATATTCTATTTCGTTCTATGGCAAAAAGCTACAGCCCATCTGACATTGGAAACGGCCAGCTTCCTATTCCACCCTTGAGATCTCTCTTCCACGGTTCCAGTCGGCGTTTCCAATCGCTTCGGCTTCTTCATGGTCCGACGAAATCATTGTCTGCGAGCAGGGACTTTTTCGCAATTGTCTTCCTATATTATTGTGACTGCAGGTCATTTGTATGTATGTGCGTATCGGAACAATTTTATGGTCTTGTTTTAGAACCTCGTAAAAAGAACTCTTGTATGTGCGAGTGTCAGCGTATAGACCCACACACGTAAATAGCTAACTGCCTCTTTATTTGTGAATCGTTTCAAGAAGCTACTCGTGTGTAAGCTTATACCTACGGAACTTAAAGCGCAATTCAGACTAAGAAGAAAACTTTTTTTTACCTGCCTGTAGGCCTATACCAAATTGAATTATCATCGAATAGCCTCCGTTCCATGACGGAACGGTGTATGACAAAACATGACAGAATGGAGTATTATGTCTGTATGTGTCAGGATATTTCTCTAGCCCCTTGTTAGAACTTTACAACATGGCTAATATATCGAAATCGGTACAACTCAAATATCGCCTATATATTATTTCCACGACTAGTGCGATGGCGACTACAGACTAGTATACGGTGCAGAGACCGCATTTCTGTGGCCAACAACCAGCCACGATTGATTGACACATTGTCAACCTACAAAATGTATATGTATATCAGTTGAGTTTATGTTTTTTGAACAGTGCAATACAATAACCGCACTTTGATATATCGCCCTCCTTAAAAAGCTATAGGAAGTGCACACACACACACACAAACACACACACACACACCTCGACGGCTCAACAGCAGTTGCACTGCAAAGCAATTGTGAGTGAAGAACTTGTTCAAGGTCCCTATACAATAGTATACATAGTATACATAGTATACATAGTATACAATAGTATACAATAGTATACATAGTATACATAGTATACATAGTATACATAGTATACATAGTATACATAGTATACAAGTATACAGTATAGGGCCTAACCACCTCGGACGAGGATCGAACTCGTATTCTCCGCGTTACAGGTCGACCGCTCTAACCAATCGGCAAACATGCCTCACTATGTATCCGTCAGGAATTCAAATTCTCTTTTTATTCTGGCCATGAATCGACGAATTGGTGTAGACTCTCAATCGCAATCTGCAGGCTGAACGTATCCCAACACAGACCCATGCAGGAAGGAAAACCCTTATGGGACACGAACGCTGCAGGACTATAAGCTTACTCCTCCGAAGCTTACTCCTCCGAAGGGCAACAGTGTGAGATAATAATCCCGGCGCCTATACAGGCTACTGCTTGCGGCCTTGTACCCTGGAGCAGTGATGAATGTCGAAAGATATGGGGGTTAACTAAGAGCCATGCTCCCCGTCCTTCTGAGAGCGGACACCGTTCAACGAAGGGAGGCCACCATCGCCAACTGCGCCACCACTTTCCCTGGGGACTCATTTTCCCGCCATTCGGACGGGCGATGACGCGTGACTAAGTCTCAGCTGACAGCCGATATATGTCTCTATACTAATCGGACAAGTTCTGTGGTTTACCAAAAAATACCCTCTCTCCGCAATTACAAGTTTTTCTTCTCTCGCAAAAAATGCTGCTTCGATTACAACGTTTTTCTGCTTAATGTTTCTCTATCTGTCTTATTTTACTCTGCCAGATTCCTCTTTTTGTTTCCATTTTCTCAATTCCATTTTTCAATGAAAGTTTTTACTGACGACTCTGTGAATTCGGGATTGCCAAACGGCATCAGTCGGTGATTGGCTATCACTTAACATTTGAGGAACAACAACAACTACAACTACAACAACAACAACAACAACAACTACAACAACAACAACTACAACAACAACAACAACTACAACAACAACAACAACAACAACAACTACAACAACTACAACAACAACAACAACGACTACAACTACAACAACAACAACAACTACTACAACAACAACAACAACAACAACAACAACAACAATTACAAACACACAATTTATGCTTCTCGAAGACTGTTGTTTCTCTTTTCTTTGTAATACCGAGTCCAAAAGATTTCTCTTAGCAATAACATAGTCTATTCTTGTTTCAGCAGGGTGATCTGCCCTTTCTTGCGTACAGGCCTATAGTTTTTCATCTGTCTTAATTCGAACGCTATAGTTCTCCAATCCTTTTTTGTCCATGACCTTTCCTTCTTTCATATCGATAACAATCAACATGTCAATCTCATCCGCCTCACCATTAATCGGTAAGTAAGATAAAGATTCCCTGTAACTAATTGACCGTTGTTAGGTCATCCGTCGTTGTCCTGCATATTTTCGGCAGCGCGAAAACCATCATTTCCTTTCGCACATTCAATCTGTAATGAACGAGGAAATGAGTTAGTCGTCGGAGATGGAAGAGGAGGAGGAAGAGAATGGAAAGACTCGAAAGAGGATGGAAGGAGGATGGGAAGAGGATGGGAAGAGGAGGAGGAAGAGAATGGGAAGAGGATGGGAAGAGGAAGGAGGAGGAAGAGGAAGAAGCAGGGAGTCACCTTGCTGCTTCGACACAATCGATCGTTGCATCGTCGACCTTTCCTTTCCATTAATTTTTCCAGACACGTGTGGAAACGTTATTTCGCCTGATGTGCGCCTTATAATAAGGCCGAGGTGGAAGTCAAAGCGAAACAGAGGCGGTGCCACCGAATATGGATCATAATATTATAATGGTGGAACGACGAGGCATTCCATGTGCGCACGTACATCGGCGGAGAGGGATTGTGTATGAGGCTGCGGTGTGAATGTTAAAGACAGAAAAAGACAGACAGACGCACCAGCGGCAACGGGGGAGAAAAAATAGCAGAGAGGGATGTAGCAGCCCTAATGCGTATACAAAGAAGTCTTTAAAAAGAGATACACAGATACAGAGAGAAAACGACAGACAGACACACTAACAGAGGAAGAAAAAATATCAGAGAGGGATGTAGTAGGCCTAATACGTATACAAGAATTCTTTAAAAAGAGATAGGTCACAGATACAGAGAGAAAAAGGCAAGACCAAAGCGTATACTGTAGGCTAGAGTGTAGAAGGATAATGAAACGGAGAAAAAGAAGCAACGGATTGAATGGACGATGGTTGGACACAGACATAGAAGGTGAACAGAAAGAGCAGATACATATGCTTGTGCGCACGGATATATTACTATATACACATAGTATATTATATTGATATAGCCTACATGTAGAGAGGGGAGGGGAGGGGACGGAGAGGGAGACGGAGACGGAGAGAGAGAGGAGAAGTAGAGAGAGAGAGAGAGCAAAGGAAGAGGGAGAGGGAAAAAGAGAGGAAGAGGCAGACGCAGAGGCAGACGCAGAGGCAGAGGCAGAGGCAGACGCAGAGGCAGACGCAGAGGCAGAGGCAGAACGAGAGGTACAGGGATAGGGAGAAAATTTGGAGCAGAGAGCAAGAGACAGAAAGAGACAGATAGAGAGATCGTGGTAGCCTACATAACAGAGAGAAGCATTCAGCTATGCAGGAGCAGGAAAAGAAGCATAAATACGCCAATACTAAGTGAGAGATATGGGAAGAAAGAAAAGGCGAGGCAGTGAAAGAAGACATAATAAGTAAGAGACAGTAAGAGACTCGAAGCCATGGAGTATGGATGGAGGAGGAGGTAGCACATAGTCGGACTGTTACAGTAGAGGAAAGGATGTAAGGAGCAGAAAAGTAAGATTGATTTTACTTCCATGCAGCGACGCTATTTCTATAGCACCATGCATCGATAGTACCACACGAGAAAGAACTCGTATATATATATATATACGTATATATACTATATATAGACTATATACAAACACACACAAATATATATATATATTTGAGATACATCAGAGTATATATGTAGCCTAAGACTATAAAGGAGATACTGAGATCTGATACGCCGACTGACATAGACTAGCAGAATTTATTTAGATATTTAAATGCATACAGAAGATTATTTGAAGAAGATTGCAAACATATAATTTTTCTTCGGGAAACGAAACTAATATTTGAATGTAGGGATATAATGTGCAGAGAAAAGGCCACTATGAAGAAAGAGAAGTAGATGTGTATAAAACGTTGAGTACTAAGCTTATTGTTTTCATCCATCGTATCCTTGCATGGCATCTCATGGGAGTGTCGTATATAGGCCCCTATATCCTATACTGTATACTGTATAGGCCTCTACTTCCCTTTTCCTGCCTTCTGTCACGTCCCATTTCTTGTAGGCACGGCTCAATATTGTTATGAAATCTCGGATAGATGGAAGTCGACAGAATGTGAAGTTCAATATAGAATTGTTCCGAATGGCTTATTATTTTCCAGTCTTTATACTTCCTCGTTCAATTTGCTTCCTCCTACTTTAAATGTATAGGCCTGTATACGGTATTCTCTTGCTCACCAATCGTTCGCGCAATCTTATTAGTATGACTCCATCATATCTTTTTTTGATAATAATGTCATACGCACTCACACAGTGTGTTTGATCTAGGCATCTCCAAGGGGATGTTTCCAATCCCCAGAAACGATATCCCCCCAAATGTCCGATGAAAATCAGACCCCAACAAAACGTGCCATAACTCGACTAAAACTATTAGCATTTACCTGAAACTTGAGAAACGACAACAATAGAATGTTGCCACCAAATCCTAACGCTGTTTGGAAAGGTTGGTGAGTTTGTAAAGTTTACGAACGTTTGAGTTGCAGTACCGACACGGAGATATTTCCAACATGCAAAAGCCATAGGGAAGTGAAGTTCAGCTACAGCTGGTGTTCAAGATGTCCTCCTCGTCGTTCACGGACACACGACCGTAGACTTAGACGCCACTGTTTGATGACCGGTCGATGATCACCTGGTCAAACAGCTGCCACTCTTCAATCAGATTGAAGTTGATTGGTGCCACGAACACGAGAACGATAAACGCTCTCCTCCAGTAGACGCTCCAGATTTTGATAGTCAATTGGATTGTCTGGACTGTTGGGCAGCCACAGCTGCGGGGATATGAAGTCAGGTGTATAACGGGACATTGGGGGGGACAACAGAGCAATGGTCTCAAGTACGTGTAGTTGCACACGGTCCGTGAACAAAGAGGGCATTTTTAACACCAATATTATTGTAGCTGAACTTCTCTTCCTTTTTGGCTTTTTTATGTTGGAAATTCCCTTTTCGACACTGCATCTCCAACGTTCATAAACATGACAAACTCACGAACATTTTAAAACGGCGTTAGGATATGGTGCTAATATGGCTAATGTTTTTAACATTTCAGAAAAATGCTATACGTTTTGACCGAGTTAAGGCATTTTTGTTGGGGTCTACTTTCATCGGGACACGGTGTAGGCCATATTGCATTACATGAACGGTTTTAATAAACCGTGTGATATTATTTACCATTGTATGGCTAAAATGTCATTCACCAGCAGATTTAATAGAGAAAGAAGATACAGCAGAAAAAGGTCATCAGAAAAAAGCATTAGAGAATTAACATTACAACAGTAAAAAACTAAACGAAAAAAGAGGGTTATGAGAAACAGAAACCCTTGCTCTGCCTCAGCGGTCCCCGTTCGTCGAACGGCCATTTGTTCCTCCCCAAACCTGAATTAACCCTACCCCACCCAAAGCAGGGAGACTAGATTAAACCCTGAGGCTCACACTTCATTTTCTATCTTTCTATCTCAACTTCGCCGCCATGTTTGTGTATATATTAGCAATATGGCTAATGTAATATTTATGGTAACGTGATATGACTAATGTAATATTTATGGTAACGTGATATGGCTAATGTAATATTTATGGTAACGCGATATGGCTAATGCAATATTTATGGTAACGCGATATGGCTAATGCAATATTTATGGTAACGCGATATGACTAATGTAATATTTATGGTAACGCGATATGACTAATGTAATATTTATGGTAACGCGATATGGCTAATGCAAAATTTATGGTAACACGATATGACTAATGTAGGCTAATATTTATGGTAACGCGATATGACTAATGTAATATTTTATGGTAACGTGATATGACTAATGTAATATTTATGATAAACGTGATATGGCTAATAATTAGGATATTAATTTTGTGGCATAGGGCGCATGATATTTTCAATATGGATCATGTTGCTGGCATCTTCTTCATCACAGCTGTGAAACTGAAGGAAAAACCTTGAAACTGAAAACATTGCTTTTTCGCATGCAGATCATATATCCTGATTCCTCCACTTTCTCCTACACCTCCAACGCCGTTTCAACTCTAAACATCATCCACCCTGTCTAACGCCTCGCTTGACTCCGCATCTTGACCCCCCCCCTGCCTAATGATTTTGTTTCGATTGAGCGCCTGTGAATAAACTGGCTCCCGCCACTTCGCTTTTGTTGGCGCTGTAGAAGTTCCGTGTTTACGATTACGAGAGTGGGAACTTGTCGACCCTCTTCTGGGTGTGTGACACAATCAGTCTGTACCTCATCAATTGATAGTCATGGGCTAAAGTTATAAACGGGGTTGAAAGTGGAAAAACGTTCCTCACGATGTGATTGGCATTAATGTTTGCAATACAGCACGAAACACTTTTCTTTATATAGCTCCAGCAGTCAACTTCATCACGTTCTAACACAGCGTTTTGCTATGTGTGTGTCTGTGTGATACTCTCTTGAGTTACCGGTGGGGGGGGGGGGTAACCGTTGATAAGTGACGGATAGAACCCTCGACCACCTCCCTCTATTTCCAACCATGGTTTGTCAGTAGCTCATGAAGACGTCGGAGGTCCCGAGATCCCTTGCGTGTCGTTTAGTTTCTTTCAACCGCTTGTGGCCTCATTCTTTTCCAGTTACTTTCTGTGTAGCCTACCACAAATCATCAGTGTTTTCTAGCCGTCTTTTTATTCATGAAGATATATTATGTATATGCTTGTCTGTACCTATAGTCTGTATACGTAAAAATGTATGTAACAGTGTATGTATCTAGATCTATAATACAGGCTTGCATGATGTATGTACACGTGAACGTATACGCTATACTAGTCTACAATATGTAAGTCCTATGTATTTTATGTATATACATATATTTTATGCATATATACATGTATGTAGGACATAGACAAGCACATACAAATATGCACGCACGTAGCCTATGTTCATGTATAGATCTATTCATACACAATCACACATGCGTTATTAAGTTTTTTTTACCAGATACCGGTATACGTGCAATTTCCAAAGTGTATTTTTAAACTTGTTCGTTGACAGAATAGTCGATGACATCAGGAACGGCTTTGTCTCATCAAGCTGTGTTGCGTGCAAGATACTCTGCGATAGACAACGGCTTTTAAATGCTGAATGATTATCGTCAGGCGATGAAGCAGGTGTCTCGATTCTCTCGCATCCACGCAAATGCGTTGCATTCAGAAGAGTTGATGGAACGCTAAACCATAATAGTGGAAATAATGGGACCAGATTTTCGGCGATTCGGAACAACAGTCTGTTGCAAATTAATGTCAAGTAACCAATGATGCACATATACAGAACAAAGTCGTAGCCAGGATTTGATTTCGGGGGTGTTTCTTCGAGGGAGAATTTCTGACGACCTTTTTTGTAGTCGTCAAAATTTCTGACGACCTTTTTTAGTCATTGGAAGCGGCTTTCTCACCATTTTAAATTTTCGCCTAATTTCATGTTTTTTCATTAGGCCTATGTGCTAGTGAATGTATTCTATTTGTTCACATTTTTCACTTCGGGGGTGTTTTCATGTTTTTATTTCATGGTTTTTACATTATGTGCTGGTAAATGCATTACATTATTTTTTCCATTTTCAAATTCGGGGGGTGTTCAAACACCCAAAACACCCCCTAACCGCGGCCTTGATGCAGAATAAGTTAAGAAGTTCTGCTGCTTGGTGAGCGTGATTACAACAGTTGAGAAATACGACAGTGAAATAAAACGAAGGATTTTGCTAATTGGTAAACACTAAACAGACTTTCCTCAAAAGCAAGACCGAAGCCGGGAATTTATTTCGGGCGTGTTTACTCGACCAGAGCAAGTCGTCAAGCAACCGAATCAACTGGCTAAGGGGTTTGGAGTATGATTTGATATACCCGGTATTCTAAATTGTAGCATCGAAATAGAAGCTTAAAAATTAAATCCCATTAGTCCTTAAGCCAACATCATGATTGTGTTAGTAGCCTAAAAATGCCCAAAATGCATTATTACACCATAGCATTATTTCATTGGGGGGGGGGTGTTCAAACACTCAACTCTTATTTCTTCTCTTGTTTTTATTCATTTTCTTGCTCTTCCTTCTCCTGCTTTTGCGATGCGACACTAGCTACGGCCTTGCTCAAAAGAGATGGAGTTTCTGTGTGGAGGACTTATTATAGGAACCTAGAAAATCTAAGGAAAACAATGGTTGAAATTGCTGTAAGGAGTGCGCGCAGTGTTTTATGGATCTGACAAATGAAGCGTATCATCACAAAGTCACAGAGGACATGAATATGAATAAGTTATGGAAGTTTCTGAGATGTTGGTCTGGCGTGGGATAAAGAAAAAGCTTAGTTGGAATGAGCCATTGCCTTATAGATAATGACAGCATCTATAGAACGCAATGACTGAGCACGTATAGCAAATGAATAGGCGCTATATATAAGTGGAAAATGACATATTTATCATGGTTATGCTTTGAGAGAGAGAGAAAGAGAGAGAGAGAGAGAGAGAGAGAGAGAGAGAGACGCACACACACACACAGACATATAAAAAGTCGAATATGTAACAAATGCAACAAGCTTCCGTTTTCATTCTGATTTATTTTTCGCCTCTTTCAAATCCTCGTATATATTCGTTTGTCTTGCTTTTCATCCTATACCCCTTTCCCTGTTTTTATCGTTCTTCCTATAGTCTCAATTGATGTTCCTACTTTCCTATATAACTCTTATTCCTTCTCTTGTTTTTATTCCTTCTCTTGCTCTTCCTCCTCCTCATTCTTCTCTTGCATTTCCTGTTGATTTTGCTCAGACTCCTGCTCCTGTTTTTGCGATGCGAGTCTTGGCCATAAATATTATCGCTATCAGAAGACACGGCCACCAAAGGTCACCAACATACACTCAATAGTCCTCCGATCCATGTATCCTCAGCTCCTCCTATATTTCATCCGCCAATCCCTTCCTTATACATCACTCCCTCCTCCATCCACTCCTTCCTCCCTCCCTGCGCTCGTGCTCACTATAGCCCTCCCCCGCTTCCATCCCTTCGTGCCCCTCCCAAGATACATGCCAGTTCCCCTCCCCATTGCCGTTTCCTACTCTTACCAAATGGCATCTTCTTGAATATTGTGTCTTTGTCTTTCTACTTGTTTCTCTGCCTCTGCCTAGGAATTCGTCTGTCCGTCTCTGTCTGTCTAAGCTGTTAGTTTATTGCCTCATCGAATCGATACAAACTGTTTTATGAATACATGCTTGCATATACGTATATACGTCAGATATACACATGAACAAGTATTACATATAGGCCTTATGTGAATATATATTGGTATATGATCATGTCTCCTACACATTATGTGCACTGCCCACTGCAGTGTCAACATTGAAGTTCATGTACATGTATCGCATGCATGCAGAAGCATTTACACCGTGGTTTAAAAAAGTAAGCCAAATTGTTTTTCAAATATCTCCAATGCCTGATAACATATCATGCTAAAAGTTTCCAAATATTTAGAGAATTGGACCAAGAATATGATTCCAAAATTTCATGAGATAAAGTTAAACGAATAAAAAGATATGAATATTTAAACTTCACATGCCAAAATTGCAGTTTACAAGCAATTTTCTGTCAATATCAAGGCTATTTGATAACAATTATTTGAGATGAGGCTTAATAAAGTCGTGATATTGCTACTTTTTTGCTGCGTTACTTTTTGAATCGACAAAAAACGGTGGGTGGCCTCCGTAAAAGTGATATAGCCTAACTTTTGGTCTGTTTGAAATATTTTGATGAAATCTGGCCATGATGTGTAAATATGAGTTGTCTTTAAGACGGTAAAATTTCATTTTGGAATTCTTACTTCAGGCCAGGATATCGGCAAAAAATCTATGGGGTCTTTTTGGCGCACCCATGCAGTATTATATTTTAAATTATGTATACACTTGGCATAGGTAAATGTATATTGTATAATATACATTACACATAGCTTCTGTTTATTACACGACATGTTGCTATTCTGATATCGAATATACTTATAGAACACATTTCTTCAATCTATCCACTTGCGCATTGTTTCTCTGTATATATGCATTATGCATGTATATTGTATAGTATACAACTATACATGTAGATGTTTACACCGCGGTTTAAATTGGGTGATTTTTGGTGCGAAGCCAAAATTCTGGATCTAAAATTAATCCCGCAGACTACGTTCAGATGTACATTATTCTGGGTTTATCTGTGTGCCTAAAGGTAAGTAAAGAATAATAAATGCTAAAGCTGTAAATCACCTGGAAGTAGCAAATGTGCCTCCAATAATTAATTAATTTCCAAATCGCTTCTGAGTTGTCAAGTGTCTGCAGGTGCAAGCAGTCTGCAGTATATAGACGTAACTTAATTAACTTTAAAAATCATATCGTGACTTATGTCGTGTTTGATAGGTTAATTATACCTTCGTACACTTGAAGCGAGCATTTGCACTTATCGGTTGTGGGTGTGTGCGTACGTGTGCGTGTGCGTATGTTTGTGTGTGTGTGCGTGTGCGTGTGGGTGTCTGCGTGTGTGTGTCTGCGTGTGTTTGAGTGCGTGTGCGTGTGGGTGTGTGCGTATGTGTGGGTGTGTGCGTATGTTTGTGTGCGCGCGTGTGTGTATAGGTATACTACAAGCATGTTCTTTTGTATGCCTGTGCGTGTACGTGTCGATGTAGAGAGCGTATACAATACATGTATACTTTCCTATGTATAAAAATGGACTAATTAATTGTCGATAAGAGCCGGAGATGTCCTATTCCAATTTCGTTGACGTCATTCTGCTGAGTGCAATGATTACTCAGGCCATGCAGTTTGCGTTGTCTGCAGACCACAGACATAATAACGAAGAAGAAGATCGGTGGAATTATTCTGGACACAACTCTGGTCGGTCCATCTTCGCCAAGTGACCAGCTGCTGCTGTTCCGTCAGATTCGTCGTCGATGATGATACCTTCATCCCATGCTGTTCCGTCAGAGTAGTCTTCATCCCCCTGCGTCTCTTCCCAAATCACACGCACACACACACACACACACACACACACGCACACACACATGCACACACGCGCACACACACACATGCACACACACACACATGAACACACACGCACACACACGCATACATGTACTCACACGCCAGGCGATCAGTTTTAGAATCATGGTCACATTCTGAACACGCGTTCCTCATTAAAACTTTGTTTCATAAATCTCTCAAGTCTCATTTCCTCTACCGTGGCTGGGCTGGGATCGATGCTCCTGAGTAGTTTTCTTGAAATGGTGCCACACAATGAATGAATGAATTAACTAATCAACTTATGTACATTTTGTCTTTCTGATTTTCGTCCGGACTCTATCTGCCCCCCCCCCCAGCCATCCCATGGAGGGTCAACGCAACCATCAGTTTCGCTTATCCCCACCTTTTGACTTTTGTCTCGTGGCATTAGATTGAATCATCGTCTATGTTTACCTCTCCTAACGACTACTTCCGGTATCTTCTGTACTCTACGCGTGCACAAGACAAAATTCAAGTCAAAGGATCATAAGGTCATCACTGATCCTGAATGAAAGTCTGGTCAGTCAAGTCAAAGGTCGAGATGACAAAGTAGGATCGCTCCCTGGTTGAGTTGGGGAGAGTGGGGTGTGAGGGGAGTGGGGGATAGTGGGGATAGTGGGGGGTCATCTTCGCAGCGCCGCATGTGGTTGCGAATGGCCGAGCGCCAATGGAGACTGGTGGCAGACAAAGAGGACGCCATGGCGCTTAGCCGGAAATTGGGAAATGGCCAGACCTATGTTCGGCGCAAGAGATGCTTTCACGAAAGAGCAAAGAGAAGGAAAAGAACGAGGAAGAGAAAGAGGAAGAGGAGGATGGAAGGCATAGAGGCACCAGGAGTAATTGGACGGATACAGAAAGAGACAGAGGATGAGAAGAAGAAAGGCAAGGAGTAGTGATGCAAGGATGAATTAAAAGAGAAAGGAGGAGTAAGAAACGAAAGAGATGTAGAATGGATGGATTGATAGTTGGATTGATAAATAAATGGATGGATTTAATGGATTGGTAGATAAATGGATGGATGGATAGTTGGATGGATTGATGGATGGATGGTTGGATGGATGGATGGATGGATTGATGGATGGATGGTTGGATGGATAGATGGATGGATGGATATATGGATGGATCGATGAATGAATGGATGGATGGATGGATAGTTGGATGGATGGATGGATACGCACGAGGTAAAAGAGAGATGCGACGGAAGATCTGACTTTGAAATAAGCGCAAAACTATTGAGTTCAGTTTGATCGACTGTTGGGATGAGCAAAGGTCAAGTTCGTGTCAGATCAGAAAAGCAAAAGGTCACCTACTAAAGCGCCGCAAAAAATAATGTCTTTGATCTCTACGTTTGATCTTGCCGACATGAATAAGTCTATACTCTATATAGTGTATGTTCGACGAACATTGTTGGTGAAAACTGGGGAACTTGCAGAGGCATAACATGCATGATGATGATCATTGTCTAATTATTATGATGAAAAGAAAGACAATGACAACAACAACAACGACAACAACATGAGAAGTGTTGCTCGTATCATACAGTCATTCATTCATTCTAATAGTTTATATAGCGCCTCTTCAAGAAACCTACTCTGCAGAGGCGCACCGTTTTAATCATTGGCCGCATTCCTAAATATTGCCCCGTCTCTGCTTATATGCGTGATGTTCTTCACTGGCTCCCTGTCTCACAGCGCATCTCCTACCAAGTTGCTGCACTTGTCTGGCGTTGCCTTACTGATTGTGCTCCATCATACCTGTCTATTCTTTGTCGAACTGTCTCTGACCTTGCAGCCCGTCGAGCTCTTCGCTCTACGACTATGGGGAGCTTTTGGTTCCTCGAGCTCGCACTTCTACAAGACAGCGCCGAGCCTTTTCTACTGTGGGTCCCGCTATCTGGAATGGCCTCCCACTAAACTTGCGACTTACGCCTAGACTAAATTCACCTGCTTTTTATAAGTCGCTCAAAACCTATTATTTTAGCTGTGGCTGGGCTGGGAGCGCCTCTGAGTAGGTTTCTTGAAGAAGCGCTATCTAAATTCACGAAATGAATGAATGAATGAATGAATGAATTAAGTGCATGACCATTATGGCATTTATTATATGCCTAATACGGTTGCGTTTGACTTTTATCGCTTGTAACATTGACCTGAATGCACTCTGCACCACAAGTCTCTACTTAACTAAATAGACGACGAGACTTTCACGAAGGCCATCAACGACGACGACGACGACGACGACGACGACGACAACGACAACGACAAGACCAGCTTCACGCAGACCGCCATCATCATTCGTGTAGTAATAGCACTCGATGAACTCACGGTGTCCATCGTAACAGCAGACGGTGTAGGCTATGCCAGTTTAACTGCACAGTTTTATTCACAACCGCTGTTTATTATAAACCGCTGTTTATTATAAACCGCTGTTTATTTACAACCGCTGTTTATTATGTTTATAAACGCCACCGAAGCACAAGCAGCGAATGCGACCCGCGGTCGATGGAAAGGATCGGAAGAGCGAAACGTTTAATCTTGATTAGAGTAGAAGGAGGATACATGTACGTCGTCGTCGCTCGAGCTATGATCTAAGCAAAATCAGAGCAGCATTCGATGGATCCAACCTTGTTGGGGGTTAAGAGGATTTATCGGCTGGAACGCATTTATAGGCAAAGATACTAGAAATAAAAAGCACTCCATTTTAAACGGGTTTGATATGGCACACAAGGTAAGTATAGGACAATGAATTAAAAGGTAAAGTCTTGGTAAATAGGGAAAAGCAAGGGAATTAAAGATTGAAAGAGACGGTAAGATGTGGTACGAAGATAAGAGAGAAATGTCCTAGGGTGGGGGGAAAACGGCCAGGAAGGAATGTCCGTGGGGAAATGTCCTAGGGTGGGGGAAAACGTCCAGGGGGAATGTCCGGGGAAGAAATGTTTGTATGTGCACTTGCCCCTTCAAGATCTCTTACTCAGAGGCGCTCTCGAATGCAGAGCGGACATTGTATCGGAGTTTCACGCCGAAGCGCTGAACAATTATTGTGAGTGAAGGACTTGCCCAAGGTCCTTACGCGGCAAGGTGGATTTGAACCTCAAACCTTCCGGCTCCAAGGCAACGACGCCACCACTACACCACCGCGCCCCACAATGTCCGGGGGAAATGTCCGTCCCCCAGAGATTAGTCTAAGTCGACAAAAGTCGATCAAGTCGATCGTTTATATTCAATAAGTATATAGCAGCGCTAATTGAAACACTTTGTTTCAAGAGGGGATCAATGGACAAGATGCGGTCTCATCACTTCGAACACCACCAGTAGCAGCAGCTTTCCTTATTCTAAGCACGGAGAGAACAAATAACTCAATTCACATATTAGTGATACAAGTATATATAATAGCCAAGATGTGGCTATAAATTGTTGCCGCGTGATAATAGCGAGCGTTATGAATTCGGTTCTTGCACGGGCAATTCATTGACAATCTCTTTATTAAACTCGAGGAGAGTTAGACCGAACAATGCATTGGAAGCAGTGCAATAATTTATGCTGGTGGAAAAAATGACGAACTATATATATGTAGTAACACGTGGCTGCGAGGAACAAAGCCAAAAAGATATTAAGTCAATTGGAAGTTGACAACAAATTACCGACACAACGAATCAATGTATTCGCTGTCGTGATATATGTATATATATATATAATATAATATATAATATATATAAACATATATATGTATTATATATATATATATTTATATATATACGGTTGAACTACAGTCTGATGATAATTATGAGCCGCATGATTGAGGATATCAATAAAATATTTATACGTATAAAATGATTGTGAATCGGCTTTTCATTCTTATAATTATGATCAATCGCACCAACCTCCTCCTGTAAGAATCGGTTCTGAATCTATGCCAATTATTAGAGTCTACTACTCGGAATTCAGATAAACGATTCGGACAATTTAAAAAATCTTATTATAATATCCTCGTAAATTTGTACCAAAGGATCAGACGCACTTCAATGTATACAAATTAAGGACCTACACGTAAAAGAGCATCTCCTCACAGAGAGCAATCGTTTATAATGTCAAGGTTCGATGTATAAAATAATGAGTACACTAATTATACAAAAAAATCATCCAGATAACGAACTTAGGTTAATAGCTAGCTGATTATTACCAATAGATATACATGTAGGTCTACATGTTTAGTCGATCTAACTCCACTGAATGTGAGATTGTTTCCAGTTTCTTTGTCTGAGCGAATGTTCGGGAAGTCTGTTCGATCTGCTAAGATACACGGATCGTATAAAATTATATTTAGATGTGAAATTAGATAACGTGACTAAAAAACTGACCATGTGATTTAGATGACAATTTCGAGTTAATTGTAATCATTAGGCTAAATAATATTTGTTACAGTGCAAGTTTTGTTGCTGCTCACTGCTTATAATGTAGATTGTAGAATCTATCATAAGACTTACACAACTGACCATACATTGTAGATCAATCGTGCACCTGAAATTTACCTGTGGCATGTGCTTTGTTGGCCTGCACTGAATTGAACAAATTAGCTTCATGGATGGATGTATAGGCCTAGCTTACAGTCTGCAATGCGTGTAAGGTCCATTATTGTCAACTGTTTATCTTCTGTGCAGCAAATTAGAGACAAGGATTGTAATTAAGTGTCAATCGTATACAACCAGGTGTCGCATTGTTGATGTGACAGGTAATAATTATGTGATGAATGACACCTGGGTTAGAATAATATCAACAACATTAAGACTTCTCCCGTTTGATAGTAGGCCTAGGTCTATTGAGAATAAAAGTGAATTAATTTTCTTAATTACGTTACAAGCACTGACGTGGAAGGCCTTTTCAGCAAAAACACAAATCTAGACCCAATAATCTAAGACTGAATTTCTATTTAGATACAGAAGAATCATAAACATCTACTCAACAATAAGGATGTTCATCCAGAAAAAACTATTCTAATCGATCTGTACTGAGAAAAACTATTCTAATAGTTCTATTCTAAGAAAAACTATTCTAAATTATTTCTAATCAATCTGTTCTAAGAAAAATTATTTTAATAGAACTGTTCTGATAAAAGTTACTCTAATAGATGGATGTTTTGAATAGATCTCTAACACCTCGGCAAAATTTCAGTCAGAACTTGATTTAACTGAGAATTATTTTTCCATTATGCATGTTAATTCTAATTTCTAGGAGCCTATACCACCGAAGTTGGATGACATTCACTCGTTCTTAGTTCAATTACCGATTTAAGCGTTGGCAGTCAACTTGGTTGAATCAACCTATACTTTTTCTTAAGTGTTTTTTTACCTGCATTCGTGGTTACAATTTTTGCAACTATATTTTTGCAGTTACTGGCCACAGTGGCCAGTAACTGCATTGCGTAGACCTATAAAAGCGTGCAGCACGGCTTGCACAGCAAAGAATTGGGACTCTTTCAAGAGATAAATGGAGATACAGCACCACATGAAGTGGCGGAAGTGGTTACCATGCTAACAGTGAAGGAGGTGTCAGTATTCTGAGCTTGAAAGCGGACTAAGCTGCCTTAGGTGAGACGCCCATTATGTGGTAGTCTATAAGTATAAGCCGACTAAGCGACTAGGATTTTGCAAAGCAAGTCAATTATTTTCGCAAGATTCAATTTTCTCTTCTATACATGCAAAGAAGAACACGTGCTGCCATTAACGATTCATTTGGTGCACGGCAGACCATTAGCTCTATATCTGGCATCGCCACAGGTTGCCATATTTATTTTTATATAGCGCTTCTTCTTCATCTGTCAACGGTAATAACGCTTGGAGAGAGACGCCTCTGATAAAATCCTTATATGGAGTATACATATAATAGTTGATCCAATTTTTTGCTCCACTTGAATTCTTAGTAGTTACTTCGAATACGCATGCATGCATACATAGGCTATTATGATCACCAAGTAGGTTACCGGTAGGCCCCTAACAGAAAGCTCTTTCCTTCTCTCTTTCTGTCTGTCTGTCTGTCTGTCTTTCTGTCTGTCTGTCTGTCTGTCTGTCTACCTCCCTCCGTCTGCCTCCTTTCTAGCTCATCGAGAGGGATGGTGGGAGGGAAAATGGCCGGGTTGGACCCGCATAGGTTGGGAGGTACCTCTCTTAAATGGCGCTGCTTAAATTTGCAATTACATTCGCAATTAAAGGCATAGAGGCTTATCCTTATTTACTGTTTTTAAGACCTTTATCATAATCGGCGTGATCGTATACTGATTTTATTTTTATCTATATCCATTTCATGCATCGTAAGTCTATGCTGATATTATCTTATCCACCAGATCGAGAATGGTTTCATCCAGCTTATCCTGTTTGGCCGTGAGGTTATTTTTATGCATGGATTACACGGATCTATGCTTCGTTAAATTGCGCAGTTGGTGCAATTTATATAGAGCCACGTTGCTCCATTTAAAGAACAGCCGTATTAGCTTTTATCACTGACGCAGAATTATTGCTGTCGTCATTGCATCATAATAATATTAAGCCTATAGTTATTGTAAGTAAAATAATGATGATGATGATGATGATGATGATGATGGTGGTGGTGATGGTGGTGGTGGTGGTGATGATGATGATGATGATGATGATGATGATGATGATGATGATGATGATGATGATGATGATAATAATAATAATAATAATAATAAAAATAATAATAAAATATGATGATGATGGTGATGATGATGATGATGATGATGATGATGATGATGATGATGATGATGATGGTAATAATAATAATAATAATAATAATAAAAATAATAAAAAAAAATTTATTATTAATAAAATCATCTTCATCTTGCGTTGATTTCGTGTGTGCTTCATGCTTAGAGAGCAGCAGTATAATAGACGTGTCATCTGCTTTGATAAGAGATGAGATCGACTAGAAAAGTGGATTACAGAGGAGGAGGAGTGGAGAGGGTAAAGAGGAGAAAGAGAAAGAGAAGCAGCAGTGGAAGTGATGGTGTAAGGGATGGTGCAAGGGATGGTGGAAGTGGTGGTGTAAGGGATGGTGCAAGGGATGGTGTAAGTGGTGGTGTAAGGGATGGTGCAAGGGATGGTGTAAGTGGTGGTGTAAGGGATGGTGGAAGTGGTGGTGTATAGGAATGGTGGAAGTGGTGGTGTAAGGGATGGTGCAAAGGATGGTGGAAGTGGTGGTGTAAGGGATGGTGCAAGGGAAGGTGGAAGCGGTGGTGTAAGGGATGGTGCAAGGGATGGTGGAAGTGGTGGTGTAAGGGATGGTGCAAAGGATGGTGGAAGTGATGGTGTAAGGGATGGTGCAAGGGATGGTGGAAGTGGTGGTGTAAGGGATGGTGCAAGGGATGGTGGAAATGGTGGTGTAAGGGATGGTGCAAAAGATGGTGGAAGTGGTGGTGTAAGGGATGGTGCAAGGGAAGGTGGAAGTGGTGGTGTAAGGGATGGTGCAAGGGAAGGTGGAAGTGGTGGTGTAAGGGATGGTGCAAAAGATGGTGGAAGTGGTGGTGTAAGGGATGGTGCAAGGGAAGGTGGAAGTGGTGGTGTAAGGGATGGTGCAAGGGATGGTGGAAGTGATGGTGTAAGGGATGGTGTAAGGGGTGGTGGAAGTGGTGGTGGATGATGTTATGATGCGATGTTGATGAATTGTAAATGGACATGTGGACATGTGGACATGTATGGTAGTGTGGCTGTCGATCAAGCGCTGCTGCTGCTGCTGGAAAATCGAAGACAGCGCTTACAGCAATTAAGCAGACGTCCTCTCGAGATATATTAGATTTGGATCATTGACAGCTTCCAACTATTATATACACATCGATCTGTCTGTCTGTTTGCCTATCTCTCTCTCTCTCTCTCTCTCTCTCTCTCTCTCTCTCTCTCTCTCTCTCTGTATCTCTCTGTGTGACTCTCATTCTTCCTCTCTCTGTTTTTTGTCAGCTCTGTCTCTGTCTGTCTCTGTTTCTGTCTGTCTCTGTCTCTGTCTCTGTCTGTCTGTCTCCTCTCTTTCTCGCGCTCTCTCTCTGTCTGTTTTTTTTGTCAGCTCTGTCTCTGTCTGTCTCTATTTCTGTATCTCTGTATAGGCCTATCTCTGTCCCTCTATCTCTCGGTCTCTGTCTCTCTCTGTCTTCCTCTGTCTCTATCTCTCTATCTCTCTGCCTCCATGCCTATGTCTGTGTGTGTGTCTCACTCAGTTTCTATTCAGTTCCTTCCTAGAAGCATCTTCTTCCTCGTTCTTTCCCATAGTTTAACGACTCCCATCTAAATTATGCAACTGTCTCATGAGCTCGACGCCATAAAGGTAGGCCTATGACCGTGCGAAAAAATAAATATTATAACTTAGATCCATCCAATATTACTCTAATGTAATGTGATGTAATGTGATGTAATGCGATGTAATGTGATGTAATGCGATGTAATGTGATGTAATGTGATGTAATGTGATGTAATGTGATGTAATGCGATGTAATGTGATGTAATGCGATGTAATGTGATGTAATGCGATGTAATGTGATGTAATGCGATGTAATGTGATGTAATGTGATGTAATGCGATGTAATGTGATGTAATGTGATGTAATGTGATGTAATGTGATGTAATGTGATGTAATGTGATGTAATGCGATGTAATGTGATGTAATGTGATGTAATGCGATGTAATGTGATGTAATGTGAATTGCAATGCAATGTAGCGCAATGTCATGACAGTGTATTTATAGCGCTGTGCAGTAGACAGGAAGTCGGCGTTGGACTGATGCACGAAAACCGTGGACTACACTAATAATAATAGGGTCCGTTAATTAATTTGGGTCTGTCAACTGCAAGGGCGATAAGTATATCTCTACATGTAGGTCAGGTCGAAAATCGGTTTTAGAAAAGTCGACAGGTTTAGTCTAAAGCTAAACATGTGAAGTTTTCCGTCCGTCGAAGAATTCGACCGCGAAGCATTGAAGCAGTAAAATTGGTCATAAAAAAAATCAGAATTTAAAGAATCGACAGCAGTAGCCTATTTATCTGAAAATTTGCCGCAAATTAAAGGTCATCAGCTTTTTAGGGGGGAAGTAAAACATACCATCATTACCATATTTATGGGAAGAAATTTCGGTGAAACGCTAAAAAAAAGTCGTCGGAAAATTTCCGATAAAAAGATGTCGTCGGTGTCTGGCTGTGCGCATGTCGTATGCTCAAAACGGCCATTTTTTCCTACCCTCCCAAAGAAGAGACCCAAATCATCCACCGGGACCACCCCCCCGCCAATGTAGGTAACTAGATTAAACACTGAATTTATGTAATGTAACTGTTGTAACAGACTTCTTTCAACCACCTTCGACGAGACTATTAAATTAAAGCACTTGAAGGCAGTGGTAATCAAAGAGTTAATTAATTAGCACGGCGATGAGGCTTTTACAAGATGTTTCCACATTTCTTTGCCTCTATAGTAGTGTCCAAGGTCTTTCTCATATCCATGTTCTTTTCTCTCAGGTCTTCCATTATGTTAGTCATCCAGGTCTTTCACTGTCTTCCTCTACTTCATATTCTCTCCACGTGGCTGTCCATGCAGGGCCACAGTTGGCAGTCTTTTGTCGTCCATTCTTTTCACACGGCCGAACCACGTGAGTCTTCTTTTCCAGGTCTTGTCTACTACTGTTGCTTCCGCTCCTATAGATCCTCCCGTGTCTTCTCATTCCTGGTCAGATCTATGCAGATCAGATCTCTGCAGATCAGATCTCTGCAGATCAGATCTCTGCAGATCAGATCTCTGCAGATCAGATCTCTGCAGATCAGATCTCTGCAGATCAGATCTCTGCAGATCAGATCTCTGCAGATCAGAACTCTGCAGATCAGATCTCTGCAGGTCAGATCTCTGCAGATCAGATCTCTGCAGATCAGATCTATGCAGATCAGATCTCTGCAGATCAGATCTCTGCAGATCAGATCTCTGCAGATCAGATCTCTGCAGATCAGATCTATGCAGATCAGATCTCTGCAGATCAGATCTCTGCAGATCAGATCTCTGCAGATCAGATCTCTGCAGATCAGATCTCTGCAGATCAGATCTCTGCAGATCAGATCTCTGCAGATCAGATCTCTGCAGATCAGATCTCGCTGCATTGAGTATACGATGGCAAAAAATTCTTTGTTGTTTGCAATCGGTTGTTGTATGGTGAAATCGCGTCAATGAGACAAGAAAATGTTAAAGTACATTGTCGAACAGACCAATACGGGCGAAGTATTTATGCCTAGATGCGACGTATTTACCACAACAGATGACACAACAAGTCAAGCAATGACTGTAGGATGAACAATTGTCGTAAACAACAGTACGGTACATAATGATTCTAATCAAAAGAACGGTGTAATGGCCACCTAACCCGCACTCCTGCAGCAGGTGACTAGATAAACTGGAGCGACGCTCTAGTTAAAAGCAGCGCATTATCATCAGTCGTCGTTATCATCAGTCGTCGTCGTCATCATCAGTCGTCGTCGTCATCATCAGTCGTTGTTGTCGTCGTCGTCGTCGTCGTCAGTCGTCGTCGTCATCAGTCGTCATCATCAGTCGTCGTCATCATCAGTCGTCGTCGTCGTTATCATCAGTCGTTGTTGTCATCAGTCGTCGTCGTCATCAGTCGTCGTCGTCATCAGTCGTCGTTATCATCAGTCGTCGTTATCATCAGTCGTTGTTGTCGTCGTTGTTGTCGTCATCATCAGTCGTCGTCGTCATCATCATCAGTCGTCGTTATCATCAGTCGTCGTCGTCATCATCATCAGTCGTCGTTATCATCAGTCGTCGTCGTCATCAGTCGTCGTCGTCATCAGTCGTCGTTATCATCAGTCGTCGTTATCATCAGTCGTTGTTGTCGTCGTTGTTGTCGTCATCATCAGTCGTCGTCGTCATCATCATCAGTCGTCGTTATCATCAGTCGTCGTCGTCATCATCATCAGTCGTCGTTATCATCAGTCGTCGTCGTCATCAGTCGTCGTCGTCATCAGTCGTCGTCGTCATCAGTCGTCGTTATCATCAGTCGTCGTTATCATCAGTCGTTGTTGTCGTCGTTGTTGTCGTCATCATCAGTCGTCGTCGTCATCATCATCAGTCGTCGTTATCATCAGTCGTCGTCGTCATCATCATCAGTCGTCGTTATCATCAGTCGTCGTCGTCGTTATCATCAGTCGTCGTTATCATCATCATCAGTCGTCGTTATCATCAGTCGTCGTCGTCGTTATCATCAGTCGTCGTTATCATCATCATCAGTCGTCGTTATCATCAGTCGTCGTCGTCGTTATCATCAGTCGTCGTTATCATCAGTCGTCATCATCAGTCGTCGTCGTCATCAGTCGTTGTTGTCGTCGTCATCAGTCGTCATCATCAGTCGTCGTCGTCGTCATCAGTCGTCATCATCAGTCGTCATCATCAGTCGTCGTCGTCATCAGTCGTTGTTGTCGTTATCATCAGTCGTCGTCGTCGTTATCATCAGTCGTCGTTATCATCAGTCGTCATCATCAGTCGTCGTCGTCATCAGTCGTTGTTGTCGTCGTCATCAGTCGTCATCATCAGTCGTCGTCGTCGTCATCAGTCGTCATCATCAGTCGTCATCATCAGTCGTCGTCGTCATCAGTCGTCATCATCAGTCGTCATCATCAGTCGTCGTCGTCATCAGTCGTCGTCGTCATCAGTCGTCGTTGTCGTCGTCGTCGTCGTCATCATCAGTCGTCGTCGTCATCAGTCGTCATCATCAGTCGTCGTCGTCGTCATCAGTCGTCATCATCAGTCGTCATCATCAGTCGTCGTCGTCATCAGTCGTCATCATCAGTCGTCATCATCAGTCGTCGTCGTCATCAGTCGTCGTCGTCATCAGTCGTTGTTGTCGTCGTCGTCGTCGTCATCATCAGTCGTCGTCGTCATCAGTCGTCATCATCAGTCGTCGTCGTCGTCATCAGTCGTCATCATCAGTCGTCATCATCAGTCGTCGTCGTCATCAGTCGTCATCATCAGTCGTCATCATCAGTCGTCGTCGTCATCAGTCGTTGTTGTCGTCGTCATCAGTCGTTGTTGTCGTCGTCGTCGTCATCATCAGTCGTTGTTGTCGTCATCATCAGTCGTTGTTGTCGTCGTCATCAGTCGTTGTTGTCGTCGTCATCAGTCGTTGTTGTCGTCGTCGTCGTCGTCGTCGTCATCAGTCGTCATCATCAGTCGTCGTCGTCGTTATCATCAGTCGTCATCAGTCGTCATCATCAGTCGTTGTTGTCGTCGTCATCAGTCGTTGTTGTCGTCATCATCAGTCGTCGTTATCATCAGTCGTCGTCGTTATCATCAGTCGTCATCATCAGTCGTCGTCGTCGTTATCATCAGTCGTTGTTGTCGTCGTCGTGGTACATATGTTGTGTGTATGCTACGCTTGAACGCGAAACTGGCGCTACTCCTTAAAATCACAATTCTTCACGACCGGAAGTCGACTGAGACGCGCATGCGCTCTTCGCATTGTCTGTGGCGCAATAATCTTTCTGCGAATTCGCTGTTGGTCGCCCTCTGTCGATGTATGTGTGTGACGGTCATTCGATGACTGTAAAAGTCGGTCGAATAGGAGAAGGAGGTGGAGCAGAGGAAGAGGAGGTGGAGGAGGAGAAGGAGGAAGAGAAGGAAGAGGAGGAGGAGGAGGAGGAGAAAGAGGAGAAGGAGGAGCAGAGGAAGAGGAGGAGCAGAGGAAGAGGAGGAGAAGCAGAAGGAGGAGCAGGAGGAGCAGAAGGAGGAGCAGAAGGAGGAGGAGAAGGAGGAGAGGAAGAGGAGGAGGAGGAGGAAGAGGAGGAGAAGGAGGAGAAGGAGGAGAAGGAGGAGAAGCAGAGGAAAAGAAGGAGGAGGAAGAGAAGGAGGAAGAGAAGAAAGAGGAGGAGCAGAGGAAGAGGAGGAGGAGAAGGAGGAGCATAGAAAGAGGAGCAGGAGATGGAGGAACAAAGGACGAGGAAGAGGAGGTTATACAGCGGCGGCGGCGGCGGCAGCGGAAGAGCATCAAGGGAGAGGCGAGAAAACGACAATGCTGCAGAGGAGGAAGACCTAGAATGTCGGAAGGGAGTGGGAGCGGGAGAGCGGAAGGGATGGGAAGGAAATAAACACGGAGGTAATCAGAGTAGGAGGAGCTATATGAATGGAAGGAACGGCATGTGGAGAGACGAGAGAGAGAAGAAAATGAATGCGAAGTTTAAAAAAGGGAAGGCGAAGGGTGGTGGGGAAGATTGGGAGGCAGGGTGAGAGAGAGCAAGGCCGTAGCCAGGATTTTATTTCGGGGGGTGTTTCTTTGGCGGAGAATTTCTTACGACCCTTTTTAGTAACCGGAACCGGCTTTCTTAACATTTTTCGCCTAATTTCATGTTTTTTCATTAGGCCTATGTGCTTGTGAATGCATACTATTATCTTTTACACTTTCATTTCGGGGGTGTTTTCATAGTTTTATTTCATGCTTTTTTACATCATGTGCCAGTAAATGCATTATATTATTTTTTACATGTTCCATTTGGGGGGGGGTGTTCAAACACCCAAAACACCCCCCTAGCTACGGCCTTGAGAGGGAGGTAGGTTGGGAGGGAGTCAGGGTGGGAGGGAGGTAGGTTGGGAGCATTTGTGTATACTGTGACTTATAGACGGTGATGGATATGAACAGCGTCTAAAGTCTAAACGGCTGCCAAGAAAGGATGAGGAAAATACTTAAAGAACAAACGATGATGACGTAGGAGGAGGACGACGACGAGGAGGAGGAGGAGGAAATAGATGCAGTCGTACAGTCACACGCACACAGACATGTGTCAGCCCAACCCACAGACACACACATGTTGCCACAAATGTGTGTCGGCGTGCTTGCACGTGTGTTTTCAGCTTTGTGTGTTCCGAGGTCATGCGCGCTCATCCCTTTATAAATACGAGGTGACGTTTAATGGCCTTCACATCATTATGGGGTTGACTGCAACCGCCGTCTCTGTCTCTCCGTCTGCTTGTCTGTCTCTTCGACACGCTGAAAGTCCGCGTCGTTCTGCGTCACTCGGATAAACCCGTTATCACAAAATTGGCGCCAATAAAGTCCCGGTTGGCGCGATATTCGTCCGTATAAATCCACTGTTTTGTGCGCCAGGATAGACTTCGTCCGCCTGCGCCTCGGGTTTAGGCGATGAGATTTTGGTGACGGGATGGACAGCCCTCCCTTCGATCGCCTGAAAATGCCTACTGGAGCCACCAAGTGTCGAATGGTTAAGCTGCGTCGCCTTTATTGTGTTTGTCCTTTTTTTAGTGGCTGCTGCTGCGTTGGCGTCGCCTGCTTTCGCTGCAACGGTTCTTAGTTGGGGGGAGGGGGGGGGGTTAGGGGGGGCAGTTTGAGGGACGGTTGGTTGGCGCTGCCACTGACTGCACCACTGAAGGATCAAGCGATTGTGGTGGTGGTGGGAGGTGGTGGTGGTGGGTGTGATGGTGGTGGTATTGTGGTATTATGTTGGTGGGGTGGTGACGGCCATGGTGGTGACGGTGGTGGTGACGGTGGTGGTGACGGTGGTGGCTGTGGCGGTAGTGTTGATGGTGGCGGTAGTGGTGGTGGGAATGACGGTAGTGGTGGCGGTAGTGGTGGTGGTGGTGGTGGTGGTGGTGGTGATGGTGGTGGATGAGGGATTCTGAATGGTGATAGTGTGACCGTGTTAGCAAAACAGTGGTAGTGGTGGCGGCGGCAAGTTGCTACATGTATCTCTTTCAAACGCCGACAATAATGCCAGACACGTGACACCTGTTGACGTTTGCGGTAGTTTTGTCAAAGGCTGAATGTCTGTTAGCATCAGACACTTATTGACTCTGCACAGCCATCTTCAGATCGAACTGCTCACTTTCCTCGCTGTCTTCCTGGTCATAACAGACACCCTAACACCCACACTCACCAACCTCCGCCTCAAATCGCCATGGACTGCAGCAGGTAAGACGACGATGATGACGACGACAACGAATCGATCTTAGCATTTTACCTGCAGTCCAGCGACGCACAGAGGGCGCTCTATACTCTCAAGTCTCAACCAGACAAATGCTGCTGCGGCCACTCTGCCTCATTCGAACACAACACGACATCTTCATCGGTGGCCACTTGAAACGTTTGCTTGTCTTCCTTACATTGTGCGAAGCTATTACTCGATAATGCATACATTGCACAGTTACTCAAAGGTATACGCTGTATGCCTCACTCGTATTATAGTAAGATGTTATTATGGAGTGCATGGCTACTCGAAACGCGGTTGTGGCTCCCACATGTAAGGTTAGATCTGTCGTTACCCTAATGCATGATGACACTAAACAACATTATGCTTCCACATAATATATGACCTTATACCATTATACGGCTACTTTACCCTAGGTCATTGGTCTTGATGTGGCTTAGAATGTAAACAGAAGCTATTTTGTGCTCTCTATTCTGCCTACACGGCCACGTGACTACAGGATGATCATTTTGAAAAGCCAACAGGTTCTGCGCTGTAGGAAAATGTCTTGATCCAACAGTTGTTTTGGCACAGGAACAACATCCCTTCTAGTAACCATGCCTGCATTATTTTGCGGCCAGTGCTGTCATTTATGCGCACTTCATTCTTCGCGCGTCTAAAAGGTGCTTTTAAGAAAATTCCATTTAAATACGCGTTGTTAAATAAATACTACGTCAAGAACAAGCGTGCGTGTCTGCGTGCGTGCGAGCGTGTGTGTTCAGGTGTAAATATTATGTATCTGTAAGTACCCACTATTGAATGCATGTGTCTATGTTATGTAGGTCTATAATAAACCGCCTCGGTATACCAAGATCTGTGCAAAACTGCCAAGTATTTGGTTGCGTAATGACCGAGTTGTAAAAGAAGGCGTTCAGTCATTAATTTTTACTAGTCAATACTCTTCTGAAAAATAAGTAAATAAGTAAGCAGTTCGAAGCACAACATAAGACAATAGCTAAGCTTATAATTATAATGAATATAAGACAACAGCTATAGATCTAATTAGGCCTATAATGATAATGAAGCCACGATGAGCACCGAAAATAATAATATTTTCCACACTACGCAAAATGACTTAGCAGAGGAATCCAACGTACAGAAAGCATCAAGTATAGAATAAAAAAGAATCTGACAGACGAATATAATCGCACACAGTATGAAGACGAGATAGAGAAGAACACACAGATCAGCGATCAGGAGCACAGCATAGATGTTATAATGTGGTCAAATACACGAAAAGAAATACAGACATCAGCCAACAGACAACATTGTCGGAAGAGCCTGGAATGAACAAAACGACCAATGACTATCATACGAAATGTTGGGAAAAGAAAACAGAATGATATAGAGAACAAGCTTTTACATTCCAGAACGGAAGCGATTTAATTGTCTTACTATAGAAATCGGAAGAAAATTGCAGCGCAACAAAAACAACTAATGGACCACTGATATAAAAAAAAGAAGCTGCGGAAGCATTCCAGATCAATGGAAAACCGAAAACCGGAAGTAGGCTATTGTAGGCCTATATAATACGATAAAACTACTTCAAAGATGGACAATTCGAGGCTCAAAGTTGCACCAGTGAAAGATTCAAATTGTAAAGAACTATTAGACACTGAAAGTGCAGGGAAACGATTGGAGGAACTCTTCAATCTTAACAATGCCGACGTAAAAGTAAGCACACAGGCACGTGAATAACTTTTGATATGCTATTGCTAGCGACAATGGCACCACCATTAAACTTCATCATCATCATCATCATCATCATCATCATCATCATCATCATCATCATCATCATCGTCATCATCATCATCATCATCATCATCATCATCATCATCATCATCATCATCATCATCATCATCATCATCATCATCATTAAACTTCATCAGCATAATCATCAGCATCATCATAATCATCATCATCACTGGAAAAAGATTATAGACAAATCGGACTCATTTCCCAAGTGTTTGCAGTTCTGTGGTTCTGGTCCAGAACTATACAGTGTTTTTCTTATTTTCTTAACTACTCAGATTATTAGAGACGAAACAAGAAGAAGATTCGGCCTAAAGATGAAAGCAGTGAAAACCAACAGCAATGGCGATTTAACGACCAAAGAGACAGTAACTATTTTAGCAAATATTATAATCAATGACTATCAATATCCAAGAAGAATTAATTTTATCGAGCGTTTTTTGTAGAACAATTCATTTATCTAGGAAAGTTAAGAAAGTACGCAGGTGGCAGCAACGAAAAGATAATAAAAAAAAGAATTATAGACTGTACTGAATAATTATGTGTTCTTTGTGTTGATTATTAAGACATAGAGAAGAAGAGAATAATTAAATGAAATCAAGGTTTTAAAAACAGAGGAGACTTCGATGCATGATTTGGATGCGTTTAGTTCAATCTGTCTGGAATAGTTTTCCGTTGGAAATACGCCGGCTATATCTACCTATAGGGTTGACTCGTCAGTGTTTTACAGACTCCTTAAAACTTTTTTGTGTCATTGTGGTTGAACTGGGACCGCTTCTGAGTGAAATTCCTGCAAGGACGTTATATAAATTCTTGAAATGAATGAATGAATGAATGAATGAATGAGAAAATGACCAAACAATGCACTGAGGACGTTTCGAATGAAAATAATATTGATTGCGTGGACGCCGTCCATGACCGTCGTCCGTCCAGTCGGCACCTTAAACCCTGACTTGAACCGACATTATTATTATGAGGAAGCGATGGCATATTGACATTGAACATCATTTATTCGTATTCAACACTGGAAAATGACTGACGTCAGGATGACGACACTGATCATGATGGTGGTGATCATAATGACCATAATTCATGATGATGATGATGATGATGATGATGATGATGATGATGAAGTTTATGCTGATGATGATGACGACGATGATGACGATGATGATGACAACGACGACTATGACGATGATGATAAAGTGGAGAAGGAAGAGTGGTTGCAGATGACTGAAGAGTGATAATAACGAGCGTGATGATGAGGATAACAAGTATCATTATCTCATTCCTGCTGAAGATGATAAGAATAAGGATGAAGATGAGATAACGATAAGAACTGCACCGAATTATATAATCATAAGCTGGCAACAATCTCCCGCTTCACTATCCATAATCTGAGACTCGCTCGTTTGTTTAATGAGCCCCTCCTCCACCTAATCCCTTAATAATCGTGTTTTTAATTGTCCATCATACCCATCTATCCAAGATCTGATTCTCTATGGGTTAAAATTGACACAGAACTAAACAGCAGTGCTAAGTACAAGAGAACATGTTAATAAAAATTTACACGAACAAGTAGGCCTTTACACTGACGATGCTAGAATGAATTTCAGCGCAGAGTAATTAGTTATACGAGCAAGACTAACTCGGTGGTCTGTGTCTAAAACTGAGTGGGGAGCGATAATTAGGAATGTATGGGATCAGCGCTTAACTCTATGGTTACCAGCGTGTCAAGAGCTAATTATGAAATACGACACATTATTGAAAATGAAATTCTATCGAATTTTTTTGAAACGTTTGCGCTGTAACCGGGCAGGCCGTTAAAGGCCCGTTATGAAATACAAACTGTGATAAAATGATGGATAAAAATAAAGTCGGTGTCAAGACGCATCAGATTAAAGCGAAACGATCATAATCGGAAGTACATGTATAAAGGCCACGAGAATAGCAGCAGCAGCAGCCTTGCAGCGGAAGCAGCAGCAGAGATAACATGTAGCGCTGTATTAGCGCAGAAGTAACGCAATTAGTAGCATAGTCTACGTGAAGCGAAAATAGCAAAATAAGAATCGACAATAATTATATTACAACATATTTACGCTACGTAGGCTATACATTAAAACACATCAATGTAACTATTACTAAGACGCTGTTGTTGTTGTTGTTGCTCCAGCTGCTGCTGAAGAAGAAAGACAAGAGGAGGAGGAGGAGGAGGAGGAGGAGGAGGAGGAGGAGGAGGAGGAGGAGGAGGAGGAGGAGGAGGAGGAGGAGGAGGAGGAGGAGGAGGAGGAGGAGGAGGAGGAGGAGGAGGAGGACGAGGAGAAGAAGGAAGAGGAGAAGAAGAGGAGGAGGAGAAAATGACGTTTGCATTGTGCCAATGAAAATGAAGCGGTTCAAAATGGAAGCGTGTTGACGTTCCTCATGGAGAAAGCTTCCCATTGATAAACATACATTCCGTTCCGAATAATATTGCGGATAGCAATACATTCCGCTACAGTGATAAACTATCGAGCAGTGATACGAATGTTGAAATGACGATGTCACCGATGGTGTTGAATATAATGTGGAGTCACGAGTCACGACCAAACCAAACTTAATATTATATTGAACGAGATTGGTGATAGGTTGAGTGCACCACTTATAATTATGCCTTATCTCCGTCATTACTACCAAGGGCAGCCAAGCAAAGAGTAAGTTCTTAACAGCGCTAGATAAATGTTCCGCATGCAACGATAGATTATAACCATAGTTTTTTAGTTGAAAGCAACAGTTGACGGTTCCTGACTTTAAATCCGGTGTTACAATTCCACGATGACAACAACATTTTTATTTTGTAGCTCCTTACTTTGAACAATAGCAGCTAAACACTGCAAAGGCAACAATCGCAATTGCAATAATACAAATGTACTTACTTGAAAAATTTACTTACCCTCTTTACCTGAAAGCAACAACTTATTTGAGAGTACGGTAGCAAATGCGGGCATACAGGTTCAAGCAATAATAATTCCCGTTCCCATTCGAAAGCATCAATATCAATATCTTACTTGAAAGTATCATTTACAGCTGTATGCTACCTTGTATACGTAATGGAGGTAACAGCTGACACAGTGACACAGTTACTTACTTGACAGTAGAAACGATGTCATCATAATCCATTCGACGCAGATGATTAGGCAAGTGCCAAGATGATGACAACGACTACAACGACGACGACGACGACGATGCCAAGCGATTCGAAAGAGATCCATGTTCGTCGTTGTAGTCGTAGTTTCAGTCTTCATCAAACGCCCCCCGCAGACTCACTCCTCTTACTTATTATCATCCACAACAGCAGCAGCAACAACAGCAGCGTGGACAATTCATCTCAATTGGCATCAACGTGTAACCTGCAATCACAGCAGCAGCAGCAGCAGCAGCAGAAGCAGCCGCAGAAGAAGAGTCTGCAGCAGTCCAATACTAAGGACATGACATCAGCAGATGGTTAAAAGGCGGGAAACTGACAGAAACATCCTGCGAGTGTAATTTGTATCCGTTCACTTATATATCTTCACTTGCTAAAGGTGTCGCAGCCAAGCACATTAAACTTATATATATAATATGTATATATCATAGTGTATATATATATATGTACTATTATACACACGCAGGCCTATGTTATTCTCAATCAGATCAAGAAGCCTATATAAATAAGGACATGATATGTGTTAAAGCGTTCTGTATAGACCGATGTCTTCGCTGCTTCCGCGGCGGTATATGCGCTCTACATGCATAGTGGCTGCTGATGGTGTGCATCGGCGTGTGCATGCGTGCGTGCGTGCGGTCTGAAGGGCGTGACGTCCTAAGAGGCGGAAGACATCGGTGGACAGGCAGCCAGACACATGGAGAAGTACGAAAGGACGAAAGGACGGGAGGACGATTCCAGTGCATGCGTGCAAGTCGTCCTTATGTATAGGCGACACATGCATGCGTGCACTTTAGCAACAGAGGCACATCGAGAGAGACAGACAGACAGACAGACATAGACAAAGACAGAAACACACACAGAGACAGACAGACATAGACAGAAACACAGACAGACACAGACAGAGACCGACAGACAAAGGCATAGGCAGAGGCATGCAGAAAGAGAGAGGAAGATAGACACACAGAGACAGAGAGACAGAGAAATAGAGAGACATAGAAATAGAGAGGTAAAGACATAGAAAGAGACAGAAAGAGAGAGGCAGACAGACACAGAGGGACAGACCCAGACACAGAGACACATACATAAAAGTAGGAAGAGATACGGACGACGAGGACAGAGATGAAGAGTGAAGGAAATGATCGTTTATCAACGATGATGGTACTAAAACAAATTCCAACAATAATTTAAGAGAGAGAGAGACAGAAACAGAGACAGACAGACAGACAGACATACAGACATACAGACAGACACAGACACAGAGAGAGACAGAGAGGCAGAGAGCAGGATCGAGCAATAACAGACAATAATGTCGACATAATTAATCGCATGTAGGTCAAACGATGGTTGCAATAGTTATATCAGTTGCATAAGTTTATGCATTGTATTGCATACACACAGACGTTTAATCGAATACATGCATCCCAACTGCCTAAATCCTAAGTATATGAGATCTAATATATATATATATATATATAAGTTTTATATAGATTCTGTTAGATAATTATAGACTGTCTGTTTGCATGCATATTTATATATCGAATCTAAAAATTTATAGAGCGCCATAGTGTACTCGGAGGAGCTTTCAGCACAGAAGGGCGGGGTGGGGTGGGGTGGAGAAACGTCTTGAGAGAGAGCAAAAGGATGCAGGGAAGAGCCCAGACGCGAGTTCAGTCTGCAAAAGAGGGAAAGGCCATTCCATGTGAATGCGACAATATTTACTTTTACCGTCTGTAATTATTTTCCTTAATTTTATTTTCGTCTGATAGGCTATATCTCTTAAGATGTCTACGTACTTTTAAGAATTCCGCTATATATTGCAGGTGCAATAGTCACTATTAATATTTTGGCCATTAAAAATTAATAGTGTTTAGGAATACTGATTATAACGCTACGTTATTTGTTGCGGATTAAGTCTATTACCGTAATTAAATTGCTTGAACAAGCTTTTTATTTCAAACTTCAGTATACAAGAGGCAACAAAGTAACATTATTTTTGGTTTTTCGTTTCATTCTCGTTTCTTCGGTTTTTTATTCTTTTGAAAAAAACAACGTTTTATTCCGTGTTTTATTCTGATTGAGTCTTTTTTAGACATCTAAGGCCTGAGCAGCATTTTTCAGCTGTATACCCGTGGCGGCGACTTTCTTGCCCATTTTCATATAGACTACTAAGCAGCGAAGAGCATTCTTCGTGGTGGGTAGGCTACATCCATCTAGAATAATTTCTCCCTGCATGTGGCTCTCCGCTCGCTTCTCCATTGCTTCTTCTGGCTCTCTTCTTATCGTCTTCCTGTTATCTTTTGCAAGGTCTGTGCAGGGGGTGCGCCTCTGAACAAAGATCTTGAATGGGTGCTATATAAATTCATGTGAGTGATTAAACACTGCACATTTTTTCATGGGGAACATTTCAGGCGCTAAGACACGTAGGCTAAGGCCTCTATTTTTATGCAGTTATTTGTCTATTTACTTATAATTATTTGCCGTGCTGAAGTCTGGAGCAGTGGCTTAGCCAGGAATTTATTATGTGGGTTTATGGCCTGGAGAAGGGGTTACATGTATGTTCTGGCCGGATGCCCTTTTTGACACCAACCCATGCAACAGTGTTACAGTAAATAAAAATGGAATAAAGTAACAACTGGAACAAAGTAATAAAAGCAATTGTTACTACAAACAATTGTTTTGCTTTTTCTTATTTATGTGGATAAATAACCTTTTAAAAGCCTTTTCCCTAAGCCAATGGGGAAGTTTTAACCCCGAAACCCCTTCCCCTGTCTAAGCCACTGGTCGGGAGTGATTCTGAGTGGCCTCCTCGAAGAAGCGCTATATAAATTCTGGAATGAATGCATTGCAGACTGCCTGTTGTAGGCTAGTATAGTTAAGATTTATTTCGTCTGTAATTTGCGTTCATGTGAATTGTTTAAATTGCATAAATGTACACTGTAACAGTGTAACCGGTTGCAGTCTCTATCAACCGGATTGTTTCAATAAAGAGAAAAATATATTATTATGAATTATATTGGTCAACGGATGTAGGCTATACATTATACAATAAACATTTATGAGCATAGCATGCGTATACAACATGCGCAAAGCAGTTTCAGCCGTTGAATTCCAACAGCTGTCTAATTAGTGTGATTAGCGAATGACTTTATATTTTGTGTAATTACAAGGCCGTTGTTGCTGATTTACGAATGGACATTAGTTGGATAATATAATTATATACATTTATATATGATTATGTGATCTGGCAGACTATGTTTTTTATGCAGCGCATTCATAAAATGGTTGGCATTCATAAAATTGGCAATGAAGCAGCAGCGTGGCTTGTCGGAGCTGGGGCCTGCCAACTAAATCAAGATTCTATGGAACGGCATGCACCATTAAAAGACAAACAGAGAAAAAATCTGGGGCATGGTAGTAAGAATGTTAAAGATATCTGCCATGGCTGCAGTTAAACGAAATGGAGTTTTTCAGTGATGATCATGATATGCGGATCTCGGCAAAAAACGACAGAGGACGAAAACGATGATGATGATAATGATGGCGAGGATGATGGCGATGATGATGATGATGATGGTGGATGGTGGTGGTGGTGATGATGATGATGATGATGATGATGATGATGATGATGATGATGATGATGGTGATGATGGTGATGCTGGTGATGATGGTAATGATGATAATGATGATGATGATGAAGATGATGATGATGATGGTGATGATGGTGATGATGATGATGATGATGATGATGATGATGATGATGATGATGATGATGATGATGATGACGATGATGATGATGATGATGTTGATGATGATGATGATGATGATGATGATGATGATGATGATGATGATGATGATGATGATGATGATGATGATGATGATGATGATGATGATGATGATGATGATGATGATGATGATGATGATGATGATGATGATGATGATGATGATGATGATGATGATGATGATGATGATGATGATGATGATGATGATGATGATGATGATGATGATGATGATGATGATGATGATGATGATGATGATGATGATGATGATGACGACGACGTTGACGATGATGATGACGAATTGACGATGATGATGAAGAATGATGAAGATGATGATAACGACGACGACGGCGGCGGCGGCGGAAACAATGAGACGAAATACGACAAAATATAAATGTGATCACAAGAAGATGCTATTTTTGTTACAACATCAAGTAAATGTAAATGAATGTTTATGTTAGCGAATATCACATTTTAGGCGGTTCTTACTCCATGGCGTTATAATACCTTATCTTATCTGACCATTTATAAAGCACTTCTTGCAGCAAGAGCCTTTCAGAAGCGCTCCCAGTGCGTTCAACCCCGAGAAAAAAAGGCAAGTTTTTAGACGAGAAAAAGACGAGGATACACTACCAGAGAGGATGGCAGAGCGAACTGATGGGGAAGCCCATTCCATAGGGAGGGACCAATGCAGGCAAATGATCTGGATTGCGCCATGCCGGTCCTGACTCGTGGGACAAAGAGGTGAAGCCGATCAGAGGACCTAAGAGGACGCAGCGAAGTGGCAGAAAGGGGGCGAAGCATCTGATCACACAGATACTTCGAAGCAAGACCAATTTGAGACTTAATTACCAAAATTAGGACTTTAAATTGTATACCTGCCGAGAGTGGAAGCCAGTGAATACCCTATTTATCTAACGAACCTGTCTAACCGCTGTATATACATGTATGTAAATATCAAACTCCACGCTTCATATAGCGCCAGTTTTCCAAGCGGTTAATCATTCATCTTGAGACGAATTTCAGAAGTGCTATTAATTTATTACAGTTGACAGCCTAATTTATTACAGTTGACATATTAATTTATTACAGTTGACATGGTAATTTGTTACAGTTGACATATTAATTTATTACAGTTGACATATTAATTTATTACAGTTGACATATTAATTTATTACAGTTGACATATTAATTTATTGCAATTGACATATTAATTTATTACAGTTGACATATTAATTTATTGCAGTTGACATATTAATTTATTACAGTTGACATATTAATTTATTATAGTTGACAGGTAATATTCTAATCTTTCTAGCTCGTCTATCACGACGATAAGTTTTTAAAAAGAAATGTTCATTTTGTAAAACGTCAACTTCGTCGATCATTAATGAAAGGTTTCTTGTTTACTTAGCTTGACATTCTTAATTTGCACGTCTACATCATCCATCAGGATATATTTCTAGGTAATTACAGTCTGAGGTCGTTGACGTTAATGCCTGCAGTCGTTCACCCTCCCTCCGCGAAACTGTCAGGTGCGCATAGTCATGACTGGGTTCTGTGTAAAGTATACATAGCCTACTATACAGGCTGAGCGTGTGAAGTATAGGCCTACAGGCAAAGCATGTGAAGCTTAGCATGCAGGAGACAAGTAAGCTTATGTCTTCCTCTTCTCGTCCTCTTCTAGTCTTTAGTATTCCTTTGAACATGCATAATTGCTCACCTGTATCAATTCAAGTAACAGCCTTATTCTACATGTAGCCTATATACAGGCAAAATATATTTCCAATTTCAGACATGTAGAGCTTGTATGCCTTCTTGGTTCTCTTACGTGCATAGTCTACAGTTTATCGATCTTAATTTCTGCGATTTCTAAACACGTTAGTTATATAAACGTTAAGGCATATAAATGCGCAAATTTAATGCGCTGAGGATGCTAATTCCGATGTTTGTATGTGCACTTGTTATAGCGCCCCTTCAAGATTTCTACTCAGAAGCGCTTCCGACTACAGCGCGAACACTGAATCGGAGATTCACGCCGGAGCAATTGCGAGTAAAGAACTTGCTCATGGTCTCTACGAGGTGGTTTGAGGAGGATTCGAACCTCCAACACTCCGGCTGCAAGGCAACGAACATACCCACTACACCACCGATGGGATAAAGGGTCACTCTCTAGTGCAGGCGTAGGTTCACGATTATCCATATGAATGACATGGCGGCGTCCATGCAAAATAGCAGTGCTCCAGCACATGCTGTTCATGGATCTTATTTCCCATAAAATTCTATAAACTGAAAATGCAATACAATACGACCAAATAAACCGCAACTTCATAATGCCCCTTTACATTATATGGTAGCTTGAACTAGCAGTGCAGACTGAAACCGCTGAATGTCCAGCATGTAGAAGTTTTTCAGCAAGTGTCTTATAAACTATATAGTCTTGCATGTGTCATATCGAGGATGGTTAGTCTCGTACTCCTCCTTTCCCCAGGTATGGGACTGGCTCTGGTGTTCAGTGTTCAGATTTGGGGAGAGGACGGCGGGAAAAACGGCAGATTTGAGCATACGTCTTCCACTGAGCCAGACATCGACGATACCCTTTGATCGCAATTTTCTGACGACCTTTTAAAAAACATATCGGTGAAAATTTCGATAAGCCCTACCAATTTTTTAAATTTAATTAGGCCTACCTATATTTTTGAATGTTTCGGTGAAACTTTTCGAGAAACATACAATGTCATTCGCCACTCTGGTCAGTTTCCCACTTACTGTCTAACAATGTCAAGTTAATCTGTGTAATTAGGCCCCCATCTCGCGGGATTAGCCTACTCCCTAAGGGTGAGCCTTTTTCTGGCGTATGTGTATATTAACAGCAGATAACTACAATTTCTACAAAGATTACATTATTTTGTTTGTTGTGTTGTGCTAATGTGAATTTCAGTTACTTTGTTTCTTGGGACCAATAAACGAATTGAATTAAATTGAATTGAACTCTTGTAAATCCATGTTGACTGCCTTTTATTAGATCACAATCATTAAATGATCCATCCTTAATGATCTGTTGTTGTCGACGACCTTGTACGTAGGCTACTCACTAAGCGTAGATTTGTCCATGAGTTTAGAGAAGCTTGGAGGTCTGAGCAAGCAGAACGCGAAACCTGCATGGCGAAACCTACATGGCGAAACCTACATGGCGTGTCTCTGTTTCTGAAGACATAATCGTAATGGTATTCTCCACATTTCTAAAGCGCCACTCGAAAGTCAAGCGCGGGACACCAGCTTATTTACGAACGCTGCGTCAAAAAGATTGTCCACAAGAGTAGTCCGAAGGTGGTCCGGGTCGAGTTTAAGGATGCTTAAATATGTAAAGAAATTTTCTTCTGCATTTGAAAAGAATGCCGCTCCTCAATCATTGCGAATCTGAATCAGGAGTCCCAATTCCCCCCCCCCCCCCCCCCACCGAGTCTACGCATAATGCTTGCGCCACCTTAAAGTGACTATAGTCAGTAGTTATATAGGTTTAAAGTTTAAACGAATCAACTCAATTTCTTTAGTAAATAATGACACTGCGAGTGCGTTCATCCATTCTCGCGGCGTTTCGTCAGCCCACATTCATTAGTCAAAGAATGTGGCAATCCCTATAAGAATAAATTCTTCTCTAGCTTCGCGCACAAAGTTAGAATATCGTTTCAAATATATACATGTAACCAGACTCTTAATTTTCTGATATCTTTAACGACTAAGTCAGTCTGATCAGTCTTGTTGTTAACTCTTTGATGACCAGCATGTACTTAAATGCATTGAAAACAAATGCAGCTGGCTGTTAAAGGGTTAACGGTTCGACGAAAGTGCATTAATTTTACAATGGCTTTCAATTCACCAATCGCCAACTTCCACCGATTAGGGAACAATACAGTGACGTCATTTCATCTCCATGACGACGACCTCGTGACCAGTTGCGTGCGAGTATTGTGTGTAGTTCTGGCTGGAGCCTTTGCCTCCGTTCTTACCGCAGCAGAGCAGGCGACGGAACGCCCGTCGGAACTTGATGGACATGGCATTGTAGAGGATGGGATTGATGGCACTGTTGATGTAGACCATCAGACGACAGAACAGAAGGAACCATGCGTCCTCGTAGCGCCGACTGGCGAATGAATTGTAAACGACGTAGGCTCTGTATGGCAGCCAGAGAACGGCGAAGACGCACACGACGACGGCCAACATCTTCGTGACCTACGACGAATATAGAGACAATCACATTCGCTAGATGGCCGTTTTGAGTCTATAATTATTATTATTCTGTTGGTATTTGCCATTGCAGTCATATATTCAATACCGGGTATAATTATGGGTTTTGAATACAATATACTCACTCCATTCACTCACTCACTTACTCACCCACTCACCCACTCATTGGTTCACCCACCCACTCATTCACCCAACCACTCGCTCGCTCACTCACACACTCGCTCATTCTCTCACTCACAAACCCACTCACTTACACACACTCGGTCATTCGCTCACTCACTCACTCACTCTCTCACTTACACTCACTCACTCACTCACTCAGGGCCTCCGACAGGGGGGCCACCGGGGCCATTTGGCCCCAGGCCTCACTTGATAAAGGGCCTCGGAATTTCGAAATTACGGAGTTATTTATTGAAAATAGGAATTACGGAATTAAGGAGTTATTCATTGAGATATAGCGCTATGCAAATTCTAATTATTTCATGACGAATTCGTTTAAATATAGCGCTATACAAATTATAATTATTTCGTGACGAAATCGTTGACGCTAATTTGCTAACTGTAAAATTTTTATATCTATTATGAGTTAATTTTGTTGTAAAATTGAAAAGTTGTCAATGTCAACACTCGCCAAGACTTGGCAAGAGTCAACAGTGTAAACCAGTGGTTCCCAACCTTTTTTTACTCTAGGACCACTTTTTCTAAGTTGGAGGACACGAGGGCCACTTTTTCTTAGTTAAAAGGACATTAAGGCATGGGGGGCCCCACAGTGCTAAAATTTAATTTTAAAAAAGCATATAAAAATTGATATAATTGATTCAAACTTTTAAAAGTAGAACGTTTGATGTTTATAGGCTGGAAAATAAAATAATTTGCATTAGAAAATAATTTTATGTTCTATCCTGTCCAAATTGTCAATTTTTTCTAATATTTTTGTTAATTCTGTGAGAGATGAGGGTCATTTTCTAGGCCTGGTGCACATGGGTCATTTTGTGAGGCCTCGCGGGCCACTTTTGGCAGGTTGGGAACCGCTGGTCTAAACTCGATCTATGATATCTCATTACTCTTATTTAAGTCAAATAGCCTACTCAAACCTAAATAATCTTTTAATATGAATATATTGTTCTTATCGTCCGATTCGCTTTGCAATGTGTAGCCTACACAGTACACTATACCAGCAATAGTCAATTTGACAAAATTGACCACATAGTCCACATTGTCAATTTTATTGCAAAAATAGCAAATGGATTGGCTATGTTAAGCATTAATTATGATAGGCTATCGCTAGAACTTTAAATTATCAAAGCATTATCAATAAATTCGTGGCTTTGAAGATTCGAAGGATATTTTGAACCTTTCTGTTGAGTTTTCAAAAGGTATTTGAAAAAAGGCCTCGAAAATTAGTTGTGGCCCTGGGCCTCCAAATCCTGTCGGTAGGGCTGCCAACTTTTGACTTTGCCATTCCGGGACGCCCGCAGTCACTCGATGGGCCATTACCAATAGGCCTGTATGTCTACTCGTCCACATAAATGGAATAGGCCTTGCTCATGTTCAAAATGTGGGGACCACATGCCTTCTACAGTCTACTGAAATAGTCGTCAATAGTAAACATCAAGAGATAAGTCTGTTCTAATATCTGAATCGATTTCAAGAAGAAAACAGTAAATAAATTCCAGTAGGCCTAATCCTTATCAGGCTTATAACTTGACGTCTATGAGTATAGCATGAGCAAAGTTCATAGGCCTACATGTATATGCCTACACGCAAATTGCAGAAGTCTGGATCTGCGGCGACAGAGCAGAACTTGTAAGCCTACTTCTGCCGAGTTGCTGACATTATTTTTAAGTAGCTTCATCTCACTGCGTAAAAAGTCATAGAACTTAGCACCTATCGTGCTAACATTAATTTATTTTTGACAAAAGTTCAGCAAGATCAGAGCCTATAGGCGATCAGGCAATTGCGATTAAGATTATAGGTCGTTCATTATGCTAAAAACTGTATCGTTAAAAGCGTCAGAAATTGGGATAGCCTACATGACTGACTTTGTATGCCTATTTATGACAAAAATGAAACAATCGAGTTTCAGACTTTCAGTTATCTCCAACGTTTTAAAGAGTTAATTGAATATAGCGCCGCCCAACATACAATCCTGAGTGAACGTCAGACCTCATCGAATTCCGGGACAAATTGGGGTCAGCCCGGGACACGGGACAATAGGGCCGATTCCGGGACTGTCCCGGCGAATCCGGGACGGTTGGCAGCCCTACCTGTCGGAGGCCCTGCACTCACTCACTCACTCACAGACACCAGGACCCATATCAGACTCATACATGGATTTCGCATTTAGAAATAAGCAGATTACAGCGTAGCCTATAACTTTCCTTGAGGCTTCATACATCTGTCATCTGCAGCTGCAAATGCTAGTTATTATAGTAAGAATTTATATTTCTTCGTTTTAAGATCATGGCCCATTGGCGCCCGCTCATAGGACAAGAGGAACACGTACACCTTCTGGAAAATTGACATTTATTTTTGCTTAGCATAGGCCTACCTAGGCCTACTACTTTTGTGGCAACAAACTACGTTAAGCGCATCATCGACTGTGAAGTCAGATAATCGACAAGAACCCAGAAAATAACTTGGTGTCAATCAATTTATTAATGCTTCTTTTATCTTCGTCATGAATTATATTATTCAGAGTTTCGAATTATTTAGAAAAATGTTAGACACTCGTTTTGTATTTTTTTTCAAAAGCGCCACCGAGCGACGAAAAAACGCACCAATTAGTCCGTCCATTAGATTAAGCTGTCATCCATTGCCACTCATCGCGGACAATAGTTAGAAGCCGAAAGAGAAGTAGAGGTAGACCTGTTACTAATGGCCGAGATCAATCCACACATTATTCAAAGAACCCTGATTAATGGCGGTCTAGGGACTTCGAATAGATGTGTATGCTGCTGGACAGAGACACCTCCGTCTCGTATACGCTTAATGACGCTTAATAGGCTTTTAGGCGACGGAGGGTTGCAACCGGACGAAACAACCTGGTCGTAATAATTATAATTCTATAGCGCCGTGAATAAGATGGAGTCTCTCTGACACCTGCTTTTGTCCGGCGCTAAGAAATTTTGAAGGTTTCTTTTGCATTTAGGTTTTAAGGTTGTATCGGACGTGTCGTTTTCATCTTTGACGCATTTTGTTTTTGTCTACACTCTACAGTCATGATTTTTTTTTCTCCTGCTAAGGACACTAATGTGCTTACAGGAAATGTTGTCTGTTTTGTGTCGTCTACACTCTACAGCACTTATCCATAATATTGTGGTCGAAAACCGGTATCAAATCAACTGTTTTAATGAGTTTTGTAACAGTAGTCTGACAAAAGACCAGCAATGCCCGTGGGCGTCCGCAGGATTATATTATAGGCCTATGGAAGCATGTTATTTCATTTCAGACAAGTTTTCTGCTGTTCATCGTGTTTAACTAAAAGGCTAGGATGGTGCATGCTACACATAATAAGTATAGGTCTATCATTAGAAGATATAACCTTATTTTAATCGTATCGTATCTAAGCATTTACATGTATAGGCCTATACAAAGCGCTTCTCGCAGCAAGAGCCTTTCAGAAGCGCTCCCAGTGCGTTCAGCCCCGAGAAAAAAGGGCAGGTTCTTAGCCGAGAGAAAGATGAGGACACACTATACCAGAAAGGTTGGCAGAGCGAACTGATGGGGAAAGCCCATTCCGTCTATAGGGAGGGACCAATGCAGGCAAATGATCTGGATTGAGCCATGGCGGTCCTGATTAAAATCTTAATTGAACTCTGCTCTACAGACAGGACGCCACATTGGATGCATGCACATGCCCACACACACACACACACACACACACACACACACACACACACACACACACACACACATCGTTCATGCGTTTCATTCGAGCGTCGTGCGTTGGTAGAGTATAAGTGACCAATTCCTGTGCATAGCAAGACAAGGGCATTATTTTGTAGACAGCTGAGGACCAGAGGACCAGAGAGAGAAGACAGCAGACCACACTGAGAAAAGCCAGAGGACCAAGGAAGAAACCAGAGAATCGCGGATGAAGACAGAGGACCACAGCCCTCATTAGAAATCTGGGGGTCATAGATGCAGCAAAGTTTGAATAACACTTGTCTCTCTCCCTCGTTGGCCCCATTTTTCAAACTCTAGAATCTGCACAGCATCAATTGAATTATACACAGCTACTGTCGCGGCGCCCCACAATTGGCGTTCTATGCTTTTTGTGTGTCCTGAATAAGGGATCATTCGTAGTGTGTCCCGAATAAGGGATCATTCGTCGTCTGATGGACGTGCTTCATGCCTCCCTCTGTGGTTCTTCGCTAACGAGCTCCGTCATCCACATTTCAATGCCCAGTTTGTTCACCCACCCTAACCCAACTACCATTTCAATGCCCAGTTTGTTCACCCACCCTATAGCCCAACTACCATTTCAGTGCCCAGTTTGTTCACCCACCCTATCCCAACTACCATTTCAATGCCCAGTTTGTTCACCCACCCTAACCCAACTACCATTTCAGTGCCCAGTTTGTTCCCCCACCCTAACCCAACTACCATTTCAATGCCCAGTTTGTTCACCCACCCTAACCCAACTACCATTTCAATGCCCAGTTTGTTCACCCACTCTAACCCAACTACCATTTCAATGCCCAGTTTGTTCACCCATCCTAACCCAACTACCATTTCAGTGCCCAGTTTGTTCACCCCCCTAACCCAACCACCATTTCAATGCCCAGTTTGTTCACCCACCCTAACCCAACCACCATTTCAATGCCCAGTTTGTTCACCCACCCTAACCCAACCACCATTTCAATGCCCAGTTTGTTCACCCACCCTAACCCAACCACCATTTCAATGCCCAGTTTGTTCACCCACCCTAACCCAACCACCATTTCAATGCCCAGTTTGTTCACCCACCCTAACCCAACCACCATTTCAATGCCCAGTTTGTTCACCCACCCTAACCCAACCACCATTTCAATGCCCAGTTTGTTCACCCACCCTAACCCAACCACCATTTCAATGCCCAGTTTGTTCATCCACCCTAACCCAACTACCATTTCAATGCCCAGTTTGTTCACCCACCCTAACCCAACCACCATTTCAATGCCCAGTTTGTTCACCCACCCTAACCCAACTACCATTTCAATGCCCAGTTTGTTCACCCACCCTAACCCGACTACCATTTCAATGCCCAGTTTGTTCACCCACCCTAACCCAACTACCATTTCAATGCCCAGTTTGTTCACCCACCCTATCCCATGCAACTACCTACCCAACCACCTACCCACCCCGTATATATAGGGTTGCCAGGCGTCCGGTAATGAACCGGACAGTCCGGTATTCACACAATCAGTCCGGTCAGAAATTTCAGACATTACCGGACATGACGGTGTCCGGTAATTTATTATTGCTAGCAACAAGTGTTGAAGTGTAGTTTCTTGGGGTATTAAAAAGATATCTGCTTTCCAACCTATAATGGATTGCCTTGTTAAACAGAACCAAATAGGCCTACACACCAAATCACCAATCATCGTCCAAATAACGGTGTCCTTAAATAAAATGTAGCCTAATAACCGAGCCAAATAGATATGATGCACGGATCATATACCTTGTGCAGAAAGTTGGATTGAGGATTTATACAAAGTTCAAATTGTAGTGAACCGAATCTCCGTATGTCTCTGTCTGTCTGTTTGTTCGTCTGTCTTTCAACACAATCGCGGTTTCCCTCTCCGTCTGTATATTTCCCTCCTATCCCTTAAACAGGGACGCTTATAATTATAATCTGTCTGTGCTTATCTGCCTCTCTATCTCTGTCTGTCTGTCTGTCTGTCTGTCTGTCTGTCTGTCTGTCTGTCTGTCTGTCTGTCTGTGTCAATCTGCCTCTCTAGCTCTCTATCATCTTTGTAGCCTGTCTCATAGACCCCACACTGAGTACTGAGTAGGGATAATAATTATTTATCTCGAGTACAAAGACTCGCGCCCTAATGATGCGTTCACCGTTTGCCTTGCAGGTCTGGGTCAGTTGGGGTTATCTATAGAATGGATCTGAGTGATAAAATCGCTAATGTGTTCTAACAGGCCCATTGTTTAATATTCGAATTCAGTCATTCCGCCTCATTCGTCCCAACCCGCCAAAATATCAAATTAGCCACTAGATAAGTCTATACATCATTTACCCGCCCTATTATAGGGTTATAGGCCTATATTTGGCATCAAAGGTAAATCGAGGAGAAATAAAAGGAAAAAAGATAGCACATTAGCATATGATCGGATTGGGTATATATATATATTTTTATATATATATATGCCTATATATGCGCTTATGTGCATACATGCACATACACACACATATATATATATATATATTAGTGTGGCCCAAACTTACATGGGAAAAATATTTTTTCCAAAATATGCTGCTCCACAAGGCTGCCCTTGTTCCACTTGACTAGAAGACTGTGTGTTGAAAAAATTGAAGAGATTTGAGCATGTTTAGAGGTACCAATTTTCGAGAGCTTTTATATGGGACTCACGTAAAATGTGCATTTCAAATTTTAATGTAACATTATGAATTGACATTGGCACCCATGAATTCCAAGGACCATCTTTCTAAATCTTAATCAAGATGTCAAGTGTATTTAAATAAATAGATAACTATATAAGTTTATATACAAACAGAAGCTTATTTCAAGCTCTTTGTGTTAGAAAACTGTAACAGTTGATGAATTGGAGGTAATTTCAAAATTTTGCCTGCCAACTTATAAACTAAAGTTTTTCGCTTGCAATTTGCTTTTAATACAATTGGATTGTTTACCTATAATTGCTCTTCATACTGCTAATTTAAGTTATTCCAGTATTTTTAAGCACACCTTGAATATGATATGAGATTAATATTGGTCATTTGACTTTGTGTAATAATTGCTCATATCATCTGACAAAAACCGCAGCTATCATGGCATCATCCAGCAGCTTCAAACATTGTTGGCTCTTATGGATGCCAAGAACATTCTTTCTATGCACAAAATTTAATGGAGAAATCCTGAAGAATTTCATATTTCGTTAAGAAAATTAATGAACAGTTGGTGATGTCACAAAAGTAGTAATGGTTGCTACCTTGGTATCAGTTTTTAATCTAGGTATCTCCGAATGACATTCCCCCTAGAGAAAATCTGGAGCTGCTTTTTACATGAACATAATGTAATATTTACTCCCAGAAAACTATATACAAAACAGGTCTTGTTGACATAGGTAAATGTACGTCTATATAAGTAACATATCCCGGCAGCTGAGTGCTCATTTGATGTACTAAAATAGTCATCACCTTTAAAAGTATGGTATTTATTGTGTATGTTGGAAATTTTTACCAAAGAAAATTGGTAATTACATTTTAAAGCAATGAATTTACTATGTTGGTCGGAAATTTCTTCCGGAAAGACTTTTAAAAAGTTGCCTGTGAATAATTACCATCTGACCCAAACCAAGTTTAATTGGGTTTTTTTTATACAAATTTAGTGTCATACCCAGTTTTAAAGTGTAAAGTTTCTGCTTTAAAATGACAAACTTTATTGCACTATCATTTCCTGTCTATAGGTTGAGTCAAAATATGATTCAGCTGTTCAAATATAGCTCTATGAGAAAATGCAAAAGTTTGCATAATTTTTGGAATGCAAAATTCCTTAGTAACCATGTTAATTTTAAGAATTGAGTGAAATTTGGAAAAAAATAAAGAGGCTGCATAATAATCTAGATGGAAGTCTGGTTTGTTTAAATCTTATCTCATTACGATGCTAGCCTTATGCCAAGTTCGGCTATTGATTGCGGGGGAAAATGGCAAATTTTAGGAAAGTCATTTAATTATTAAAACAACAGCCAATAAAAAACATTATCTAAATATCATTAAAAATTGTTCACAAATTAATGTTTTAATGTCATTAAACAATAATTATTTATAATTTCATCAAAAACTAAGAAGCGGAAAAATGAGTCTTTTCACATGTTGGTCATTAGATATATCTAGAAAGCAGGTGTTGCGACATAGGCCTAGTTTGGGGCTTTCATGGAATGCCTGGACAGGAAATCCTCTAATGGAGGTGTATGTCACAAAGAGATCTCTTTAAAAACTGTTTGACCTTCTTACTACTCAGGGTCAAGAATTAGCCAAAACCTGCCTATCGAGCCTAAATCTAAAATTTTAAGAATTATTAAGAACATATAAAATGTTTCATGTTATATTTCATATTCAATTTTGTGAGACTGTCATTGATTCTACATTAGCTTAATAGCTTTAATAGAGTGATTTAATAGACACATTTTTGACGACAATGTTTGTTTAAAGCTGATAATTGCATGCCTCTTTGGAGTACGGTCGAAAAGTGATTTTTTTCAATTTTTCGATGCTTAATTAAAATCTTGCAGAAAATTGGTACCAGTAAACATTGCTCAATTTTGTTGAAACTTGGCAAATAAATCACTAATAGCAAATGGAACAAGGGCAGCCTTGTGGAGAATTGAATTTCCAAATTTTATATTTGTGGGCCACCCTAATATATATATATATAGCCATTGTCCGGTAATTTTCTCAAGGCCACCTGGCAACCCTACGTATATATGCAGGTGGCAGCATATTCAAATACTCGCCAGAGCATGCATAATATAGAGAGTAGGGCCTTCTATTATTGAATAATAGAGCATTGCCCTCCTTTTGCCCTCCTTTCTTTAGCCAGTCATACATGTATAATATTATAGTCCGTCGATTTTCCGTTCGAATGAACGTGCGGGTGAAAGTGGATTTAGCGATGTTTGTTATCCGCTCTGAACAGAGACCGCAACCTTAATTCATTCGATTATTGCGGCCAACAGTTAGCAATGGCAACGACGACGATGACGACGATGATGACGACGACGATGATGATGTGCTTATTATTGTTATGTTGCTGTGCCACACGAGAAAATCCGAATTATTTATGAAATAAGGTCACGAACGATGGAAGTCAACACTCATCAGTCATCAGTGCAGATATGCAGCGCATAGAGTAGTCTATACTCTACAGGTCGTTGTACGTAATTGACTTGGCTGAATACACGTACATTAGGGTGTGTCAATTTGAGGGGTGAAATTTAAAAAAATTGAATTTCAAAAACGCCTAGTGATGAAAATGTGCAGTTTTTCATGCTGAACCCAAATATAACTTCAGAAACAGTTTTTATGCAGTGCTAGCTACTTCAATTCACAGTTGAAATGAGCTATAAATTGCAAACAATTGATTTTAACATACAATAGAACTGGAAAAAACTTTAGCTACTCAATGTCCTATAAAATGCCATTTGTGAAGTCAAGTTAACGGAATTGTGCAAAATCAACCAAAGACATCATGTCCTGCTTGCTTCTGTTACGGCCCATGAGCTCTCTACTGATCATTTGACCTCTGATGTAGTGGGTCCTCCTCTCATGACTGTATACATGACTAGCAGCCTCGGTTGTCATTTTCACACACCTTTCCACAGACTGTGTGTGTGACGGCCAGTTGGGAACTACCATTGGGTTGTCTACAAGTGCCTTGATCTCTGCTGTTGTTAAGGTGCAGGTGAGAGGGGGTTCAGAGACTCCAGAGCTCCAGTCAATCAGTTGCGAGATTGTAGTCGCTTCAGTGTTGATGTTCGGTGTTCTCCTAGGTCTCACTCGGTTATCTCCAAGCTGTGTTGTCTCATCTCCTTCACCTCTGATCTTCATTATCTTCTCTGCTGCATCTCTTCTTTCCCCTTCCTTGTCACTGCACAACATTGCTTGCAGCACACACTCACTAAAACTGTACCAAGCAGACCTCTTCACTGTAGGCATTACAATCGTTTTCACCTCATCTTTTTGTTCCTTGATCAGTTGAAGCTGGAAAACAAGATGGCTGGGTCCTTGTGTCCAGTTGCTATTTATCTTTATGTTGAACCAGTTAACAATGTATACTCCAACACAGAACTCCACAATCATCCTCAAGTTGTTCAGATTCTTTCCTTGTAGATTGTGCTTGGATATCCAGATTCTCATGAACCTCAAAGCTGTTGTGAGCCACCTGCTGTGGGAGACAGGTCCTATCTCCAACAGAGCCAGATCCTTTGGCAAATGTCCTGTTCTAATTGCAGTAGCAATCCTGTAGCCATAGCTCTGATCTGTACTCAAGTCTTTCACTACTTCATCGCTGAGCTGAGGGAGACCAGGACCAACAGAGACTTTTGTGAAATCAGGATTGATTTCCAGGTCAGTAGCGGAATCCAACATTTTTCCTAAGGGACCTGACCACTTGTTATTGCTTAGTGTCTTGCCATCTAGAGCAGTAATTAGGTGCCTCAGTGGCAGCTCTCCAGTGTGTAGATCACAAACAATCCACACAAGCTTCCTTTGTAGCTTCTCCTCGACATAATGCATTACTCCTCCCTCCCAACCAGTGTTTACATTACAAGAATCACCTCCAATAGCTTGAAGAGTTTTGTCTGCTCCTCTTTCTTTCAACCACTCAACCAGATTGTCAGCAATTATTCCAGCATGTGATTTCTGTTTAGTTGCCTTAGCAGGGACAAAATGCCACAGATATCTGCTTTCTGGTTCCATGCAAACTGTAATGTGCTCTTCTTTTACCAAACCTGGATACATTTTGCCATTCTCTTCTGCTTGCAACATGACCTTGGTTTCATCACGGCGCCCATCAAAGAAAATACAACTTATGCCTTTCTGCTGAATTTCGTCTTCAAACTTTGCATCGAGTTCCTTCATGACTTTCTCCTGAGCTCTCTTTACCTTGTTGTGATCAATAACCAAAGTAGTGTCAAAGTGAGTAACGAGTCCGGCATCAATCCAGGCAGCAGTGGCAATCTCCGCTGTCTCCCTTAACCCAGTGTGGTGTCTTAGGCTAGCCAAGGCTATGTTGGTTATGTCCGTAGTATTGTATCTGGCTCTTTTCCCAATTTTCATTAAACCACCAGAAGCCTCGCCTTCATCAGGCAAGTAAGGGTTGTATTCATCACTGCAATTGTCCATCTCTGATTCATCCATCATATCTTCACACTCATCAAACTCTCTCTGCTGCAAATCATGCATAGATCTCTCTGTCATCTTCTCCTCTTGTCTGCTTTGTTTATCTCTCTCCATTCTCCTTTTTTTCTCGTCATCCAACCTTTTTGCTTGCCTTTCCTGTTGCAACAATTGCTTTCTAGTCTCTGGGAGGTCAACTGGTCCGATCTGATGAGGTCCAATGCTTCCAACTTTTTCTCTTTGACCTTTGATGAAAGCTAGCTCAATGACTGGAATCTTTTTCTCTTTACTGCAGTCACAAAATATATGCACTCCACCAACACAGGGAGAACTGCAACCCACATCAGTGCAACTCTTGATGTCACACTTACAGGTTAGAATGTCCATGAGTCTGTCAAGCTTTTCCATAAACCTATCTTTCTCCTCCAACTTCGCTCTGCCAGAGGACACCTTGTTTCCTTGCTCCCATATGGATTTCAACTTTGCTCTGATTCTTGTATGACCGTTTATGACTGGCTCAGTGAATTTAGGATTTGCTTTGCACCACTGAGCAAGAACTCCAGTCATTAATTCGGTGACAAGTTGGTCATTGCTGTAATTCCGTCTGTCTTGGTCACTCATCTCTCTCAGGTACAACCCATATCTAATGACGTCCCTGACAGTTGGTAATTCAGCTGTAGGAAGCTGTCTGCCTGAACCGACTAAGTGGTGTAAGTGAGTCCAAGCTAGCAATCTTGTTTTCATATTGGACATTTTGACTATCTAAAAGGAACACACAAAGAGTGACTGTGAAAAATCTAACATGCAATAGTTGCAAGACTATTATTTTGTTGCACACATTGTACAACAGATTAATAATTAATTAATGGGTGCAAGACACTAACATACAATGTTAAACATCAAACAATAATTTTATACATAAAATTCTAATAGGCGAAAACTTAAATTAGAGCATTTTTAAATATTTCTGATAACTTCATATTAAAGCAGCTAATTTGTGTATTTTCCACGATAATTCAAGTGCAAATTGAAGTAGCTAAATCTAATTGCAGACAAATTTTATACTTATATTTCGACTTTTCACATGAAAATGCACCATTTTATCCCTAAGGCCTTTTAAAATATTGACCTTCAAAAAATTGACACACCCTAACGTACATGTATGTGTTTGCGCTTCACGCTTTCGTTGATTTCATTTCTAGCACTGCAGCTGTGCGTGAACTAATGAGAATTTGCTTATATTAGGCTACAATAATTGTAATGCTCTATCGCTGGAGTACCCGACGTTGCTGTGAAGTTACGGTTTTCCGCCCACGCCCGCAGGGTGGGGATGGGACGGGTGGTGCGCTGGTGCTAGTTGCCTTCTGTCTAGTTGGAAGGTTTGAGGTGAATAGACGCGGCCAGAATTTTTTTGATTTCGCCCAACCCAGTACCCACCCGCTTCGATGCGAAATCCAACATTTCGTTTGTTGCGATGTCCAGTTCTTGCATTGTTGACATCAATCGCATTCAGCATAAGCTTACCTCCCATCTTGTCAAGAATAGTGAAACCTTTCCAACACTTCTTCTCCACCCCAATTTTGTTGACTTGATTAACGGACAGCACATACGGTTGAGATACCTACAGTCCAATACATGATCCAATGACGGATTGAATTAATTTCTCTCATTAATCTTTATTCTCTCGTCATCAGTATCAATTTCTCTTCGTTCTGTTGACGAAAACAAATTTCGACATGAAATCTTATAGCTTCTATTCCTTGTCTCCGCATAATATCCTCTAGCTATCATCATCAGCCTCTTTACTTCATTCCATCCGTTCGTCCGTCCGTTGCAAAGATAGACTAATTACATTGTATAGGCCTACCGAAAAGCGCATGTTGTTAGCTTCATATGCATTGGCAAAGCCAACCATAGTGCGCTGCATGATCGCTAAGAGCCTAAGACCACAGAAACGTGTAGGCCTATACATGTACGTCTCTTAGTAGTTTCTCTGTCTGTTGATTGCTTGAGGCCAGATTGTATTGCATGACAATCGCTTTTAAGATGTAGGGCTGTAGGCCTACGATGAATATAACCGGATATGAGGGCATACGTGTATCCCGCACTATTAACTACGTTTGCTTTAATTGCAGTATAACCTAGCTATTACAGTTGTTGTCAGAAGAAATAAATGTGCAGGGTCGCTTCAGAAGGACTGTAGTCATCGGTGCATTCAATGCTAGTCTTTCATAAGCTAAAGTTCACTGGATTTTCGCAAGCGTTCAATAGTGAGCTAAGCAATTGTAGGCTAACTTGTAGTCTCGTATTTCTTATAACTTGTGAATAAACTTGTCAACAACTATATGGCATATCTACATGTATCAACGTACAAAAGACGACAGTCGTGACAAATACTGAAGAGGTGCTCGAAATTGTGGAAAATGCGAAAAGATTGGAACATGTAAATTCCTTTGTCTACTTTTGGAGTAGGGTTACTAAAGATGCGAATTGTACGAGTAACGTTATATCAAGACTGTCTGGCTTTGGGGACGACGGTTACTTATGATGAAACTGAAAAAATATGGAAGAGCAAATCCATTAGCAACGATATCGGATACCAAATTGCGGTTGATGAAGAAAGGCATTGATGTGGCCTGCAGTGGCAACGTACGGATGCGAGACATGGACGCCGAAGAAAGAGGAAAAGAAAAACGTATTCATGCATCATATTTTGAGAACAAGTGCATTAGAAAACTATTGAGAATCCCGTGGACAAAAAAGATATGAAGTGAACTGGCGTGCACATTAGCGGAGAACATTAGGAAGGAACTGTTATCTGACACCAAAGCTGGAAAACTGAGGTAATTTGGCCACAACATAAGCCATCCACAATAACATCAGAAGTAGCCTATAGTCTGATGATGGGTCTCGTGGAAGGGGTCGGATCAACTCATATGACGGGAAAGGCCAAAAACATAATGGACGGACAACATCTTGCAATGGATTGCACTCATGCATGGACACTTATCTTTTTAAAAGTCACGCCAAGCTTCCAAAATCACTCGAAAACCGTCCATCGTTCGAATTACATAGCATAGAAATCAGTCAAAATTGCAGCATTCTCCATCTTATTCAAGGCCGACTTTGCGAGGCCACAAAATTTCTGAGCTGCTCCTCAAAAACAGTGGAATGTTGGGTATCCAGTCCCAGTAATCACGAATTTGTGGCGGCGCTTTAAAAGTCACGCCAAGCTTCCAAAATCACTCGAAAACCGTCCATCGTTCGAATTACATAGCATAGAAATCAGTCAGAATTGAAGCATTCTCCATCTTATTCAAGGCCGACTTTGCGCAGCCACAAAATTTCTGAGCTGCTCCTCAAAAACAGTGGGCACTTGGGTATCCTGTCCCAGTAATCACGATTTTGTGGCGGTGCTTTAACGCGGCTCGCAACAGTGAGACATTGGACAGCGATGGTCCATTTGAGTAGCCAACCGTCGCGATGCGACGATGGCGATATGACCTGGCATGACAACTGCTTATTGCCGTCGTAGTGTACTAAGGGTGAGAATTTGGGGAGGGGTGTGGGGTTCAACCCCTAAGTCCTTCTTATACAGCCCCATAGTATATGCTGCTTTTCACACTCCAATTTCAGATTATAGTCCGATCACACCCCAGTTATTTATCCAGAATTCTCGTATATTTGTGGGGCGCGGTGGTCTAGTGGTGGCGTCGTTGCCTTGGAGCCGGAAGGTCCGAGGTTCGAATCCACCTCCCCGCGTAAGGACCTTGGGCAAGTCCTTCACTTACAATTGCTCAGCGCTTCGGCGTGAAACTCCGATGCAGTGTCCGCTCTGCATCGGGAGCGCCTCTGAGTAGAGAGAGCTTGAAGGGGCGCTATAACAAGTGCACATACATACATACATACATACATACATACATACATACATACATACATACATACATACATACATACATACATACATACATACATACATACATACATACATACATACATACATACATACATACATACATACATACATACATACATACATACATACATACATACATACATACATACATACATACATACATACATACATACATACATACATACGTATAATTATACTGAGTGTTCGGACAATTCGGTTCGTCGTTGAGCGGGCCATCGGGTATTCAGAACGAGCATAACGCTTGCCGTGGTTGCTGTCAGCGCTCACTGCACTACATGTAGAGACAGCTAAATACATGAACTAAAACCAGTCAGCTCTACATGACCTACAACTAGTCCCTCACTACGATTATTGGCGCAGTTTGCAGACGCAGTCGAGATGGACAAGTGGGTTCATTAGAGATTTTCCCATAACCTATAGATGCTGACTGTGCAAACCCTGTGTGGCATAGTAATTGCGTACAGACACTATTAAGGAGGAATACTAATAAGTGGTCGGGCATCTGCAACGCTGCGAAAATAATGATGAACAGCCGTGTGAGGAAGTGAGGAACCGAGGCAGCAGACTTAAGCGAATTGGTAATTGCCTAATTTAAAGGCCTCTATTATAACACTGTTCAGTTGTTAAGAATGCCAAGAACCTGAAATCGCTAGATATTGACATATGGCGGCTTAGGAACTGAATGATCCTACTACAAATACTTAGAGATGCAAGTGGATGTTCTGGCAGCTGAGTGTGTACATTAGTGGCAAATTTCATGGTTATTAGTCTGTCCAACGTTATAATACATAAAAGCCAAATTATATCGCAAAGTACTGTGACCATCACTCTTATTACTTTGCTTGTTTTACAAACATGGTAAAAAGTCTAGGGATGATGATGGTGGTGGTGGTGGTGTTGGTGGTGGTGGTGTTGGTGGTGGTGGTGGTGGTGGTGGTGATGGTGGTGGTGGTGGTGGTAGCGGCGGCGGCGGCGGCGGCGGTGTTGTGGCGGTAATGGCGGTTGGTGGTGGTTGATGACCATGACGATGATGATGACGATGACGATGATGATGATGATGATGATGACGATGATGATGATGATGACGATGACGATGATGACAACGAAATATCCTGAATATCTCAGAGGGATGAAATGAGACGCTGTCCCACCCCGCTAACCCATAATTTTATGCTATAGCTTAGGTCTATAACAGGAGCCTCAGAAGATCTATTATACGCGTGAAAGCAAAATAGACGTAGACCTATACTGAAACACACAATGAAATGAGTTATTATACCTACACCTACGTATACCTATACTATACAGTCTATACCGCCTTCGTGTGATAGTTGAACTTTGACCGGATGCGTATATAATACAGTGTTATACGCCCATCATCTGTTTGACAAATCTTTCCTTCTAATGTCGACACGTGTCATGCAACGTCAAAGTTGAAAGCTGTTTCCAATCGATCATGATATCAGAACTTCGATCTGTGACGACTTCGTGCGCCGAATAATTCCGTCCAGTCAACTCCACGCTTTGGGTCAGTGCCCCTCCAACAGCTAATAGATTTTCACCACGCTACCGGTGGTACCCAGCGTCGTCCACCCTCCTCCCCCGGCCCTCCCACCGCCACGCAATGATGCGGGACTTCACCTTTGATCCGCTACCAAGCAAACAATAATTCGTCTAGTTTTCGCTTATGCATGGTGCCTCCGAAAATAATGGACTGATTGATTTGATTGGCTTTGACTGGACTCTCACTCGATCGATTCGATGATGCCTCCTCCGGCTCTCACTGAATATGAGAAATGACTCAATTGATCCTCGGACAACGTTGACTGTTTTGTCAGCGGACAGAAGAGGTTAACGACCGACAGACTTAACAACAACATCGTCTGCCGGTAATAAAATTTAGGATTTCTGTAGCGCAATTATATTATGCTACAATTGGTTGTTCCGAGTCTCTTCTGCAAACAGTTGCTGTTTGTGCAATTGTTCTGATTGCGAATGGACAATAGTTATGGAGAATATTATGTGCCACATGAACATAAATGATAAATCTATCGTCATCATCAGCAACAGCAGCAGCACGAGGTCAACTTTTTATTGAGGCTAGTCACGATTGCGTAAATTACGCATGGTTTCCGATTTCTGTCGAAAGTCTGAATTGAATTGAAAAATTGATGCCTGGACATGAATATTAATATTATTGTGGAGGAGAACGACAGAGAATGCATTATCGAAGAATGCATTATTCAGAGAATGCATTATATCCAGAGAATTCATTATATTCAGAGAATGCATTATATTCAGAGAATGCATTATAATTCAGAGAATGCATTAGCCTATATTTAGAGAATGCATTATATTTAGAGAATGCATTATAATTCTGAGAATGCATTATTTAGAGAATGCATTATTTAGAGAATGCATTATTCAGATAATGCATTATTAAGAGAACGCATTATTCAGAGAATGCATTATTTAGAGAATGCATTATATTCAGAGAATTCATTATATTCAGAGAATTCATTTTATTCAGAGAATGCATTATATTCAGAGAATGCATTATTCAGAGAATGCATTATTCAGATAATGCATTATTAAGAGAATGCATTATTCAGAGAATGCATTATTTAGATAATGCATTATATTTAGAGAATGCATTATATTCAGAGAATTCATTATATTCAGAGAATTCATTTTATTCAGAGAATGCATTATATTCAGAGAATGCATTATTCAGAGAATGCATTATTCAGATAATGCATTATTAAGAGAATGCATTATTCAGAGAATGCATTATTTAGATAATGCATTATATTTAGAGAATGCATTATATTCAGACAATGCATTATATTCAGAGACTGCAGTCGGCAGTCGTCGTTTTCTAATCGTTTACTGCATACACAATGATCATTGAACGCCTGCAGTCATGGCAATAAGCAATAATTAAGCATGAATTGTCACGGAAACCCATGGGTCTAAAACTACTTTCTTAGTCCTCGCATGCAGTGTAGACATAGCCTACACACAGACAGACAGGTGACTGTGTGCAATGGATGAAATATATGCATCTAGCAAAGGTCGACATGCCTCGATTGACATAAGTCATAAGGGGATACTTTTTTTAAAGGATAGTGCGCAAGACGTAATAGGTGGCTAAGTGGCTTATCGCATAGGTTCGATTGACTAAGAGAGGGTCAGACAAAGAGGGTCAAAATCGTGAGCAAAATACGGGGAGCAATGGGAGCATGGGTGCCCGCACATAGGGGCAAGAGGGTTACTTGCCCCTTGGAAATTGACACCTATGTTTTTAAACTGCTAGTTTGAGGTTTTTAACAAATTTCTTCGCACTAAAGCATCAATGATACCAATAATACCAATAATATCAATAATACCAATAATACCAATGATACCAAAGACTAACTGAGAAATTTACATCTAGAAATCTTTTTGAAAAATACCAATGTTCTTCATTTCCTGCGTTGAATTTTAAAGCTTTTGCTTGAAAAATTAACCGTGACCATTGTGTTTTGCCCCTCCTTAAAACATAATTGCCGACGCCCATGCATGGTGGGAAGGGGAGGGAATGAGAAAGAGGGGCGAGGGTGATTCAACACGACTGACCGAATGAGACAGAGAGAAAAGACAGTAAAACGGACTTGAAGAGCAACATTGGGATTCTACTTTAAAGCCGAACGCACGTATACATGTACATGTACAATTGTACATGTAGGCCTAAGGGCATACACGCTATAAATATCAAAATTGAGCAGGGATTCTAGCTGCTTCGATCATAACCCTCTGGTAAAGTTTTGACCAGATAATTACATGCATAGTCTTAAATTGCAATGGCATTGTAATGAACCAGATAATTATTAGTATTTCCCTCTCGTCAATTTATGAATAACATCAATTATTATCAATGTAAGTGCTCACAGAGAAGCCTACAAGCGTTGTCTGCAGACAGAGATAATAGCTTCTGTAGTAAAGTTAATAATTATACAAGCAGAGTGAGTATGTGAAAAGGGAAGATATCAAGGTTCTTCTTTTTGCGAAGGGGGAGGGGGTGGGGGTAAGCACGGAGACAAATCGCCGACTAGATTAATGAAATCTCAAGTCTGTTCTATAGTATTATGGTCGGATTAGACTTTAGAGGAATGCCAGAAAGGTAATTCAGTACATACATTCATACATACATACATACATACATACATACATACATACATACATACATACATACATACATACATACATACATACATACATACATACATACATACATACATACATACATACATACATACATACATACATACACACACACACACATACATACATACATACACACATACATACATACATACATACATACATACATACATACATACATACATACATACATACATACATACATACATACATACATACATACATACATACATACATACATACACACACACATACATACATACATACATACATACATACATACATACATACATACATACATACATACATACATACATACATACATACACACACACACATACATACATACATACATACATACATACATACATACATACATACAAAGTCATACATACATACATACATACATACATACATACATACATACATACATACATACACACACACACAAACATACATACATACATACATACATACATACATACATACATACATACATACATACATACATACATACATACATACATACATACATACATACATACATACATACATACATACATACATACATACATACATACATACATACATACATACATACATACATACATACATACATACATACATACATACATACATACATACATACATACATACATACATACATACATACATACATACATACATACATACATACATACATACATACATACATACATACATACATACATACATACATACATACATACATACATACATACATACATACATACATACATACATACATACATACATACATACATACATACATACATACATACATACATACATACATACATACATACATACATACATACATACATACATACATACATACATACATACATACATACATACATACATACATACATACATACATACATACAATACAATTCAATTCACTTTATTGCAACCAGAAAACAAGAAAACAATAAAAGTACAGAACATGCATGCATTGGCTACAAAGGGGGGCCCAAAAGGGATGGACATCCCGCTGGGAAGGGTCACCCAAGTAAAAAATCCCAAGAAAAATTAATCAAGATAGCTGAAAAGAAAGAGACTAAAACAAATTAGGTGATGACAGATTGCAGAAAAGCTTATATTGTCAAGAGCATGTAGAGAAACAAACTTAACTAAGTACTTAACTAAAATCTTAACTACACATGGTCATGTGCACTTCAAGTAGCTTTAGTGGAGGAGAGTAGAAGAACACGAAGTTTCTTTTTAAATACCTGCAGACTACTCGATTGACGAATGTCAAATGGTATTGTGTTCCATACTATTGTGTTCCATACATACATACATACTTACATACCCACACACTTACATGAAAACATACGTAAATAGACCTACAACATTCTACATGCATACATAAAGTTAACTCTAAAAATGCTATTCCGATTATTTTCATGGATATTATGTAACAGTCGACTAATTCACATCTGTATCGGCGCCACCTCTTCATCGCTTTAGACCGACTGGCATCTGGTCAGCTGCAACCAATAAAGTGGATGACTGATCACCTCAATAACATCATCATCATCAACAACAACATCAACAACAACATCATCAACAGCAACAACAACGCGATAGCAACAACAACAACAATATCATCAACAACAACAACAGCAACAACAACAGCAACAGCAACAACAACAACACGATATACTTCAGCAAGCCTTGAAGGAAGATGCGACGACAGATACTAAATAGCATCGGTTCTTACCTGTACCACACGCTACGTACGCTATCTCTAACTACCCCCCCCCCCCCCCTCACGCCCCATCTCGGATTCTGACCACCTCCCCTCCAACTGCGTCTGACATGCCGAGGGAAACCAAATGGACCGTATTAGTTAACTCATGCAGATATTAACGAGCGGACGGACAAACAGACAGACAGACGGACAGACAGACGAACAGACAGACAGACAGACGAACAAACAAACAGACGAACGTTGGCCGCTGGAGGGCGCTAACAGCAGAGCAGACGATGCACACCGGGTACAAGGAGATAACGACTTCCGGGCGGGAAAGTGTAAATCAGGTGTAAATCAGTCGAAGAAGCTGAATATTGCATGATAGTTATCGATGCGTGGTGTACAAAACAACCCCCGAACATGTGCAACATGTGTGTTGCTGGTTCTGCTTTAGATCGGCTGTGAAATAGACGAGTCCCGCCGACATCGGTGAGGCCATAGAAAAGTCGTAATTATGTCGCTTTTTCAGATCTATTCGGTATCTGCTGATTATTCATTGCAGGGCAAATGATGATCATGGTAATGCCTCCCAGATATTCTCCCGTGGCCTACTTTGTCCTGTATTGTGTTTTCGCTTTTCATAAAGCAGCCTAAATCTATTTCATCTTCTATAACTTCATCTTAGCACTCCGGTGCAGGAAGTGTACTAAGGTTGACTGTGAAAGTGAAACTAATGCGGCCTGCATGCCTTTAAAGGGTGTTTATAACTTAACTGCAAAGTCAATTATTCAGAAGGCTTCTTGCCAGTGGATTTTAAAACACTGTCGTTCTTCTATTCAATTGGAATTTAGAACGAGCTTCACTCTTTTGAATCTTGGTCTACTAAGGGTTGCTTTATTATGTCATCTTTTTCTGCTATTTTATTAATTCTATATCCGGTCTATTATTATAAACACAGGCTGTTGTCTTCTAGCCTTGCATGCTTCATATTGGAAGAAAGGTTATTTATGACATGGAAGTCTGTATATATAGGGAATGGCTGTATACATAATAAAAGTCGCACTTTTGCTGTTGTTGATAAACAGCGCCAGCGAACTCAAGAAGCCACGAAACATGTCCGTTTACATAATAATAGATTTACAACGAAACAAGACACTGCATTAGCCCACATTTTCCAAAATTGTCCAGAATTCTTCACAAGCGACGTGCAAACCTGTCTATTTTTATATACTACAAGGTGGGCAAAATTTTGTAATCTCCAACAAATTTTGCAGTTTTTTCCAACTTTCTGGATCGACTACATGTTATCCCCCATTTAGCCTCATTACCGTTAATTGTGTATAGTTTTATTATAATTATAGGGAATGCATTTAGCTTTTAAAAAGTCTCAGAACAAGTGTAAGATCTGGGTCGATTGCAGCTTCTGCAGGTGCTAAACGTGTCCTTGAAGTTTTCTCATCCTGTTCTATCGAAAGACTGATCATCTATATATATATATATAATTATATATATATATATATCTGCACTGGTCACTTGTATGTATATATATATATATATATATATATATATATATACGAACTAAGCAGACTGGTTTAATTGCATGCATTCTCCTGCTATGCAAGTATGCATGCAGTTGCTCAGAGTACTACTCACTCAATTGCATCAAGCTAAAAAAAACTATAAAGTTCTATGGTAGGTATATTATGGCCCAACAGTTTTGCCTATGTATGCTTATCCTACCAAAGTTCCTTCCTTGGATTTAGACAAACTTGTGGAGTAATTTGTACCTGTGAATCCACCATGCCGTGTGCAACTGACAGTATATTGCTATAAAGACGTGTAAGTTATAACTGCATATACATGTACACAGTTGTTCAATGATTTTATTTCAAATGACACGAGCTACTTTAGCGCTTACGTAAGCAATACTTGACTCAGTGACTCTTTAATACGTTGAACGCATTGCTTTTGAAAACTGCTTTGCATTCTACTAAAAAGAGGATTTTTGTAATGTTTCACTATATAAGTTCATGCACGGCAGATGTTAAAATTTGTCTTACAAATGTCAGACAAGCGTTCAGCTTTAGGGGTCTCGCCCATCTGAACCCTGACCAACCAACCATAATATAGTTCTGGGGAGGATTTATGGCTGGCGTGGTAGCGTGAGATTGTATATAATATACGGCCACCGTATATAGTCAGCATATAAGCTCTCGTCATATAGACTCTATACCGCGCTCGCGGTTGGCCATAAATCACCCTCTGCACTGGTCACTTGTATGACTGCCTTGGTTAAGCCTTGGCTACACAAAATGTCTGTAGCCGCCACTGCTAACTAGTGGAGACGATTGTCCCTCTTTCGACTGTCTAAAATTTGTTTGTTAAGGCTTATCCCGCAGTTAGCTGTTTGTGAGTCACCCTTATAGCGATATATTATATGGCCATGCAGTTGGCCACGTTACGGCGCCTTATAACGCATTAATGAATGAACGAATGAATTTGATGAATGACCAGTGGCGCAACTAGGGGGGTTCTGGGTGGTGCTTGAGCACCCCCCAGGCTAAAAAGGTGACCCACACACTTTTTCCAAATCCGATGAGTTTTTTGGGTGCGTGGGGGGGGGGGGGGTAGCCTAGGTAGGGGTCATTCTGTCTTTAAGATTACACAATCAAGCAAGTTCCTTTGGCACTCGCTACTTCGCAGCACCGGCGCTTACAATAATAATTCTGAGCACCCTTCAGGAAAATTTTCTGGTTGCGCCCCTGTGAAGGCTGTGAATGACTATCAATATTTGCGATTATAATTAGTGTTATTATTATTATTATTATTATTATTATTATTATTATTATTATTATTATTACTAGTAGTGGTAGTGGTAGTGCCATGGTAGCGGTAGCGGTAGCATCAGTAGCAGTAGCAGTACTGTAGCAGTAGTAGTAACATTATATCATTATTATCATTTACTATTATTATTAGTAGTAAAATTATTATTATCTTTATTATTACTATTATTATTAGTAGTAAAATTATTATTATCTTTATTACTACTATCATTATTTAACCTGCCAACCATTTTGTGTGTGTGACCTCTTTTAATTGTTGACCAGCCATGCATGACCCATTGTTGACCCACTGACCTGTATCCTGGAACTGACCCCAGCAGCGTTCTGTTTACTGACACATGACGACGCCGGAATCCTTCCATGGTTCTTGTTGCTGGTGGTCACATGTTGTTCATGGTTGACTGCAGCAGCACCAGCAGCAGCCACCGATGCATGACCGGCCGTTCCGAGTGAGCTGCTGCGGTAGAGGATGCGGGCGATCAAGCCGTACAGGATGCAGGTGACCAGCAGCGGAACGACGTAGAAGATGATGAGATCGGCCATGTAGTAAGTAAGATAGTGGCGACGTTCCAACCGGAAGTCGCAGCATTCTATGGTCGTGCCATCATCGAAGATCCTCAGCCGGACGGTGGTGAGACCGAGCCACGGTGCGCAGTAGACGAGACCGAACACCCAGAGGCAGCAGATGATGCGTCTCGCTCTGCTGATCGTGCACAGCGTCTGCGCCTTCATCGGATGACAAATGGCGATGTAACGTTCAACGGTGAAAGCTGTTATAGACAGGGACGACAAGTTGACGCCCAAGTATTGGCAGAAGACCATGACGGAGCATCCCCCGGCGCCAGACAACGACTGGTCGATGATGAGAAAGTTCTCGACGAGTGTCGGGAGTGGAGCGGAGACGAGCAGGATGACGTCAGCAACGGCCAAAGACACCAGATAGCAGTTGGTCGTTGTGCGCATGCTCCGTGACTTCCAGACGACGTAGACGACCATGAGGTTGCCTAGGAAACCGACGCAGAAGATGACGCTGACGAACGAGCAGCCGACGATCTTGTAGACGAGGCTGAAGTACTCTGGATAGCTGATGTTGTTCAGCTGGGGCGACGACGATGACAATGGTGGTGGAGGTGGTGGAGTGGAGATGGAGGAGGTCCCGTTCCATGGTGTGGACGTCGACGACTCCGTGGTTAACTGGACATCGGACTGGATGTAGTCCAGGTCGTCCATGATTATTGTCTTCGATTTCTCCTTTGTCTCGTTCTTTTCTTCTGTCAGTGTGAAAGCTGCAGTCGCTGCTGCTGCATCCATCGCGACATCTTGCAACAACGACGTTCTTCAGATGGATCTTAGTCTCTTAGACGATGTTCAATGTACGATAGCGGAGGCAGACTGAACCTATAGGAAAAGCATTCATACTATCACATGGACATCCGTTCTCTTTCTCTTTTTGTCTCTGTCTATCTGTCTCTGTCTGTCTGTCTCTCTCTTTCTCTGTCTGTCTCTCTGTCGCTCCCTCTTTCTCTGTCTGTCTCTCTGTCGCTGTCTCTTTCTCTGTGTGTCTCTCTGTCTCTCTCTCCTTTTCTCTGTCTGTCTCTTTTTCTCTGTCTGTCTCTCTCTCTGTCTGTCTCTCTGTGTCTGTCTACCTTTGTATCTGTCTGTCTCTGTCTCTGTCTCTGCCTATCTCTGTCGCAGTGTCGCTCACTTTTTTTATCGATCTCTATCGTTCTTTCTCTCGCACTCTCTATTTAAATGGCAATTGTTCTTTTAACTCGTTCCTCGCTCGTTCTTTCAGTTTTTCAATCGATCGGTTGATCACGTGGTCTGTCACCCGACCAAATGAGAAAAATCTGTCTCCGTTCCTTCCTGTCCGTCCGTCTTACTTTCCAATTGTAGTTCCGTAGATTACTTCTGTATTTGAGTAAAAAGTTTTTTTCTGCATGGACGCAGAAGATTTTCCTTCATTTGGAATGTTTTGTGCAATTGACAGCAGCAAAACCTAGAGATCTACATGTAGGCTATACCTGCCAATTTCCAGAACAATTGTTTGAAGAACTGAGAAACCAACTGACCCAACTGACTGACCAAATGACCGAGCAACTGAGTTACAAAAATGACCAACTGGCTAACAAAATGGCCGAACATATACTGGCAAATCAAATGACCGACTGACTGACCAAATGACCGGGAAACTGAGTTACAAAATGACCAACTATCTAAAACAAATGACCGAACATCTAGCAAATTAATTGACCAACCATGGCTGACCGAATGACCAAAAAACTGGCAAATTAAATGAGCGCCATGAGGCGACGTGAACGATGAGGAAAAACAGCAAAGCAGCAACCTGTCATTTAACTGAGACAAACGACACGACTTCTTGATCCTCCACCTCCGTCGTCCGTTCGCCTCTAATCCTCTTAGCATCTTACCTTCTTCTTCTTCTTGTCAAGTGATGATGCTATGTAGTTTCGCAACGCATCTGTCCGCCGTCAGAAGACCGTGTGGCTGCTGTGGCTGATGTGGCTGGTGCCATCATTTGGTCGATGGTCCAGCGAAGAACGAACGATGTTCTGCCATCATCTCTGCATGGATTGATCATCTAAGCAGAGTAGCAAGCAGCAGCAGCAGCAGCAGCAGCAACCCTTCTTCGCATGTGCCCTGCAGCAATGGGCAGCATATACGGAGGACGATTGTCTCATCTGCGTCTGGCGATTCCTGTGAGAGAATGCAGAGGCAGAGAGAGAGAGAGAGAGAGAGAGAGAGAGAGAGAAAGAGAGAGAGAGAGACAGAGAGGCAGAGAGACAGAGACAGAGACAGAGACAGAGACAGAGACAGAGACAGAGAGACAGAGAGACAGAGAGACAGAGAGAGAGAGAGCGATGGGCAGCGCTTTATCAGCAGCAGCCATAGAGTGTAATGGCCTCCTACCAGTTCGCATGCTTCAGCAGAGAAAAGGGAAAGGAGGACGAGGAGGAAGTGGAATAGGAGGAGGAGGGATAGAAAGAAGAAGGAGAAGAAGAAAGACATCGGGGAGGAGAGAGAGAGAGAGGAAGACGCTACCACCAGAAGTTGAACAATGACACGTCGTGCAAACACACATTTAGAGTCTTAAACAAATGCATCTGTCGACTACAATCGTTGTTAATGTGTCGGCTCTCTTCTGATCTCCTATCGGCGTGTTCAAAAGAAGAGGAAAATCACGAAACAAGCAAACAGACAACAATACATTAACACATGCAAACACTTATAGAAGTATGGCGAAATTTCTGTAGCTTAGCATCTCAATCATAGTGTTTAGTTTACACTCTTAAACAGCTCCTCCGACTTGAGATCAGCACTTGAGAACAGGGTGGCATACTATTAGATCTATAGCGCTTTAAGAAATTTTAGATTACGGTTTCGATAACATCAGAGAATTCTAGACCATGCCAAACCTAATGAGACAAAAATATGATCGGGACCAATTTCTATTATCTATAGACAAATACTTTGGATGTACAGGGTGTGACATAAAAAAGTAATTCCTACTTTTTATGGCCCACCCTGTAGATAAGGAGACAATATTTTTCTCCTCCGAGTTGAGGAGGATCCAGCCACTCGGATCCTTCTTCTCCATCTGGTTCTATATCTCGCCAGCGTCGTCCGTTTCAGCTTGAGAAATTTTAGCTTTGATTGTATGTACAATTGTACACTTGTTATCAAATCAAATCAAATCAAATCAGTTTATTCTGAGAATGAACAAGACAAACAAAACAAAACCAAGGTATACTGCAAAGAAAAATACTAGGCTACACAGTAGGCCCTACACATAAATAAAAATTAATGTTCGCAGGACACCTTGATAGTATAAACGGTGAACACTCAGAAAGGGTCATCCAGAAAGGGACAGGTCCCGCTAACCTGGATAACCCCTGAACGTGAAATGTAAGTCAAGATGGTGAGGTTAAAGATATAAACAGAAAATGGAATTTTTTTAAAAAGAAAATACCAGAAAAGAAATCAATGTGGCATAAAATCACATGATCAAAAAAAAAGCCTTTGGCAACAAGCCAAAAAAACAACAACATAAAAAATACAAACAAAAAAACAAAGCAAAACCAAAAAAATAAGCAACAAACATAAGTCAGTAATGGCAACCTGAGTCATTAAGCACATATAAGGTAGTATATAGTAATCATATCGAGGCAAAGGAACCAGAGGAAAAACACAATAAGCATCTTGGTAACTATATATTTGATAATTACTGAGCAGACCTATTACTAGTCGGGGAAAAAACCAGCATCGTAACTATACCAAGTACGACATACATGTAATTTATCATCATTGGTTATGCTACAATATAGCCAGGGGGTTAATTATCACAAAATAACCCAGTTAAACCCGTTATTGCCCCTTCAAGCTCTACCTACTCAGAGGCGCTCTCGAATACAGAGCAGACACTGCATCGGAGTTTCACACCGGAGCGCTGAGCAATTCTGAGTGAAGGACTTGCCCAGGGTCCTTACGCGGCGAGGTGGATTCGAACCTCGAACCTTCCGGCTCCAAGGCAACGACGCCACACTACACCACCGCGCCCCACGTGTTTAATCACGTCCCTCCATATCTTCCTCTGTTTCCTTGATTTTTCAGACATGCTTTGTTTCCGCACCTCCACCTAATTCAATTATTTGTCCAATTAATAAGAAAAAACAAAACAATTGTTTGTAGTAACAATTGTTTTTCTTACTTTATTCCCTTTGTTAGCCTACTTTATTCCCTTTTTATTTACTTTAATACTGTTGGGTTGGTGTCAGGAAGGGCATACGACCAGGCCATAACCCCCTCATAAATTCCTGGCTACGCCACTGTCAGTCCGACTACCATAGTATCTTCGTAAGATATACATGTCACTCTTGCTTTCTTCCGAATAATTTTTTTTTATTCTTATGTCTAAATATACACATTCTAGACGTGCCTAAAAGTGCAGACAGTATAATAATAGCCTGTGTATTATAGTCCCCTATATATAATTAAGCTTATATAGTAATAGTTCTGTAGAATTCATTCATTCATTCATTCGGACATTTATATAGCGCTCCTTCAGTAAAAGAAACTACTCAGAGGCGCTCGAATATTACGTCGCGTCAGTTACTTTTCATGGCAGTCGTTTTAATTGTAGCCTAACTCGAATAATACAATACCACTTCTTCTTCGCGTATGCTACTGCTCCAGGTCTTGTTGGAGCGTGGACCGGGATTCTGATGAATTCGGTCAGCTGGTGGCATCCTTAGTTTCCCCGAAGGTACTCACAGGGAGGGCGCGCCTGGCTTGACCCAGGCTTCGTGAACGCGGATGCCATCCTCCCCAATACCACTAATGCGGCACATCTTTGACATCTGCTGAGAATTACAAGTAGCCCTACTTCTATTATTCGTTTGTTTGTAAAATATCGAGTACTTGAGGCTCACATTTGAACACGTAAACCTGTCATTATCACGATACATGGACGGAACCCCATGGCAGTATTATGTGCGCACTGCACCACTATTAGTTTCCACAGTCCCCCGATACTGCGCAGATAATAATATATATTCAAACTATACAGATATCTGCCGCACCAGCCCTCGATGCTGTCCAACCACTCCCTATTTGGTCTTCCTATTCTTCTCACTCCGTCCATAATTATTCACAGCATCACACTTTTTATATTCCTGTTGTCATCCATTCTACATCTATAGTAATATAGATGACCAAACGGATTCAGTTTCCCTCTCATTATATTCTACATTATAGGTCTTATTTTAGACTTTCCGTACATCCCTATTTGTAACTTGGAACATTATGGGAGACGAGGCTATAATAATGAAGAAGCACGCTTTCTATATATAATTATACTGACTTTAAAGTCTTTAAGACGTGTTCACACATGTACATGTGCACTGCCTGTTCTATTCTCCACTGACTCCACATCTGGTGTTAATGCTGTCGGAGACTAATGTCAGCCATCAAAGGCAGACGAGGAAATATAATTATAGCTCTTTAAGCCATTAATCTATTTTGCCATCTTATAACTTTGCGCTAAATTAATTATATACTTAAATATAAAGCAGCAAAGAAATAAGCAGCAACAGCGACAATTATACTGACACTAATACTATAATAGCCTACTACTACTACTGAATATGGTTTGTCACTCAGGTTTTAATGAACGAAGATATAATTGTATAATTATAGGGTGTCTCGATAGGTCGTGAACGATTTTGAATGCAGACAAATATATGTTATACACAATATAATGTGGAAAGTTTTATACTGGCGGATAGGTTATTCAAATGAAAATGTTCATATAAAAAATTAGATCACTAGCTCACTTAATAAAATTGTAGCGCCAATATCCGTGACGTCATCAAATTCGTGCCAAGAAACGTCAAGTTAAGCCGCAAACAATATTGTACGACCATCATTGTTAATCCACACATAATTAATTAATACAAATTAGCATTTAGTATCTAATAATGTTTCCTTTACTCTTTATTACAGCCTCAAGTCGATTAGTCATCGAGAAAATAGATTTTTCAGAGTTGTCAGAGGTAGGCCTATTGATGTCCATGCCTTACAAAGCCGACGTTTTAAGGTGTACAGTGTCTGGGTTCGGGTTCGGCATAAACAGTAATGTTGGATTAACAAAACCTCATATCATTCCAAATAAAACTTCAGTCACTTCGACTTATTACATCGATGAGATAGGCCTACGGTACAGGAGAAAGAGGTCAAACCCGCATTCCAGCGAAGTGCAGTCTGCGCTCAGTTCACAGCCACAAAAATTTTCGTAATAAAGGCGAAGGATTATTTCAACAAGACGGTGCACGTGCACACACATCAAAGGCATCAGTCGAATGGTTGAACAAGAATATCAATGGATAATCTACATCTCACCGAGGGACTGGCCGCCTAATTCGCCGGATTTGTCACCAATGGAAAATGTTTGGAGTATTATGGCGGCAACTGTTTATGCCGATCCCGAACCCCAAACGACCTTAAAACGTCGGCTTTGTAGGGCATGGACATCAATAGGCCTACCTCTGACAACTCTGAAAAATCTATTTTCTCGATGACTAATCGACTTGAGGCTGTAATAAAGAGTAAAGGAAACATTATTAAATACTAAATGCTAATTTGTGTTAATTAATTAAGTGTTGATTGACAATGATGGTCGTACAATATTGTTTGCGGCTTAATTTGACGTTTACTTGGCACGAATTTGATGACGTCACGGATATTGGCGCTACAATTTTATTAAGTGAGCTAGTGATCTAATTTTTTTATATGAACATTTTCATTTGAATAACCTATCCGCCAGTATAAAACTTTCCACATTATATTGTGTATAACATATATTTGTCTGCATTCAAAATCGTTCACGACCTATCGAGACACCCTATATTTATTATTCCAATAGTACGACATTTGTATGGCGTCATATCTCAGCAGAAGCCGAAGTGAAAGGCGCTGTATATATATATTTATATATATATATATATGTGTGTGTGTGTGTGTGTGTGTGTGTGTGTGTGTGAATTACAAATCAATGGCAGCCACACGATATTTTAAGAAGATAAGTGTTCGGTTACAATAATTTGAATGTCTTTGGAGATGGCTCATTGAAGGTCGTATACAGCTGACGTTTTTTCCAGTTGTCTGCCAGACTGCCAACCGAATGCGACAGGAAAGAAGAGAAGTGTCAATCACAATCCCGTGCATGGGTGCTGTCTGCCACATTGATGTCTCTGCATCTGCTCTTGACCTTCCCGTAACAATACCGACGCAAGAGAAATGTTTAATTAGCCATTGTGGCAAGATAAGTGTTTTCGAGATGTGATTATTATGGTCCTTTCCGGATCACTCAGGGGCCGGATTAAGAAATGTGGGGGCCCTGTTCGGGAAATTTTTTGCGGATATTCAGCCCAAAATTCTGATGACTTTTTTAGTCGTTTGGTCGAAATTTTCGTAGAATATAGCCTACCTATAGGCCTTTTTCCCTACCAAAAATAGCTGGCGAGCTTTTTTTAGTCGTTTGATCAAAATTTGCTCAAAATATACAAATTTTTCTTGAAATTTTTTGTTTTCGCATGTGTGGAGGCCTCTTAAAGTGTGGGGCCCCTGTTCGGCCGAACATGTTGAACATGCCTTAATCCGGCCCTGGATCACGGTTGTGATTGATGTAGGATCGATTATTTCTGGTGGTGGTGTGTTAATTCTGAATCTCGTTTCAATGCTAGGCATTGCTAACTTTTACTTTTTTTTATTTGTCACCGAATATACAGGGTGCGCCAAAAAAAAGACCCCCCCTAGGTTTTTTGCCAATATCTTGACCAAAAGTAAGAATTTTGAAATGAAATTTTACAGTCGTATAGACAATTCATATTTACACATGATGGCCTGATTTCATCAAAATATTTCAAACAGAACAAAGGTTATGCCACCTTTAGGGAGGTCACCCACCGTTTTTTGACGATTCAAAAACGAAACGCAACGAAAGCGAGGTTTTTTGCCAATATCTTGGCCAGAAGTAAGAATTTGTAATTGAAATTTTACAGGCTTACGGACAATTCATATCTACACATTATGGCCAAATTGCATCAAAATATGTCAAACGGAACAGAAGTTATGCCACTTTTACGGAGGCCACCCACCGTTTTTGACGAATCAAACACGTAACGCAACAAAAAGTAACAAAAACGTGATTTTATTAAGTCTCATCTCAAATAACTGTTGCCATATGAACTTGGTAGTGCTTCCCAACTTGTGTTCAATGTGCCCACCACCCGTGCCAAAACTTAGTTTGAGTCTCTATGCAGAGTTCTTGATGGACATGTTGATTATCTGACAGATGCCTTATTATTTCTTATTTTAAGAATTTGATTGTCATCTTGCTAAGTGACTTCTCAGTGACGTGCAGCTATGCTGGTACCCTGTTTCTTTTTTAAATTGTAATAATAATGATCATCTGTCAATATCAAGGCTATTTGATAATAATTATTTGATATGAGACTTAATAAAATCGTGTTTTTGCTACGTTACGTCTCTGAATAGTCAAAAATTGGGGGGTGGCCTCACCAAAAGGGGTATAACTTTTGTTGTTTTGGAAATATTTCGATGAAATCTGACCATCATATGCAGATATGAATTGTCTTGAAGCCTGTAAAATTTCATTTTGATACTCTTACTTTTGGCCAAGATATTGGTCAGAATAATTAGATTAAATTTTTATTACTTTTTGTTGCGTCGCGTTTTTGAATCGTCAAAAAACGGTGGGTGGCCTCAGTAAAAGTGGCATAACTTTTGTTCTGTTTGAACTATTTTTATAAAATCTGGCCATCATGTGTAAATATGAATTCTCTTTAAGACAGTAAAATTTCATCTCAAAATTCTTACTTTTGGTTAAGATATTGGCAAAAATCTTAGGGGGGTCTTTTTTTTTGGCGCACCCTGTATATATATATATATATATCAGCTGATTCTTTGCATTTCGTTTACATTGTGGAATATCAGTTTCTTTTTTCTGTAGAAGATAGTAGGCTACATACCTGTCCTACCATCAGTTTTCGATTTGGTTTTGATTAAGCGCCTGCATGTGAAAAGGCTAGTTTTCGCGTCTTCGTTTTTGTAGAATGCCGTCCACATTACATTGTGTGGTGGTGTAGTGAGTATGTTCGTTGCCTTGCAGCCGGAAGGTTGCAGGTTCGAATCCACCTCACGCCGCCGTGTAGGGACCTTAATCAAGTCCCTCACTCGCATGCAATTGCTCAGCGCTTCGGCGTGAAACTCCGACGCAGTGTCCGGGCTGTTATCGTGAGCGCCTCTAAGTAGTGAGCTTGAAGGAGCGTTATATAGGCATAAATGTTGAAATAAAGAAATAAATAGATCTAAATAAATGCCAAGCAATAGGCCTATGATATATTATATCATATATATATATATATATATTAGGGTGGAGTGAAAAAACCGAAAATTGGAATTCCGAAAAGTAATGGCAACCAAAAGTTGCCCAATGACATGGGGTCAAAAAATGTGTAAAAAGTTTTTAAAAATATTAATGTCTTCAGCCCCCATAAGTGGGCCAAAGTTCCGAAAAATTGCATTTTTTAACGAAAATTGCCGGTTTTATCATGAAATATTCTTAGTGCAAAATAACGAACTGCCATTCATTACACCGTTGGAAAGAGCTCTGAAAACTGAACAAAATGATGTATTCATTTACAGAATAGTTCCATATTTGTAGAAGATATTAACTTTTTAACCATACCCCCTCTTCGCGACATGTCGCGAAACCTAAAACAGTAAAACACTAATAACTTTTTTATCCTTTGAGATATTTCAATGCGTAAAATGTCATTCGATTCTGTTTAGGACCCTCTTTCAAATGGTGTATTGTAAGGTGAGATTGCATATTGTTTGTCTGACATTATTGGGATGGTATCTAATATGCACCTTGGCTGAAAGCACTTCCAAAGACTTTCATGGAAATCGTATTGCCGTCACAGTAGGGCAAAGTCACAAATGTCAGAATTTGTCTCATATACTGGCATGAATCATTGACCATCAGCAAGTAATCATGCTCTTTTTTAAAAAAATCCGATCCACTGTGTCTTAGAGGGACAGTAGTGCGTTACAGTCCTATAGTTAATTTTGATTTCAAATATCAGTTTCAGTTCTCGCGATCTTAATGGCGTCCGGACAAACTCATCTCTGTTGTCTGCACCTCAGCTACGGCTGCAATAGCTTCATTCACACTTTTAAGACACGTTTCAAAAATACTCTAACCTGGACATTAAAACTGTCAAACTATCGAGCCTGACCGGTAACATGAAATTGGAGCTGTTCTGTCCTTTGGCTGTGTTGGAACAGATTGTTGGAACAGCAACCCTCCAGCTATGAAAGTCAATTAATTCTACATTATTTGTTGAGTTAAGATTCTGAGGCAGAACATGGAAGCACTGCACAGACAACTTTCTATCTTGTTTTCAGCTATTGACATTCTCCTCAGACCAAGTTCTTTCATAGGAGTAGCCTATACACCGCATTGGGATGATATCTATTATGCACCCTGACTGAAAGCGCTTCCAAATACTACAGTCACTCTATTAGCCTAATATACCGCGTACAGGCTATTCGGGTGGCATCTAATATGCACCCTCACTGAAAGCAATGCCAAAGACTTTAAAGGAAGTCGTATTGCCGTCGCAGTAGGGTAATGTCACAAAATGTCAGACATTAGTCTCACATACTGGCATGCATAATTGATTATCAGCAAACAATCATGTTCGCTTAAAATTGTTTCTAACCACTGTGTCTTAGAGTGACTGTAGTCTTTGCAAGTGCTTTCAGTCAGGGACCTCAGGGTGCATAATAGATATCATCCCAATACGGTGTATAGGCTACTCCTATGAAAAAACTTGGTCTGAGGAGAATGTCAATAGCTGAAAACAAGATAGAAAGTTGTCTGTGCAGTGCTTCCATGTTCTGCCTCAGAATCTTAACTCAACAAATAATGTAGAATTAATTGACTTTCATAGCTGGAGGGTTGCTGTTCCAACAATCTGTTCCAACACAGCCAAAGGACAGAACAGCTCCAATTTCATGTTACCGGTCAGGCTCGATAGTTTGACAGTTTTAATGTCCAGGTTAGAGTATTTTTGAAACGTGTCTTAAAAGTGTGAATGAAGCTATTGCAGCCGTAGCTGAGGTGCAGACAACAGAGATGAGTCTGTCCGGACGCCATTAAGATCGCGAGAACTGAAACTGATATTTGAAATCAAAATTAACTATAGGACTGTAACGCACTACTGTCCCTCTAAGACACAGTGGATCGGATTTTTTTTTAAAAGAGCATGATTACTTGCTGATGGTCAATGATTCATGCCAGTATATGAGACAAATTCTGACATTTGTGACTTTGCCCTACTGTGACGGCAATACGATTTCCATGAAAGTCTTTGGAAGTGCTTTCAGCCAAGGTGCATATTAGATACCATCCCAATAATGTCAGACAAACAATATGCAATCTCACCTTACAATACACCATTTGAAAGAGGGTCCTAAACAGAATCGAATGACATTTTACGCATTGAAATATCTCAAAGGATAAAAAAGTTATTAGTGTTTTACTGTTTTAGGTTTCGCGACATGTCGCGAAGAGGGGGTATGGTTAAAAAGTTAATATCTTCTACAAATATGGAACTATTCTGTAAATGAATACATCATTTTGTTCAGTTTTCAGAGCTCTTTCCAACGGTGTAATGAATGGCAGTTAGTTATTTTGCACTAAGAATATTTCATGATAAAACCGGCAATTTTCGTTAAAAAATGCAATTTTTCGGAACTTTGGCCCACTTATGGGGGCTGAAGACATTAATATTTTTAAAAACTTTTTACACATTTTTTGACCCCATGTCATTGGGCAACATTTGGTTGCCATTACTTTTCGGAATTCCAATTTTCGGTTTTTTCACTCCACCCTAATATATATATATTCGTTTAATGATAAAAAAAACATGTTGACAAGACTGCAACTCAGTTACAACAAAAGGTTAGGTTAAGTTTTTACGAGTTTCACAAGCGCTCGTCGAAAAAGCTATTTATGTATCGCCATGCAGCATTGCAGGTGTCTCCTCTATATTTAGCGTCGTGCATTGCTAGATCGATCAGATTTAATTCATTGTCGGAACGAATTTGATTGCATTCCTTTTGCCCGTCATGCACATCGTCTTGCATGATTGAATAATAATGCATAATCGAATGACCGATCAAAAAAACGAATAAACGAAAGAAAGAAGTCAGGAACGAGTAGCTAGCCTAAACGAACGAATTATTCTATGCCGATGTTTAAAATCCAATTGCTTTGAAGAGATTTTTTTTTTGACAGGTGCAGGTCTGTGTCTCTGGTTTTGAATTTACTTCTGACAGAAGCCTTTGGAAATAGCATGACATTTTGAAAGGAAAATTACTATCACATAAAACACACACGCGCGCATTTCTGAAATGTGAAGTCTTTTTGACAGAAATGCAGCCTTTAGTTTAGACTTTAGACGCTACTGTGACAGATCACGTAATGATAAAATTTATATTTTTAGAATTGCTTATTTGAATAGTAGGCTACGATCAAACAGCCTAGGCCTACACATTATTTTGCTCAGTTAGCAAAACTCTCATAAAATTGAGTCTTTAGAATCTGAATAAAAAGCTGTAAGTATAATAGTTCACTGGTAAAACAGCATGACGTTTTTCTTAAGAACGTCCCCAGACTTCACACAGCTAGCAATAATAACCCGCTGTTTTACTCGTACAGAAAACACGCAACTGTAGCATGGCGTGTAGGCCTAATAATGCGCTGCGTCACCTTCTAAACTTTCTAACTTCTGAGACGAGAATGATGATATATAGGTTTAAATTCTTGGTTGCCTAGAAACGAGGTGAACAGGTCTACTGTAGACCTATGGCTTTTTCGTTCATCTTTGAACAGGTCTACTGTAGACCTATGGCTTTTTCGTTCATCTTTTCCTAATTAGTGCCGCCTATTAGCGTTGCCTATATAATATAAACGACCGCTGTTAGATTAACTGTGTCTTGCATGTACACCGTGAACCGTAAGAAAAACATCAGAGGAAGAAGAAAAAGGAGAAGTCGACAAGATGTATACGCCACTCGCCGCTGAGAGAAAAATTCTTTGATCAACAACTCTAGTTTCTGGTCAATTTTTACACGTTATCTGAACAAGCTCTTAAAATTATTGTGTCTCTTTGCGGTAGACATGCACCACAACATGTCTATAGAGCGTGGGTTCATTAGAGGATAACTATACTATGCCCAGAATCTATTCATATTCCTCGAAAATATGCGAATGGCAGACGACGAACTGTCTATAATAGACACTAATAGCTTTCCCGTATCTGAACATTTGCAGAGGGTGATCTAACAGTTCCTAACAACTGCAATTACAATTATCTGATACTCAGCATTTTTTATCAGCATCTTAGCCACATTGGGAGCTGGTGCAGTCAGACATTATTTTGGCGGCGTCATGCTAGTACAACAAAGGTATCATGAATCACGATGTGAGGATGTATTTCTTGACTTATAACACAACATCATGTATTATACGGTCGGTGTGTTGAGCGTCGAAAGACGACTAAGTTATTTGATGCGTGGCTTCTTCACAGGCAACTATACGGTAAAGAAAGACAGGTGTAGACCGCACAATGTATTACGGTACTATAGCTTATGATTACGCAAATAAAAAGAAAATGCAGGAGAGAGCAGAGGAAGAGGGACAATAGAGGAAAGGAGAGCAGAGGAGCGGACAACCGAGCAGGGCAGAGGAGAGGAAAGTATAGCAGAGCAGTGAGTGCAGAGCAGACCATATAGCATGCAGACCAGGGCAGACAGTGCAGCAGAAAGTAGAGGAGAACAAAGAAGAACAGAGGAGAGCAGAGCAGAGCAGAGTAACCCAAAGCAGAACTGCAGCGCAGGATGAATTAAAGCAATTAAAGCAGATGAGATCAGATATAAGAGCACAACAGAGAAGAGGAGAGCACAACAGGGCAGAGGAGAGCAGAACAGAAAAGAACACAGGAGAGTAGTCAAAAGCACAACCGGGCATAGCTCGGAGGGCAGAATACACGTCGTATATCTATAGAAAAGAACAGAGCAAGTCAGAGAAGAGCAGAGAAGAGCAGCAAAGGGCACAGCAGGCCAGAGGAGAGCAGAGCATTGGAGAGCAGAACACAGCAGAGAAGCTGCAGAGCAGCCCAAGACGGAGCTGAGGAGAGCATAATTATATTATATGGAAGCGTGACGTTCTCTGAACGCCACTGGATTCTGGTAGATGTGAATTGTGAATTATAGTGGATGAATCTAAAAAATCGAGATCTGTGTGATATGTTGCTGGTGGGTCGTTGGTGTCTGTTCTGACTGTTCAGCTGCAGGTGATCTCTGTCTATAACCTGAATATGCTATTGCTCGCAACTGCCTCAAGTGCATGGGCGGAAACCTGGGCGGAGACTTTGGGGGACGAACGAGTGGCCGAAAGAAAGACGTGAGATTTTTTTAGTCATCTTGCCGAAAAGTCAAGAAAATTTTCCATTTTCACCGCCAAAAAAGTTGATGACCTTTTTTTAGTCTTGACGCTCAACGATTGGGGGGGGGGGGAACAAATGCATGGGCCGTCCCCCCAACACCCCCGTTGGGGGACCGTCCGCCCTGTCCCCCCTAGGTTTCCGCCCATGCTCAAGTGAATAATATAATCTGCGATGGGCATATCTGCTCTGCTGCTGTTAATCAACTTATCCTCCTTCTCATCCAACCGAAGAATGTCCTGAAGGGTTGATTCCATGCAGCAGGAGATTGAGTTGATAAGCAGGTCAAGGATTACTTCAACGACTTCTTCTTGTCTTCTTCTCGCCTCAGCAGTCTTAACAATCTCAACAGTCTCACCCAAGGGCAATATTAGCATTGATTCTGACTGACTGACTTCAAAAAATAATTAGCGACAACACTGTGCAAGTTTCCGTGGGCGCCATGTCAAGGTTGCATTTGTTACATGCATGGGGGTCTCCTCTCGTATGTAGACCCAATTTTCTGCTATAAAATTAATTAGATCAAATCGACGACTTCCGCTACTGTTTGCACTCTACCAGTGCCAGACCCAAGTCTGGATTAAGTAGGAGGGCGACACTATATACATCTTTGGAATGGCAGTGTCGTTAGACCGCAACAGGGTCGACGACTTTCCTTTGAAAAGTAGGCTTTGGCAACATATATATGGCAATCTGTTCATGTACAGTTGTACACGATCCATTGCTATGAACGATGTGCACTGTTGTGAAGCGATTGGAATAGTCTAAAGTCTTTGGTTTTGTCAATTCTTGAGCCCAAACTTGAGAGCTATAGAAAGTGGTACACATCATATACCGCTTTATTATTCAAATCTCTATTGTCAACTTGTGACACATCTGCACCAGGGAGACATTTTAGAGCATTTATTTTTCCAAATCCAGGAGCAGCCCCTTCCGCGATAGATGCATAATTATATAGGGCTCCCCAGTTTAGGTATACCCAAGAGGCGCCATGCACCGCCTGCAGTTTATACTGCGATATGCGTTATAAGTTCACATAAATAGACACATGACTAGTTTACTACATAGTCTTTATAGGGTTTATGCTTCAATATGCAGCTATGTATTTTTAAATGAATTTATAGGTTTATATATATTATGCGCATAATTATAGGTCCTGTATATAAAATGCATTTAGGTATATTTTTTACATAATCGAAAACACTGCTGCATACGTATAGATAGTATACATCATTACAGAAATTTATTTCTTTGATGCTCTGTCCAATTATTTATAGTTGACTTTTGGACCGCAGCGAAATATTTTTAAAAAGCAGACGACGACGACGACGAAGACGACGAAGGCGCGTTCCTCGTGTTCTTCTTCTTCGTCCTGCAGTCTGATTTATATAGCGCCACGCTAAATACCTCCGGCTTATATATAGCTGTGCAGCTTCTATACACGGAGACAAATTTGGCGTCCAGCGGACACACGGAGTCCATGTCGTGGTTTCTGAGATGTGTGTGTGTGTGTGTGTGTGTGTGTGTGGGAGGGGGTAATAGATGGATGGCATCTGGGAGGAGGAATGAGTCTCTGAAGGGAGCTGCGGCGGAAATAGAAGTAGCACTAATGGCGGCGGTCGCGAGATTTCCCGCGAGATTAACCGAAACGGAAGTCGACCGCTGCAACGACCGAGATAGAAAAAAGAAACCAAATAAAAGAGACCATCGAAATGGTTCTTGTGCTGCAGTGTGTTGTATCACTTGTATGTAGCCTATTAGTGGCGCTTCGAATCTTGTTCAATCCACCTGCAGTGTATAGTTTGCTTAACCTGACATGTAACCAGCCCTATACTTGTACACTATAATACAGACCCACACTTGGGAGCAGCAAATATACTGAAGCATGCAGTACATAGCCTAAACCCTACAGTTGTCTGGAAATGGTAATTTCTGTATAATTTTATATAGTCCTACTATAGGACCGTATACATGCTCTGCGGCATGGTGTCAGATGCTATTACATAAAATAGGCACCGTACCTGGTAGGGCAGTTATGAGTAGAACCTAGAATCCTAGATGACATTTAATCGCTATAACGGAAGGGACACAAGGAGAGAAGTCGGTACCAACCGAGATAAAATGAAGGCTTATACGTGTATGGTTTTGTATGGTCAAGTGATTTATTATTTACGATACTTTAATGCAGCCAATTGGTTTGAATAATGTATCTACAATTCTACATGTATTGCAATATAATATGTATGCGTAGAATTATTATTTCTGTCGATATTACGTAAGAAGCATCGTTGTAGGAATTTGACATGGCAATAGATAAATATCTGTAGGATGGCTACTGAGGCGAAAAGAGATGATGGTGATGACGATGACAACGATGATGACGACGATGAAGATTACGACGACAACGATGACGATGATGATGATGACGATGACGACGATAACGACAACGACAATGATGGCTATACAAACAGAAACAGAAAGAGATATTCACAAAGAAGATATTGCGGACACAAAGATTCAGACTGTTTAAGACTTGTTTAATAAAATAATGTGCGAGGTAGCCTATAATATATATTAGTATTATAATAATTATGTGAGTGTACCGTATAAATTATGCTTGCCTGTGTCTGCTCGAGCATGTGTGTACAATGTATGTACCTGTAAGACAAACATAATAATAGGCCTACTAATAATATTGAACCAACGTGAAAAGGGTTTTTTAACGTGCAGTTGTACACAAAATGTGCCGTTCTAAATGGATCTGTGCAGTTGTAAAAGCACTTTTGTACAGTTGAAACAAGCAAAAAATGGTCATCCTCCGATTGGAAGCAATTTCCCATGGAGGATGGGAAAGAAAAGAAAGGGTTGTGCAGTTCTAAAAATCTTTAAAAACAGCTCTGAACGTGAATGCTTAAGCCATAGGCGTAGGGGACATTTCAGCGTTGGGGGGGGCAAAAAATAGATTTTTGCCCGAAATTTTTTTTGTCATCCGGCCGAAATCTTAAGAAAAATTTTCGTTACGTTTGCCCGAAAATTCTGACGACCTTTTTTAGTCATCCGGCCGAAATCTTCTGAAATTTCGGGTTTCTTTTTGCCCCAAAGGTCTGGCGACCATTTTTTGTTCGGGCAAATCTGATTTTTCGGGCAAGAAGAACCGAAAAAATAGAAAAAGTGAACAAAATTTAAAACTTTTTTATTTTTTCTGGTCTGCTTGCCCGAAAAATCAGACTTGCCCGAAATTTGGGGGGGCATTTGCCCCCCCCTGGACCCCCGTCTCCTACGCCTATGGCTTAAGCTTCTATAGAGAAGGGGACAATCTGTATACATTGAATTTTCTGCTCAATCTTTGTCACGCTCTTTCAAATGGACAGCTTCGTGACTCTGCTATACGTTATACGTGATGGCAGACGTTAATGGGATTACCAATCCGAGTCCAATCGACCAATCTACGTAGAAAGCCGATTTTTTTTCGATGCAGCGTGTAAATGGCTGCGGAGGAGGAGGAGGAGAAGACACCAAAAAAGCGAAGCCAACGAACCAATTAAAAGCTTAATCGAATGAAGAAAGTCTATTAACGGTGACAGCGAATGAATTAAAGCCAAGCATAGAGAAAAGATAAATAGAGGACGGTGAGATGAAGAGGAAGACGAGATAGATGGACAGATGATATATGGCACATTCGAAAACGTCGGACAGGTTGAGTAATTGAGAGAAGCGAATGAAAGGAGACGCACGCATACATGCAGACCGACCGACCGACACATAGATGTCAGTGAGATGACTCTGTGAACGACGACTACAGTTTCTGCAGCTAACTATCATTGTCAGAAGTCGCCATAGCGGACATCCGTTATAGACGGAGGGCCGTGTCTCCCCCGAGTATTATAAAGACCCCCCTTGATCCGCTTCCTTCCTAGAATTCCTTCTCCGACAATCCTCTCTCTGTCTCTCTCCTCTCACTTTATCTTTCACTCTGTCTCTCTCTGTCTCTCTCTCTCTGTGTGTCTGCTTATCTCTTTCTCTATCTCTCTGTCAGTCTGTCTGTCTGTCTGTCTGTATGTCTGTCTCTGTCTCTGTATCTGTCTCTGTCTCTGTCTGTCTGTCTGTCTGTCTGTCTGTCTGTCTGTCTGTCTGTCTGTCTGTCTGTCTGTCTGTCTGTCTGTCTCTCTTTCTCATCTTAAAGATGGAATTTTTTGACCGCGCTGGGGTTGGGAGTGCTTTTGAATAGTGCTCTTGAAGAGGCGCTTCGTAAGACCTCGTAAGTGATTGCATGCGTTAAACATCTGGACGAGGACTGAATTTGAACTCTATATGCATCCCGTATGACTCTATTGTTATGTCCGGACTGTCCAGTAAGACTCTATATTGTAATTGCTCGTGTTCTGAGTATATCCATGCAGTAAGACTACATTGTCGGTGTTCAAGTTCAGGATATTCGGTCAGGATTTGTTGTTAGTGATGTTCAAGTCTTGGATATAGCATACTTTGTGGCTGGTTAGTGTCACGTCATGAGATGTGCATGAACAAGCGCATGAGCAATTTTCATGAGGCTTAGATCAATATAATTATGTAGGCTATCATGTGCGTCAGAAATTTGTAACTTTATGACGACAAAGAACAGGCATAAAAAGTACAGAACAGGTTGTATTCTGAGAACATGTGCCGACTAGATCCATAGACCCTTCGCCATAGCCTACCTACCGTATAATTATGTTGCTCTTACCTACTAATAGGCTATAACTGCATGGTGTAATTAAACAGATGTATAGCAAACTATATGTAGCCACGTGGATGTAACTAAATAGATGAAACCATATAGACGCATCTAAACTCTAATTAGATTCGACTAAAATTTAATAAAGATGTAACTAACAATAGATGTAACTAACAATAGATGTAACTAACTAGATGTAATTAAATAGATGTAGCTAGATTATAGAAGCATCGAAACAGACGAAACTAAACAGATGTACCAGTACACGATCAATGACCAACAGACATCCGCTTTCTGAATAAAATATTATGCCGAGTCACATAATTATAGACCCGTTGCTTTTTTGACTGCTGATCATATAAAATGTCAGGTGAATAATTATTATACAGCATCAAATGCAGACTATAATCACTGTTTTCAGTCGCAAAAATTATCTCCCTTTACGCTCTACTATGTTAATTAACATTTACTGCACTTTTATTTGCGTCATTACAATTTGGTAAGGATTAATGACTACATGCTGATTGTGGCTGATCCTGAATTTGGACCCATCCTGTCATCCCCCGTAGGCTACATTTAAAAGCTTGATCTGATTTATTCAGCTATAGGCCTATATCTATAGAGTATAGACCATAGTTAGGAACTTGGACTTATCAAACTCAGACTGCATCAAAACAAGGTTGACGAATGATTTTATTATTCGTCTGCATAACGAGTATGCATCGCCTACGCTCCAATGTTGTTGAGTCTACATTTTATGCTATAGGCCGGAACTATAACATTGTAAATGAAAGCAACAAAGTGCGGAAGTATTATACTTAGAAAAAAGCAAGTAGGCCTAATAGCCTAGATAATAGACAATAAATATTGTTTATTGTCTTCGTTATCTGGCAAATATGTCGATAAAGCACCGAATGATGACAGGAATCTTAACGTAATTGGTACCAATGATGATGTACAAGGAACACAATATTTTCATCACTAGATCTATATATAGGAAGCAGGCAGGCGATATCATTAGGCCTACCACACACACTTCTACGCACATACGCACATCTCAAGGCCGTAGCCAGGATTTTATTTCGGGAGGTGTTTTCAGTGGCGGCCAGGATTTCAGTTTCGGGGAGGCTGAATTTCCTGAAAATTTCCATTTTTATCGACTAAATTTTCTGATGACTTTTTTTTTAGTCATCCGGTCAAAATCTTGGAAATTTTACATTTTCGCCGTGCAAATTTCTGATGACCTTTTTTAGTCGTCAACTTCAATTTTTCAGATCGAAATTTAATCTATTACTTCGTTTCGAGGGGTTTTTCTTGGCTTTTTCCATGCTTTTTTGCATCACGAACTAAAAATTGCAATAGATTTTTTTCTGCATTTTCCATTTCGGGGGGTGTTCAAACACCAAAAACACCCCCCCCTGTCTACGGCCTTGACACATCTACACAAACGAGCATACACGCCTACATTGTACACAGTGACACATGCACACACACACAAAATATATAGATCTATCTACTCTTTGATTGTTCACCGTTACTCGTTCATTTCACACTCATTCACCTCTACTCCACTCACTGCTCGCTTACTGGTTTATTCGCTTACTCACTCACTCATCAGTCACTTACTCACTCACTCGCTCGCTGGTACACTCGGACGCTCTCTTGCTCACAAACTCATTTGCTCACCCACTCACTCGTTCGCATTTTCCCTCACTTACTCGTTCTCCTTCACTCGCTCTTTCTCTCTTGTTCAACCCTCACCCACTCACTCACTCACTCTCCTTCTCTCTCTCTCTCTCTCTCTCTCTCTCTCTCTCTCTCTCTCTCTCTCTCTCTTTCTTGTTCAACCCTCACTCACTCTCACTCACTCACTCTAACTCACTCTCACTCACTCACTCACTTATGCGACGAATGTGCATTGACATATCATGCCGGACATGTATTGCATCATTTGCATGTAGGTTGACCGGATGTACATTTCTTCGCCAGTCGACTTGACATGTGTCGTTCAATGTCTGCATGTCTGTCCATTGGTCTGGCGACATCTTCTAATATATACATGTATATATATATATATACGTGTGTGTATATATATTTTATGAGTGTATACATTGTAGGATATGTATAGGCTATATATATATAAAATACATATGCCGGCTGTCTGTCTTTAGCATGTGTTCATATCTGCTGCGTCGTCCATTTTGCTGCACCCCATTTCCCCCATTTCTTTCATTTCCCCCATTCTTCTATAAGAGGAACATAAAAAATCGGTCGAGCGATCCAGAGCGACACCGCAATGGGCAGAGCTATGTGACCTCCAAGTCAACCCCGTCCAAACAATGCTCCACGGAGCCTCTGTCATCCCCCCCCCCCCCAACACACACACAGTTCAAATCAACCCCCTCCCGTTCTTAGTATCCTCTCTAAAGACCCCGTCATCTTATACATGTAAGTCACAATTTTGCCGCTTCAAATGAATTGATGTCTGCCATACCTCTGTCTTTGTCTCTCTCTTTCCTTCCTCTCTCTATGCATATATATCTCTTTCTGTGCCTATCTGTGTGTGTCTCTCTGTCTATCTATGTCTCTCTTTGTCTCTCTCTGTCTGTGTCTGTGTGTGTGTTTGTCTGTCTGTTTGTCTGTCTGTCTGTCTGTCTGTCTGTCTGTCTGTCTGACTGTCACAGGCTGTCTGTATCTCTCTCAGCAGGCACAGTCTAAGCAGCAGTTGAAGACCGATTCCATTGTTTACACTTAGGCCTACAAAGCCCTACATGTACGTCTTCTGTTAGTTTGTCAGTTTGTCTATTTTTTAATCGAACGCTATTTTCTTGCGATTCCATTGAATAAAATTTCTGCATCATCTCTCACCCAGTTACCGTAGGCTGTAGTTAAAGAGAACATGAACGCAAGCGATAGAATCTGACTCAACACTGAACAGCGTTCAACAGCCTGAACACTAACGCTAACAATGGAGTCTGATTTGCACCCGCTTAACTTTAGCCTAGATTGGACGACAGTAATACAAGTCACGTGACGTCTTCAGTGGAAGGAACGAATGGCATGTGAACCCTCTGTTTCCTGTCTCATTGACAATAAATGAAGGCCATAGGAATTTTACGCCACACGTTTGGCCACCAAAGGTAGCAACTACAGCAATGAATGGAAACAGTAGGCCTATACATCGATAATGGAGTCTAAATGGAGACGTAAGCTTATAAGAAACGGCGCCAAGTTTCCCAGCATATATCTATTATAGGAAAACGCTTTCGGCAGACGGCTCAGGCAAATCTGCCATCACGCGATACTTAAAAGCCGATCGTAATTCTTTCGCACGTCTGACTGTAGCCGATTATTTGCTCAAAGGAGCGAGCAGATAGACTCTGCAGGATTTAAGAGTCTCATAAAACAGTCTCCACGCTGATGTGCCAAGCAACCCCGGCCGACAGATGACGCTACCATGCATAGAATGGCGTAATAGGCTACATAGAAACAGATGCGAAAGATGCTCCATCGCATAAACATGTGCCACGAAGTTTACCTGCAACACGGCCCTGTTTATTTCGGACTGTCAGTAACATGATAAAATTACGATATCAGTCGCTAAAAATGAAGAAGTCCGATTTTCATGAGAAATTAATCGATTTTACCTGGTTTCCAAGGAGACCAGTTTTCCCCACTCCAGAGAAAATAATAATAATAGGGAAATTGGGAAGCGATAAAACAGCGATGGGAATTGATTGACACGGCTGAAGGCAGCTTCTTGCAACGGGTTAGCCTATATAATAAACTTAATAGTCCCTTTTAACTCGATTCCCAAGCCAATATGCTGCACGCAATTGATATCGAGTAGATCTTTGCTGGCAGATGAGTTCCCATCACGTACATACCTAGCCTACATTTCAGCAGATGACTCACATGACAAGGTCCTCAGCATTTCGTGTGGTTTGCAATATCTTTTTTATATAATCATAGGCGAATGTGCGCCAACTATAAGCTACATCGCTATAGGAACTAATAAGCTTACTGCATATAGGATATCTTGCTTCAGGCTCTATAGGATTTAATATGTCTCCCGCAGAATTACATAACAAACGAATTTTTGTGACGCTGCTCGCCGAAGTAACAGAAACTGATCTTAGCGTGTAGCCTATACCTGCAGCTAACCTTGGATCACCTGTGTTTATGGTATGGATCTAATAATCATGGCCGTCAAACTGAGTCGCTTAATTGGCGACGTTGCTATTTTTGTAACATCTAACCGCGATTCGTAATTTTATATCCATTTGATGCTATGCAATGTTCAATATTCGGATCACTCCCGTATATTGCATTCAGTGCAGAACTAATTCGACTCGTCAGTGTCATGCACGAGAGCGTGGGTCAAGCAGTATAGGCTGACAATGTGAAACTGTGCTGTGGGGGTGCAGTGGTGTAGTGGTATGTTCGGCGCCTAAGATCCGGAAGGCTGAGGGTTTGAAACCACCTCAAGCCGCAGCGTATGGACTCTGGGCAAGTCCTTCGCTCGCAATTGCTCATGCGCTTCGGCGTGAAACTCCGATTTAGTCGTGATTGCCTCTGAGTAGTAAACTTGAAGGGGCGCTATGACAAATGATCATACATACATACATACATACATACATACATACATACATACATACATACATACATACATACATACATACATACATACATACATACATACATACATACATACATACATACATACATACATACATACATACATACATACATACATACATACATACATACATACATACATACATACATACATACATACATACATACATACATACATACATAGGCGTAGGAGACGGGGGTCCAGGGGGGGCAAATGCCCCCCCAAATTTCGGGCAAGTCTGATTTTTCGGGCAAGCAGACCAGAAAAAATAAAAAAGTTTTAAATTTTGTTCACTTTTTCTATTTTTTCGGTTCTTCTTGCCCGAAAAATCAGATTTGCCCGAACAAAAAATGGTCGCCAGACCTTTGGGGCAAAAAGAAACCCGAAATTTCAGAAGATTTCGGCCGGATGACTAAAAAAGGTCGTCAGAATTTTCGGGCAAACGTAACGAAAATTTTTCTTAAGATTTCGGCCGGATGACAAAAAAATTTTCGGGCAAAAATCTAATTTTTGCCCCCCCAACGCTGAAATGTCCCCTACGCCTATGCATACATACATACATACATACATACATACATACATACATACATACATACATACATACATACATACATACAAGTGTACAGTATAAAAGATCACCGTCCGAAATACATAAAATATCTGCAAAATACAGACCTATTATAGCTAAAGGATAACCACATCAGGTCACATAGGCTAATTATAGTAATTATAGAGTAACACGAGCACGAGTTAACCCCTCCCCTACAACGCCTCTGCTGTATCAACGAATGACCATCAGTTTCATCGTGTATAGGCCTAATAAACTAAAGGCCTGAAGTGTTCGCAGAACCAGGGTTTATAAAACAAACTAAGCTTATACACCAGTTATTAAATGCGATACGATAAAGCAATTTTTTTTGAAGGATGCACAGATGAACAAGACAGGCGTATATATAATTTACGACCGCGGTGTAGTCTATATATAATTTCAATGTGTAGGCGATATGAGGGTCCATGGTGCTTCGTGGCAGGCTGTTTGTCTCGATGGAGTCATATCGACTTAGCTCCCATCAATTACCCGCTCCATTTGTATGCATAGAAAATCATCTGCGCAAATAAATTGCCGTGTCCAACACGATATGGTCGTAAAAAACGACGCCATCGGCGTTCCATACACGACTAGTTGATATATATATACTATATAATATATATAGGCCTACACTATTTGACATATATACCTGATGTATATATATAATTATATTGACATATATACCTGCTGTATATATTATTATATATATTATATGCGCAAAGTCCTCCGATCATACGCTACCGTTCACACAGCAAACGAGTTGCGTTGTGACTACTGTAACTCAATGCTATTATTTAGTTGTCCCCTGCAGCCTCATAATATTGTATACGTCTATTATTATTATTAGCCTATGATGCTAGTATCAAATAGCGCTGCTCAGTTCCACATACACTATTCTATAACTATGTCTTCAAAACTGTCAACAAACCACATGTTTAATTATAATTATATGATAATTGAACTCCTGCGATTGCATGGCGCACTGCCACGCAGGTGAGCATGGCTGGGGGCTGTTGAGGGGTTTGAATCCCTAGTATTTCGTATGGTCCCATAGTAAAAATTTTCACACCCCAACGCCAGGGGATCATAATCTATGCTATTTTTTTATACAGTTCTCACCATAGGCGAATTTTATCAGGGGCTAGGGGGCTAAGCCCCGCCCCCAGAAGGCCGAGGAAAATGTGTTTACGAGATTTTACATTTTTTACGAGATTTTCAATAACCGAAAGAAAATGGTGTATTTTCATGAGACTTCAAGTTCTTCAACCGAAGGACTATAGAAGAAGGTCAGCAATTTTTTGGCCGAAAAGGACTCTTCAGTAAAATATTGTCGGCGCCGCTGGTAAGCCCAAGTTATTATTAGCCCCCCCCCCCCCCCAAGAACCGAAACCAAACTCCGCCATGATAGACTGCTACCAATGCTGAAGACAATACGGCATTGTATCTACGCCGTTCTACGGTTTGGGCGATCTGGTGTTACCCCCCCCCCCACCCCCCACCCACCCCATTTGATTTTGAGAAGACGCGATGGAGCTCCTATAGGTCTATATTATTCTGCAAAGATCTGTTATTCTGCTTAATCCATATATTATCAAAGCCTGACTTCTTCTTCTTCTTCTTCCTCCTCCTCCTCCTCCTCTCCTCCTCCTCCTCCATTTCTTCTTCTTCTTCTTCTATTTCAGTATCGTGACAGATCTTCAGATTGCGCGTAGCTAATGCACACACTGTGACACACACACACTGTAATATCATTGCCCGGAAGCCCTTCAATACAAGACATAATAACAGTCGCCGGAGGAGTGTTGATCGCACCAAGAGCTGCTCCCGTCGTCAATCAAACACAGACATGCTAGCGCCACCTAGTGGATGGGGGCTTGTCATACTAGCAGCCGGCAGGCGGTCGTCTGCGCTGTCGTCTGCGCATTAATCTGCCGAGTCACGCTCCGTCATTACGCGAAGTTGAAGGGACAAACTTTTATTAGGAATTTTTAAGAGGAGGTCGCGTCTCTGGGGGAGGGGGGAGGGGAGAAGTGCAGAGGTGGTCAGGGCAGGGGTCAAGTGAACACTGACCGGAGGAGGGTCACGCATGCGTGGAAGGGTCAACGAAAAGCAGCGGGAAGATGTATTGAGACGGACGAAGTACAAAAGGAGACAGATTGGCGTGCACTGAGTATGCAGAGGCAAGTCTTTATTGCAGCGTGTGACCTTATACAACCACGACGTAATTATGTCTTTTACAGAGTACAGAATACAGACCCGAGTTTATTAGCGTTTGACAATGGTTGCTATTTCTGACGTCGCTGCTGTTGTCAATGCTGCTGTTGTGAAGGGAGGGTCCGGACTCTGGATGCGGTGTGGATGCTTAGTCACAGCTCTGAGTCTTTTACTCTGAGCTGACGAACTTCAAAACTTCCATCTAGTCATAATCCATAAAAGGCTGACTGTTCTAAAAAGAACAGCAGCCCGTAGAAAACCATAGAGATCATCACAATTAACACTGAAATTTGCTAAGAAAACATAACTATCACGAAGTAGGCTACATGTATTAGGCCTAATTGGCGAAAATATCGGGCATGCTTGATTGATAGGCTATCGTAATTTATTTTGAAGCCAGAGAATAAATACTGTGCTTTTTGATTGCTAGCATCAATTAAGCCAGCGGTTCTCAACCTTTTTAGTCCGGCGACCCCTTTTTAACATTTCAAAAGTTGTGGCGACCCCCAACGACAAAATTGATTGTGTAATAACCTCCGTTTCACCTCATTTTTGTTACTATTGTCCATTGTTATGCATTCTCACCCTCATAAAACGAAAACTGTTTTTGGCAGTTGTATGAGGTTTCCTTTAGTTTAGTTTGAAGTAGTCGAAGTTATATAAGCCTATTCGGCTTGTGATGCAGCTTCAACAGCTGCAGCGTCTTGCTTAGAACTGGAATTCTTCAAACCCGCTGTCTCAAGTCAAGTGTGCCTTCTTGGCATCATCAGCTTTGTTCTTAAAAATACTGGTCATGCTTTCCTACATAGCTAGGATGGTTAGAATAGCCAATCTGAATAGTGCTCTGCGGTTTATTTGTTGGGTTTCGTTTATTCTACCGATAAAATGTCATAACAAAGACCTAATTCTGATTTCTCTATTCATGCTACAACTATTAAGCAATAGGCTACTCTGAGAATTGGTCAATAGTTCTTCTTTTCTTAACACTCATTTCACCTTACTGATTGGTTTTGCGATGCTAGAAATTTCAAAACCTTCATTTGTGTTCTTATGAATGCGCCGAGCAGGGAGAGTTTGGAGAATGGACGTAGGCCTACGTGCCAATCCCCATTGTCAACATTGTTACAATTTCCCACCCCGCAATGGTAGCATTTTAGGCTGTCGTTTTAACAAAACTCTTCATCATTTCATTGCTGATAGTCGTACTTTACGTCTTTACGACTTCAAAGTGTCTCCTCCCACTGTTTAAAATCTCAATACAAAACACTTCATAATTTCAGTGCTGAAGGCATAGTTTATGACTTCAATAAATGTCCTCTTTCCATTCTTATTTTTTTCTAAATTTCCAATCAGTAGCCTATTTTAAACTGTCATCTGAATTTTGTCAATGCTGATAGTCATGGTTTAAGACTTCAGAATGTCGGCCCCCAGTTGTTAACAATATTTTGGATTTGTGCACCGTAACATTCTAAGCCATCATCTAAAAAATTACTCATAATTTCAGTGCTCAGAGAGGTGGTCTAGACTTCAGAAAATATTCCTCTCTGTGTTTCTTTAGAAGAATAGAAGAATTTGGATTTGAAAACAAAAATGGAAAAAATTAAATTAGCTGCCGCAATCTAACGGATGAATCATAGCAAAATTATGAATAAAAATTTATTTTAATTTGTTGAAGAGGCTATTTGGCCGATATCTTTTGAAAATTTCTGAAGGGGCCAGGCGACCCCTGGCAAATTGTCAGGCGACCCCCGAGGGGGTCGCGACCCACAGGTTGAGAACCGCTGAATTAAGCCATCAACATCCTGCTTTTATTTTGATGAAACATGCGAAAAACCCAGAGGGTGCATGCAGCTGATTTTCTTGCTAAACCCCAAGGACGTCCATGAAAAGAAGGACAAAGGAAAAGTGCGCGGATGCTCAAGAATATCGAGAACGTACGAACATCCGCTGCTCTTGGTCTGCTATAGCTAGTAGGCTATTCCATCATAAATAATTATTTTATGGCCGGGCTTCGGCTCAATCGGCTGCGATCATCTGAGAGGACCGATTTGCGTTTGTGCATGATGAGGACACGCTTCAGCCGCTGGTCCTCAATGCTGGAACAGACTTCCTCTCGCTATTCGATCTGCCGGTTCAGTGGACTCTTTTAAATCTATGCCAAACATCAAACTTATTCTCTATGGCTTATCCCGCCTGTAAGATGCCTTTACAAAAGGCGTCCTTGTTGCGGTTTAACTGGACATACGGCGCCACATAAATTGTCAAAGATATTATATGTATGCGCCTATTTCAGCAGCAGCAGCAGTAGTGGCAAAGGCCTAGTATTGTAGCAGTCGTGGTTTTAGTGGCAGTATGGTATCAGTAGTTGTAGCTGTAGTAGCAGTAGCAGCAGTAGCAGCAGTAGCAGCAGCAGCAGCAGTAGTGGTAAAGGTCTAGTACTGTAGCAGTCGTGGTTGTAGTGGCAGTGTTACTAGTGATAAATTGTCGGAGTCTGTAGGGAAATCTTTTCAAATCCAGGATTCGCCGTAAGACTGTCGTGTTAAGCCTTGCGAGCAACGAGAGTGGTAGCCATGTTTTTTTTGCTGCGAATGTGCAAACGTCTTTTATACGTCAAGAAGAAGACGCGGTAGATTTTATTGTCGGAATGTAAGGCTCGGCTTTCGGTCGGTCGATCTTTTGGTTGTCTTCGGCTGCCTTCGGTTTTCTTCGGATGCCTTCGGTTTTCTTCAGATGCCTTCGGTTTTCCTCGGCTACCTACAGTTTTCCTCGGCTACCTTCGGTTGTCCTCGGCTGTCTTCGGCTTTCCTCGGCTGTCTTCGGTTTTCCTCGGCTACCTACAGTTTTCCTCGGCTACCTACGGTTTTCCTAGGCTACCTTCGGTTTTTCTCGGCTACAGTCGGTTGTCTTCGGCTGTCTTCGGTTGTTCTCGGCTGCCGTCGGTTGTCCTCGGTTGCCTTCGGTTGACTGTCATCGGCCTTCGTGTTAGAGCAACATAACAGACGAGTGGTAGACATGACCCGTCTTCAGATGTCGCTAGCACAGAAACGTATCTATGCTTACTCGTGTCACTGCTTCCAATCGAATAAGTTGTCGCTGAGTTGTCCTGATTGCAAACATTTGTCTCCCCCTATTTGCAATTGCACGGCACCTTTTCAACCTATTAACGAGCATGGGCGCCCGCACATAGCGATAAACGGGGTGGGGGTAATTGTTAGTTGCCCCTCCCTGGAAAATTTATTCCTGTTTTTAACAATTATTTTTTGAATTTTAACCAATTTCTACGCACTATAACACTAATGATACGTACAATACACAAAGTGGCTATTATTACAGAATATCCAAATGATTACTGTAGCCTACCGGTATACTAAATTGTAAAAAGAAAAGTATCCATTGCGCATCGTTTTATGTCGCTTCATCAACAATTCAGAGGTATTTTACTCGAAGAAAAAGCCGCTAATAGCATAGGCCTACATAATGCAGTAATTTCTGAATGTCAAAGGTTACACGGACACGGTGGTGACCTTGGCGCGGTCACCTCTGCGAAATTTATCGGCTGCCATTAGTTGCAGCAAAAGTATAAACTACAAGAGAATGGCCTTCAAAAAACGCATTGTTTCTGAGAGAATGATGTGTTTCTAATTTGCAACTTCTGTCCAAAACTGACTGATTGTGTGATGTATTTTGTATAAAAATAAGTTTATGGGTCTATATATCAGGCGGAGGTTCGTTGTGAAGATTGGGGAGACATTCAGCGTGTGAGGAGTGATATCTAATTATGGAGTATATGGCCCTGTCACATGGGGTTCTGCAGGTGTAATTTACGGAGATACGAGAGTTACCGATAATCAACATTTTTGAGTCTGGGAGTGCCGTACCCCGCACTTTCCCTACCTCTGCATGGTATGATTGGTATCCCGAATAAAAGCTAAACCCATATTCAATCGGCTAAAAGACGGTTTTTCGTCTTTGTTCTCACCTTCCAGGAGCGCGCGCACAAGTGACGGCCTTCATGGTGGCAACAGCTTAGCTTTAACCAGATCATTAATAATTAATTAACAAATTAACATGGCGTAGCGTACGTCCGTGGAAAAAGACCAAACCGAACCCTCGATAGGATATTCGTCTCCATGACCTCAGAGGTGTCCATGGGGGGGGGGAGAGAATGAAACTGTAGACATATGTGCTTTTATCGTCCGCGGAGATAATATTATAGCCTATAGGCCTATATCATGTGATGATGTAGGCGTAGGTGTATACGCTGCGTGAAATTCTTCTTGCCCTCCTTCTGTACTCCTCTATCAACCTTCATATTTCGCCAGATTTTTCACGGATATGCTGGGGTCGTATACGTCATGACCTGCCATGCAGGGTCAGACTTGCCGAGGTTTGGGGGAATTTCACCTCCCCCCGTATTTCTTAGAGACCCGCAGTCAAGTCTGTTTTTTACACCCAAATTCCAAGTGGATCGATAGTCCAACCCCTCAGTTATTTTTCCACAATTCTCACACTGCTGCCATAACAATTATAGCGCATGCAATACTGTCGTGAAAAGCTTTTTTCACGGACGAGCTACGATCTCTGTCCGACCATCCATCCATCCAGACCGTCCGTCTTTGACTGACAACTCTGCGTATACCTAAGATTAATTGAGTTAGTGTTTTGATTTTATGAAACAATACAGGTCTTACGACTGCTTTCTCTGCATTGTTCAATTGGCTAGGGTGAATAGTTAGGCTAAGTAAAAAATTATGTCAAGCATTTTAAATATTTAGGCCTATTTTAGTGGTGGAAGATTTGTTGCTAGGCAGCTAGACTATCATCGAAAGAAACCATTATAGCCGCAACGCTCAGAACTTACAACGCCGCCCCCGTTTTTCACCGTCCCACGCCCCCCGTTTCCTTTGACTATTTCGATAAAAGAAGATCTTAAATACCTTGTAATATCGACGACCTTTGCAATCTTCGCTTAAGCTTATCTCCTCAGCGAAATATTCGTAGAAAATAAATCTAAAATCGTAGGTCTACTTTCCTAAAACGAAATATTCTGTCCCACCAAAGTTTCAGATTTCAAAAGATTTCTACGTCATCAGCAGCGTTTGTCTATAAATAAAATGACGTCACAATCAGTAATTATTCGCTTCGGTTTGATCACGTGCATCTTGTATCCAATCAAATCAAATCAAATCAGTTTATTCTGAGAACAAGAGACAAACAAACAAAACCAAGGTATACTGCAAAGAAAAAATACTAGACTACACATGAATAAAAATTAATGTTCGCAGGACACCTTGATTGAATGAACGGTGAACACTCAGAAAGGGTCATCCAAAAAGGGACAGGTCCCGCTAACCTGGATAACCCCTGAACGTAACATGTAAGTCAAGATGGTGAGGTTAGAGATATAAACAGAAAAATGGAAAAATTTTTAAAAGAAAATACCAGAAAAGAAATCAATGTGGCATAAGATCACACGATCAAAAAAGCCTTTGGCAACAAGCCACAAAACAAAAGACAAAAAAGAAAATACAAACAAAAAAACCCAAAGCAAAACCAAAAAAATAAGCAACAAACAATAGTCAGTAATGGCAACCTGAATCATTAAGCACATGTAAGATAGAAGTAATCATATAGAGGCAAAGGAACCAGAGGAAAAACACAATAAGCATCTTGGTAACTATATATTTGAAAATTACTGAGCAGACCTATTACCAGTCAGAAAAAACCCAGCATCGTAACTATATCAAGTGGGACATTATTTATCATCATTGGTTATGCTACAATATAGCCATGGTTAATTATCACAAATAACCCAGTTAAACCCATCAGATCAGATGGACTCATCAGAATACCTTATGGTTATAACAGATACATCATGTGATGGTAAAATAATAATAATTTCAACAAGGCGTATAAACAGGTGATATTAATAGCTCTAAATTAGACAAACAAGGCAAATATACAAATTCATCAATTGAGCAGGAGAAATCGTTTAAGTGAGTTTTTAAACAGACCAAAAGACAGTAAACTAGTAAGGTCACCAGGCAATCCATTCCATAGCGAAGGACCCAAATATTTAATTGAGAACTGCTTGATTCTTAAATGAGCAAATTCACTTCTATATGAATGCGAGTGCCTGGTGAAATGACCATGAATATCAGAGCCCTTAGTAAAATAATGTTTAAAAGACATAGGCAATAAGTGTAAATGAAAACGAAACATGAATAAACAAATCTGGAATTTATTTATCTTAGGTAAGGTTAACAAATTATTGTTTTTGAACAGGGGAGCAGTGTGAGCTCTCCAATGAGAACCACAGATTATTCTTATTGCTCGTTTTTGTAATGTAATCAGATGATGAAGACGTGAGGGATATCAATCATTTTTTCAGTATCATTTTCCTCTTTCCGGGATATAATATCGCTTTGCCGCTATTGTAAGTTGTAAATTGTAGGCCTATAATAGTGCATCTAGAGTCTAGACTATAAATTTATATAGCGTCTCTCAAAGATTGATTATTCAGAAGCGCTCTCTGAGAAAGAAAAACTCGGGGCAAAGAAATGCGTGTAAAGACTGAGAGACAGATGAGAAGAGAACGAGTAGGCCTAATTAGTTAAGACGCCGGTAGTGCGGAAGGTCATTTCGAATGAAGGGGTCAACCACAGCAAACGCCCGATGTATCATGTTGGGCGAGAGCAGTCCTAATAAGGCCTAAAAAAATTGTGTTTCCGGTAACCCGACCGACCCTCTTTTATTGCCGCGACTCAATTAATTTTGCAAAAAAATTTGATTAAAATATTTTTTAAATTAAAAAAAAAAACATTTGTATTGACATAACAGAAAAGACGTCAACAAAATGAAATTAATAGGACTGTTTTCTAGGGCAGTCTTAGGTGCAGACAGTCGGGAAATAAGCAGTCTATACTTGCTTAAAACACATACTTTGTTGCAGCGTGTACCTTTATGCAAAAAATGCTAGTGGGGTATACTTTTTCGGATAGTCACTGCATAAAAATATTTTACAAAAATAAAAATATTTTTCGACCTACCTACCCAATTTTTATAGCTCTGTTACCGTAAACACAACATTTTTCAAAGGCCTAATGGAAAACTAACCAAATGCAGCGTTATAGTCCACTTCAGTAAGCATGTATGCCTACATAAAGCTTAGTTACATGAATTATGGATTTTTATGTTCTACTTACAAACGCGGAACAAAATAAATGTATAATTATGACGTCCATGTTAGCCTATCTACATCTCTGTAGGATATAATCCTACTATTAGTCGTCCGGATGGTCGAAAATATTATTTTTTTTGCATAAGTAACATTATGGATGGGCCACAACACAACCAGCGCAGTAAGTGAATCGATCACGTTGACGTCAACATCAAGGGAACGATTAAGTTGACGTCAACATCAAGCCAACGATTAAGTTGACGTCAACATCAAGCCAATGATTACATCGTTCAGTCTCTGATGAAATTACTTCAATTACAGAAAAGACACGTAATTTCTCCTGAGTTTTTTAATTTCTTGGCACCCGATCCAAAGCGGCTGTTCAACAACAACAAAGCTCCCATGATGCACAGCGGAAGTCAAACTGAAGAGCAAGCTGAATACAGTAGTTTGCGGCATATGGAAGAATTTATCTGGACATCACCATGAAGTCAGAAAACAATTTAACGGATTCACAAGGTGTATAGCAAACAGAACCAGCAATACAGCTGCACAAAAAACATGCTAAGCAAAACTTTAAACTCAATTCTCGTGTCAAGAATAACTAACTGCCAGTGACATTCATCCACCGTTAAACCAGAAAGTGGCGTTAGAAATAACAATCGATAAAATCGGACAAAATGGACTGAAAACGGTCAACCTTGGTTAGACAGGCAAGCATAAATTATGCATTACAAAATGTACATACTCCATATAATCCACAACAGACCAAATACCATATTAAACAGACAGAAATGAGAAGTGTATTCGGGTTACTCTTTAAAAGCGCAACCGTGAAAGAATTGATTCACGTAACATCATGTGTAAGCATTAACGTAACATGTAATTACTAAAAGTATGCAGCCAAGAACATGCAAGTATGAACAGTACATTGCAGTCGCCTCAAGTTGACCTGTTAACCAAGTTGCACAAAGTTTTCAAAGTCTGCAATGACATAACAATTTTCTTTCTGAAGTCTCTTTGTTCCATTTTGCAAAACGAAAAGTCTATTTTAAAACCATTTTGCAACACGAAACTATGATAAAACCATTTTGCAAAACGAAACTATGTTAAAACTAAGCACAAACGTCACTACTTGAAAAGGCCAAAAGCCTAATTTGTTAATCAAAATGAATGCAATTTTGGAGGCTTGGAGCCTGCAATGCCAGTGTGGTTAGTTAGCAGCAAGAAACACCTAGCAGCATGAAAAATAACTTCATAACTTAAAATGTACTTTTGGCATAAAAAACAACATCCTGAAAATAACAATTAATAGCTAACAGAAAACTCCAAGAATCTGCTGAAAGCATCTTTAAAATGAAAATCACGGACTTGAAGTTTTAATTAACACGCAGCACATCAACAAACCTAGCCAACAATTAAAATGAAATAAGTTAAAACGGACAAATCATCAAGTAATGCCTTGGCAGATAATAACCACATAAACATGAATATTGATCTTAACAATAATACATAAACTTATGGCTAAAAAACAAGAAATTATTAAGGACTATTACACTGAATTAACAAAACCAGCTGCATAACAGCTGACAAAGATGCTGCGGAATAGGCACAAGATAAACACCCACTAAGACACAAGGCTTATTAATTTATTTTAGAACAATGAATCTACATCAAGTTATCATGGAGCCGATTGATGAGATCATAACTATGGTAGTTCTATTGTGTTCAAGTTAAACTATGACCTCTAAAAAAAATAAAAGCATACATTAGCAATGCATTTCTTTACAAATTACAACCACAGTTAACTAAATTCATAAATATAAATGTTTCATCTACCAACTTCTTCAGCTAAATAATAAATGAAAAGAAAAGAGACATAAACGCCATCAATATCACAATATAAGTTAAAATTAATGCAGAACAGAGACCTGTCTCGGATTGCAACTTTCATTCTTTACCAAAGTTACTTCTTTACCAACTTTACATTCTGCATTTCCCTGTGAAAAGTCTAAAATATACCTACACTTGTTAACAAAGGATATCACAACTTGCACCGTAGATATTGCAACTAACATATATATATATATACAACATATATATTTATGTGTATATAACTATATATATATATATATTAAATTGTATATATATATATATATATATATATAAACAATACATAACAATCTGACTACACAGTAAGTGCACATTTAGTCAGATGTGAGCACTGTCAGTAGCAAACAATTGTCAAGCAACTCAAAGCTGAGTGTTGATTTAAGAGTGTAGCCCTGTAACAGGCAGGTAGCACGAGTAATCAAGAACAATAAAAGAATTACACAACAGAAATATTACTCATATTAATTTCGCCTAGAATGGCATAACAAGTCACCAATGGCAAAAATGCCATAACCAGTCAGGACTAAGAAACTCAGGCACCAATTAAAGTCTTCTTGGAACTTACAAGTTGAAATTTGTTACTACACAGAATTGTAGTCTAGAAAACTGTTTGAGTAGCATAAATAAAATATTCTATTAGCACTGAAACTCGATAATTAATACTAAATTATAGAAATAAACGCAGTATTAAAAAAAATTCTGGTACATTCAAAAAATAAGTACCGTACGAACTTTAGAACAACAAGAACAATCGCATAGCTCAAAAAGCGGATGTAAGTTAAGCAATGAGTACCGGTAATATGATCAAACAATTAAACTGACACAGATCACATAAGGTAATACTAATTTGCATACCTTTCAATCTAAGGTTGTTAGTGTGTTACCTTATTCACATTGAATTATGCACACAGCTGCAAGGACTTTACCAAATACATAAATAAGTTCAAATTCTGCTCTGGTTCAATAAAGTCTTGTCTAGAGTACAAAAACAAACGAGCAGACACAGCAACCAACCTAAGGCTCCAGATAAAATATCACGAATGCTACTGTCTAGTTAAAACTGCTAAATTCAGACCATAGAGTTGGACTTGTACCGAAAGTCGAAAGCAATACTGTTTCACAATGCAACTGGTTGATACATCACCATTGTAACCGAGGATAAAAGGAAATAATTTTTAAACTGTCAGACAGGGCAACTCAAGCAATTACAGTTCGCAGAGGGAGCTTAACCCTTTACCCGTTTGCCCCGAGAATATCCGCTGAAAACACAGGCTTAACGGGGGAAAATGAACGGGTAAAAGGTTAAATGAAGCGTTCAGTTAGCAAGTGCATCACTGCAAGTGTGCTTTTGAACCGGAAGTAGTGTCAGGTTTTCGCTGCACCACGGAGTCTTGCGCCTTTGGTGAAGAGGATTGCACTGGAGATAATGACTTTGGAGATTTTGATGTTGCCGTACTTTTAAGGCTGTTCTTGACAGTCGACAGTTGCTGGAGATGCTCCTGTGCTCGAATTGCTCTCTGAAATTTAAAACACTGTCCAGTCATCATCATCATCATCATCATCATCATCATCATCATCATCATCATCATCATCATCATCATCATCATCATCATCACCATCATAATCATCATCACCAGTCATATGCTGCACTTCTTACTTTGTATCTTCATAATCTAAAAGATGTTTGAGCAGAAGATCAAAGTAAGCTTACAGAGCTAAAGTAAAGACCATTAGCCACATCACTGATACTTTTCACACACAGCAAAAACCATATCCCTTAGTTCACAGATGCACTGCAGTAAGTGCAGTTGCGAAAATTGTATAACAGCTCAGCCAGGAAGTGCAGCAGACTGTGACAGTTTGGCAAAGTGGTTTCAAATTAGATTCATAATCACATCGTATCAATAGATTCATAAAGCGCCTCCCACAGAACGACTATTCAGAGGCGTACGGGACTTGGAAACTCCGATGGAAAAGAAAGAAATGCCTCTAAAAGAATGAGACATTCATGTGTTAAAACAAGTAATTAGTTTAGCCCTTAGTGATGGAGGAAGACCATTTCAAATTTATTTTATTTCGGAAATTTATATAGCGCCTCTTCAAGGTAGGCTACTCAGAAGCGCTCCGAAATGGAGTAACCAACTACAGCAAACGCCGGATGTTGGGCAAGAGCAGTCCTAGTCCTCGTGAAAAAAAATATCGTAGCGATAATGAACATTATTATACACCAGCTTTTTCTGAAACAAAGGTTAAAACAAAGGTTAAAAAGTGAAATATGGACAACATTCTATGATGAGACTTTGAATTACCTGCTGCCTCCATGCTTGCTTTGACTGGTACTCGACTGCGTTAATGGCCGTCTCAACCCAATCCGGCTCGTCGGGAATCAAATACGCGATCAACGCCTTTACAAACATAATTATGTGCTGGAAACAGAAAAGAAAACAACAAATTCAGAAAGTTGTACGATTGTGGTATCAAGATCACATCTGGAAAAGTTGAATAAAAGTATGGAATCAAATCTCCATCTGCATAACATCACAATTTAACCCTGTACTCGTTCATTTTTCTTGTTAAGCCCATGTTTTCAGCGGATATTCTCGGGGCAAACAGGTAAAGGGTTAAGTCATTATCATCGGGCGTAGCAAGCCTTTTGAGTTCTGACCCGTAACTAAACAGTAATGTAATATTCTTAGAAATCTGGTAACACTGGCCATGCAAACAAACAGACTGCGGCACTCACCTCAATCAGAACAAACATGAGAACAACTTTTGTAGTTCCATGAATGGCAACGTATTTCTGGGCAGGCGGAGAGAGCGCAACGAGGCCACAGTTAGTCATGACTGCAATTATACTCATCGTTTCGAAAGCAGTCTGAAACAAAGACATATGTAGCAAAAACCATAAACATGAGAGTGATAAAATAGCTGGTCATGCGTAGACTATTATTGTGCATAGACTATCATTGTGCATAGACTGTTATTGAGCATAGACTATCATTGTGCATAGACTATCATTGTGCATAGACTATCATTGTGCATAGACTATCATTGTGCATAGACTATCATTGTGCATACATTATCATTGTGCATAGACTATCATTGTGCATACACTATCATTGTGTGCCATTATAAGAGAGGGAACAGTCGGAAATTGCCTCCAACGTCCTACTGCTCAGTTACCACCTTTCTTGTCTAAGGATAAAGACAATCGAAAATTTAAGTAAGAAACGTGGGAAAGCTTTTTGCCAGCAAGTTATATTAAAATTAAAAAATATATTTATCCATCTTTACTCATCTTTAAAATTGAAAATAATATAATTTTTTAGCACTCCCTACGTTTGCCTTTACTCACCATATGTATTCATCTTTGCATTGGGATAAGTAGCATGATCACTCATACATATCTGGTCATATAGTAATTTATTTTTATTTTTATTTTATTTATTTGAGAAATTTATATAACGCTTCTTCAAGGTAGGCTACTCAGAAGCGCTCCCGGCCCAACCACAGCTAAATAAGACAGTTTTTAGGTTCTTAAGGAACAAAGCAGAGTTACCCCTGGGAATTAAACACAGTGTGACAGGGAGACCATTCCAGGTTGTAGGACCAGCAACAGAGAATGAGCGACGCTGTCGGATAGCAGTCCGCGAGCGGGGAACCATAAGTTCCCCTTGGTTCGCTGATCGAAGGGTGGATCGACGCTGAACTTCCAAGGTGGAACAACAGAGTTCTCGAAGATAATATATAATATTCGATACAACTCTACCATAAACCATGTTCAATAGCAACTCCAACTAACCTGCCAAACACCGATATCGGCGACTGGACGAGAGAACGGACGACGAAAGACACGGCACATTTTAAACGAGTCTGTTCTTATTTCCGTAAAGTTGTTGATGACGGCCCAAAACGCAGCCGTCGGAAAGACGGCCGAAAAGAGGAAGACGTAGCCAAACTGAAGGAACATCTCCAAATAGTCGTCTAATGTTCCCTAAAAATAACAGTAAATAAGAGCTGCAGACATTCCTAGGCGTATGCAGTTAAACAACCTTCTTACCTTACTTCCAGTAAAATGAGGAAGAGGAATAGATGAAGGAGGAGGAGGAGGAGGACGAGGACAACGAGGAGGAGAAATAGGAGGACGGGGAGGAGGAGGAGGAAGAGGAGGAAGATGAGGACGAGGAGGAGGAGGAGGTGGAAGAAGGAGGAGGAATAGGTGGAGAAGGACGAGGAAGAGGAGGACGACGAGGAGGAGGTGCAAGAGAAGGACGAGGAGGAGGAAGAAGAGGACGAGGAATAGGTGATAGAGGATGAGGAGGAGGAAAAGGAGGAGGAAGAGAAGGAAGAAGGAGGACAATGACAACATGACAATGGACTAGAATGAAGATGATGTCAGTGCGACAATGAAGAGAAAATTCAGAGGAGAGTGCAGGAGAAGATGAAGAAGAATAAGCAAAACTATTGAGTTTCTCAAGCACATAAGTAGCATGCAAATACATAAATGCTCAAATATACTGCAAAATGCTTTTGTAAAACAAAAGGCACCTATAGAATCATTTAAGATATAATATAAGCAGCACAACTGTGCATATGTACAAAGTGCAAAAAATAGCAACGATAGCATTCATAGACGTCCTCTATATCTGAATTTTGTCCCAATCTCACATATTTATACATCATAAGCATGAACAGGTGATCATAAGGACATTTCAGGTGAATAATAAGGACATCTCAGGTGATCATAAGGACATCTCAGGTGATCATAAAGACATCTCAGGTGATCATAAGGACATCTCAAGTGATCATAAGGACATCTCAGGTGAATAATAAGGACATCTCAGGTGATCATAAGGACATCTCAGGTGATCATAAGGACATCTCAGGTGATCATAAGGACATCTCAGATGATCATAAGGACATCTCAGGTGATCATAGGGACATCTCAGGTGATCATAAGGACATCTCAGCCGCAAAAGAAAAAACTTACAAGCTACACGCAGAACATAATAAAGTTGTTAATCTTCAAATATATTTATAACCCTTCATAAAAAAAGCAAAGTACTAACAGTATATGCTTCCTTCGTTCTTTCAATCTCCGCTTGCAGCCTCACTTCATCGCTGATGTTACATTTCGGCTGACCCTTTCGAGGGTCTTGGCTGATGTCCACTAGGTGGCGATTCTCCACATTCCCTCTTCGATACTTGTATAAAATATAAGGAATTATCGACTCCAGTACCTGCTGTACCAGTTGCTGTGTTATCAACAGAGTTGCTAAATTCTGTAGCACAAAAATCACAAAAACATGATGTAACAACTTACAAGAAAATGCAATGTCATAATTGTCTGTGTGTACAATGTACATGTAAGTAACTAAGTACCCTCCCAATTGTCAACATGTAGGTACCCTTCCCCCATTATTCATTCATTAAATGCATTTGTATATAGTGTCTCCTCAAGGCGCCTACTCAGAGGCACTCCCAGCCTCAGCATGGCAAAATAAAACTGTCTGCAGATGAGAGAGGAACGCCTGAGATGTTCTTATAGAAAGTTAGTGGAGTGTCAGAGGAAGGCATTCATATGTCCTTGGTTCATTATTATTTATACCTAATCTACTTCCTTAGTCAGTCGCATAGATAACAAATATGGAGTCCAGCTACAACCGTATATGGACGATGTTTTTTAATTCATTCAGTTTTTTAAATTAATTTTTTCATCTTTAGTTTTTTTTGATCTATCACACACAGATTAGTCTACTCAAGGATTGTATCTAGTCTATGCAGTCTCTTGTTCTGCTTCAATGGTTTGGCCATAAATCCAGAGAAGTGTCCAAGCAGTTCGGTTCGGTTCAGAGCCCATTACCGGATTCTCCTCCCCACCTCTCCTTCTAGCGTCAAATTCGCAGGTTCTGTTATGCCCAGGGCTGTCCAAAACTGTCAAAACACTTGGGGTAACCTTGGACAGTATGCTCATTGCTCACATTTCAAACGCACAAAACAAACACTTGCATTTGGACACTTTGATGGACAATTTAGATTCCATGCATATCAATCTCAAACCTGCACATCAGTAGTAGTAATGACTTTTCAATATGCCAATCTCTAGGTTTTAAATTAGTTGACTGGTAAAAATTTTGTGTTTAAGCTTGAGATATATAAACTCTATAGATTCGTGTAGAATTGATTGATCCAAACAATTACTATAAATAATAATCTGTTACTGTGCGCAAATATATTTTACAGTATTCTCAAGTTCTGCCAATCCTGGCATGCAACTGTGCACCATCCATCTCCTTCTTCCGCCCCATCATCCACCACTGACCTCTGTTAGAGAAGCTAGAACTAGAACTATAGTGACAAAGTACTGAATCAATCAAAGAAATAACAACAACAATAATAACAACAACAACAACAAGAAATAGCAACTCATACCAGCGCCACAACCAATAAAATAAGCTTGCCTTTCGTAGAAGGACCATATCTTGAAGGTAGAAAGCGATGTAGAACAACGACATAAAGCAGTTGACAAAGTTGAACTGAAACAACAAACACAGCTTTCACTCTTAACAATTCCAGAATATGTAGCTTATTTGTTGCTCTCAAGATAAATGGCACATAATCATCATTATTACTATGATTATTATAATTATTATTCTTAATATTATTATTATTATCATTCTTATTATTTATTCCATTTGAAGTCAAGACAGAATATGATAAATCAATATGAAAAGAAATAAATCAAAAATAGAATCAATATAAAAATAAATAAAAAATAAATCAAGATAAATGGCCCACATCATCAGTATTACTATGATTATTATAATTATTATTATAATTATTATTATAATTATTATTTTATCATTCTTATTCTTTATTCCGTTTAAAGTCAAGACAGAGTATGCAGTCCAACTTGTGGTCTTAACCACTCAAACACATCATCACAATCTCTGTGTAAGCATCAATAAATTGTGCACAAAATCATTACTTACAAGCACCAGCTTAGTGATAAGATGGTTTTCATATGCCGACTGAAGACGGTGATTTTCTGCAAGAATTTTAAAAATAAACTTCAATAAAATTCAAACAAACTGATGTGCTATAACAGTACCAGTTAAATCTGGCTGCATTGAAATAGAAAGGTTACAACATGTTAAAAGTGTCTACAATAAAACAAGAAGGACAGTAGTAACATCTATTATGAATTTGGCTACATTAAAGACATGACAAAGAACAAGAAAAACACAACATTACAAAGAACACAATATGCAGTAAAGCAGGTCACGACAGAAGAAACAGGTTTGGGAAAAGAAAAGAAGGAGAAAGGATTACCAGCTACAAGCCGAGATTGATTACATGGGGACAGGGAAATAACCACTCTTGCTAATTGCTCGTTCATACTTAACCGCCACCAAGAGAGATAACCATTTCTGACCAACTTACCCCAGTCATTGAGAAAGATGGCCACTTTCCGGTAGACCGCATTCAGCACTAGAATGATGAGCGCATACGCAACAGTCGGCCCCAAGAGCAGCAGCTGCGTTACGAGAGTCATGTACTGGTTGTGAAGCCTCTTGACTACATCATCCAACCAGAAATAGACGAGCATGATGACGAACGCAAGCGCCAGCATGAAAACGATGATCGGAAGCGAAACGCAGTAGTACTTCGCAAGGCGCTTGAATTTCGGATAGTGAGGTTCCAGTCTTCCGGTAACCTTGTTGATACCGATGACCCCATGGAACTCGGATCTCGCCTGCTCAAACGGTTCCGTATTGATGGTGCCCCATCGGTACGCGAGGACGGAGCAGTTGCGCTTCCACGCTTCAAGGAAGACGGTCGACCAGATGAGATTGAACATACAGAAGAGAGGAACGAGCTCGATTCCGCTGAGATACGAGTTGAAGAACTGTGCGAAGACTCCGAGAGCGGCCGGAGGGACGAGGTAGAGCGAGTAGAAGCCGAGAAACGCAAAGTACATCGCGATCGTTTCGCCAAAGTAACGATGAATCTTATCTGGAAACAAGTGAAAACGTCAATAACGTAAAAATCATACAGACGTGAAAAAATATATACATGTATATAACTAGTCAGAAAGCACAGTGTTTGACAACCCCTCCGAAGGTGCATCTACGGTTCGAAACAACTTCTTCATATCCTACTAATTTATGCCAACAGTTGACTTCATCACTAAGATGCAACTCAGTTGTATGCATCCATTTAAAGAATTGCTCTATTCCACTTCTGACAGTTGCTTTCACTTTCAAAATCAGAATAATAATAATTAGAACAATTTCTATGGTGTCATAAGCAAGCACGTTCCATTACAAGGGTGCCTCGACAAACATAAGCACACAATCAGTCAGAGATAAGCCTTTGAACTGCATGACCACAATGGTCATAAATAAGACCCCAAATCAGTATGAAAACAAATCATATTGTTAATGCTCGTAAAGGCAAAAAACTATTAGAAATTCTTTATAATTATTGTGAGGCTAACAACGTGGGACTGCAAGCCCAAAGGCACTGGCCCAGGATGGGAGCACTCCAATCTTGAATGGCGCATCATATAAATACTGGACTAAGTTATAAGGATTTCAGAATTGTCAGAACTATGCGATACCATAAAACATGAAAACACTACAGGTTTAGAATCACTTGTGAATTATAAGCATCATACCAATTGGCTGTAATCCAAAGAAATTCTTGTACCATTTTGAGCTCAATTGGTTCAACTGTTCTTTATCGTGCAGAGGAAAGCAGTTCACGATGATTCCTTCGCTACGACAGCGAGCAACTATCCAGCACAAAATCCAGACAGCACAAAGCAGCAAATCAGTAAGTAAGTAAATAAGTGACAGCATGCCACTAAACGAATAAGCACAGGAAGTGTATGAGCTTGAAAAAGTTAACATCTCAGGTATATGTTAAAGCAAATTGAAAAGCAACAAGGCTAATGTGATTGATGATTATCAAGTGCAAAGGTGTGATTGCGCATGAGTGGACAAGTACGATAGCATGAGCAAATATAATTATTCTGTTAAACGACAAATCAGTTTTGATATTTCTGGCATTATTAGATGTCTACAGTTGCCAAGAGCGGTCATCAGTTGGATTGAAACTGTTTCTGTTGCAGATTTATATATCGTTTGGATGGTATTTTCTTCACGCTCCACCCATTCCCTGAACTTGGCCGTCAATTACATGAGGAGGATCGGCTTTCTCATGTGAGGCAGAGCCCTGGATCTATGGACCACTGTCTGTTGTCTGCAGCTAACTCCGACTAATTACAGTACATGTGATGGATGGAGTTTTTCGCGCCAACTCAGCTGTCAATGACTTTGTGGCTCTTTCACGTACGTGATAAATTATGTTCTACTCAGACCCTGCAACTTAGGGATAGCCAGACACTGTGTCATATACCACCGATGATATAAATAATAGACCCAAGAGGCAGACATGTGATTCAGGCACTAAAGATTGTGGCTAAATTTAATGAACATGGAACCAGAACAGCATACTGTAGTTGGTTTTAATTTGCTAATTATTGCGTTATTTAATCTGTCAATCAAGTGAATAAGATCTTTTAGCTTGCATAAACTGCATAAGTCATCAGGCCTAATGAATGATATACTGATCACTGCGATACTGCAGTACGCATGTGCCATTAACAAGAATATCAAACTGGCACCCCTGATTCGATTCAAATTCAATTCAAAACCTCTACACCATGTTCAGCTTGAGATTCAATTTTACTGAGAATTTGTGACTCAACACCATAATCAAAGTCATATAAAGAACCAGACATCCGCAAGTTGATGCCTTGCAAAAAGCGTCACATCTAACCGCAATTTTTCTCCAGACCTTACTTGCAATCGTCAAGATTAGTTTATACGATTTCTCATTACTTTATGCAAGTTTATCACCAGTTCGAAATGAAGAAGAAAATCGTCAACTTACTGATGGCTTCTCCGTGATACAGTGCGATATTTCGAAGGCCAGGAATAAAGCCGTCGGTTTGAATCGCGCGAATCGATTCAAGCTCGCTAAGAATAATCTTCTGTTTTTCAGCCGTCGTCAGGAAGGTGTCAAGATCGTCTGTAACATATATACTGACACTCTCAAAAACAAAATGAGGGTGTCCAGACCTCTCTCATTCAAATCTGCTTCAGTTCTAAATTTCAAAACATGTTAAATAAAAATGCATGTCTAAAGCCCCAAACGACTTGTAAGGAAAGAGTGGCTTCCAAATTTCAGGAGGCAGTGACTTGATTGATGCATGGTTAATTGCCTTACCTTCATGGTTAATTGCCTTACCTTCATGGTTAATTGCCGTACCTATGTCTCCCGGGCAACCAGTATGAGAATTGTGGAAAAATAACTGGGGGGGTTGGCCTATGATAAAGTTGAAATTGGGGTATGAAAACCATACTTTAACATGGGGCTCTAAGAAAGACTGGGGGGGTTGAACCCCCCCAACCCCCCCGGCAATTCTCACCCTGCGGGCAATCATCCATCAAATGATTCAGAGCTAGGAATGGAATGATGTCTTAGGGCACCGCAACTGAGGTCATAGGATCTCACAAGGGTTTGGAACTCAGTCACTATCAGAAGACTGCGATTGCCCAAGAAAGTCGTGTGCGCTAGCAGTACATGAAGATGTGATGGAAAGCCAGTGTTCTCAGCTTTGAAAGTCAAGCATATAATTTTAAACTTAATAGGCCATTCTAGAAGACGGCACTGACAAAAGGCCCTTACAAGGCATTTTATACATAAATATTTACAAATACATAAATATAAATTATATATACACATATACCGACATTCAATCCTTCTTGAGTGACCTTCCAAAAGTTCATCTCTCCCCTCCTGCCCATTCTAAAAACAGCTGCCAGACTAATAGCCTGAACTCCATGCGGTGGGGCGCGGTGGTCTAGTGGTGGCGTCATTGCCTTGGAGCCGGAAGGTCCGAGGTTCGAATCCACCTCCCCGCGTAAGGACCTTGGGCAAGTCCTTCACTTACAATTGCTCAGCGCTTCGGCGTGAAACTCCGATGCAGTGTCCGCTCTGCATCGGGAGCGCCTCTGAGTAGAGAGAGCTTGAAGGGGCGCTATAACAAGTGCACATACATACATACATACATACATACATACATACATACATACATGCTACTCCCACGTCTCTTCTTTCATGTTTGATCATCTTCACTTTCTCACTGCTCGAATCCAGATCAAGATTCTTACTTTAATTTATCGGTCTTACTCTGGTCTAGCACCGAAGCATCTTCGTGATCTCATCCGCCTGCTGAGTTCAGCATCCTCTTTGACGACTACACTTACGAATCACATGATAAACATGATCTTCTTTTGTGAGAAAGGACTGCTTAGGCCAAAACTCTTGCCTTCATTGATCCTGCACTTTGGAATCAGCTCTCTTCATTGACACAGCCCTTGTTTTAACTGGCAATTCGTATCACATCTTTTAACCATCTCAAAACTAGCATCTTTTCTCTCGGTCTTTTTGCACTGGTAGTGCCTCTGATTGGTGTACACTGTGAGAGGCGCTTTATAAATTTATAGATACAATACAATGCATACATATGTTATATATATATACATATATACACAAAGACATTAAAAAGTTCTACCTGATCCTACAAACTGTTCAATGTCTGCCAAAGAGAGCTCACGAAGGCTGCCATCTCTGTAAGTCTTTTTGATTTCGATTAATTCTGCCGCCATGAGAAGGTGGTCCATTGACGCTCCAATATGTATAACTGGTTCCTGGAAACCAAGCAAACACCATGTAATCAGAATCATGTAGAGAACTGGACATCTGCAAGTCGATGCCTTGCGAAAAAGCTTCACGTCTATTCGGAATTTTCTAAATGGTCTGTAAAGAAAGTAGCTCAGACCATACAGTCAAGAGATTTTTTCAAGTATAGATGAAACTGACCTAGAACAATTGGAGCATGTGGAGCATGGTGGTGGAGGGGTAATGGGGTATGTTCAGTGTCTTGGAGCCAGAAGGTTATGGGCTCGAATTCACCTGAAGCCACTGTGTAGGGACCCTGAGCAAGTCCTTCACTCGCAATCGCTCATGCGCTTCAGCATCAAACTCCGATTCAGTGTCCGCGCTGTTGTCGGGAACACCTCTATGCCCTCTAAGTAGAAATCTTAAAAGGGCGCTATAACAAGTGCTCGTACTCTATACTTTATTCCATGTCAAAAATAACAACGAAACCTCTGAATCGCTGTAAACAGCTTTATGTATATGCGAGTGTAAAGTGAATATCAACGTCAAACAATATATCTCTATATGTCTCTCAGTCATTTCTCACGTTACCATTCTCTCTGGAATTCCTTACGTACTGATTAAATAATCAACTGTTCCAGATCCTATGTATGGTATCGAATTTTCTTCCATTAAAGATTGAAGTATTGCTTTGCTAAGCAATATTTGTTATCGCATGTAGTGGCTTTTGTGATTAGAGAAGAAAAAGTCGTTGATGCTTTACAGAAAAAGCCACTGATGAGTTTTAAAAGTAACCTTTTCACACTGACACATATTCTGTGTCAATCAATTTTGTGTTAAATGTGTTCAGCAGTATACAAGTGTTCACATACCGATGCACGTACTACAGGCATCATGCTACATGGCTAGTTTGCCAGACCATTTAGCATCATCTTTGTTCTCTCTGTCTCTACAGAAAGCATGTACTGTAAATAACACAATGACTATTCACATAATCTACCCCAAGATTTTCGTCCCGAACAGAACATGCCCATAGTTCTATTCCTCCTCTGGCCTTAGGACCGGTAATTTTCTTCAGAATCCATTCGACGGACGGCTGAGGCATTTGGGCCGAAAATTCAATCACAACGAGGCTTTGAAATTCTTCCTCGTTGCTACTTTGGTTAGCATTTGTCTGGTCTGTGTCTTCCATAACTTCCATACCTATCACATGAACATAGATCATTATAATCACATTGTAAAGTTTAAGCAATGCGCATGCATCCGATCAATACGGTAGCTTACTGACCAATACATACCAAGACAAATACAAGGAAGTATCGCCGTGACATTCAATTCAATTCGTTTATTGAACCCAGTAAATACATTTTAGAGTTAAATAGAACAGCAATAGAACAAAAGTAACAAGGAAATGATTAAAATAACAGATTTAAAGGAGTTTAAGTGAGAACAAAGGGCACACCTAAAGGGACAGGTCCCGCAAGTAGGGGCCCATTGAACAAGTGAGTGGCAGAGTGAGGATAGGCGGACTGTCAGTAACTGCTCCTGCCATCTCTTCCGGAGGATAAGCACTTACTCCTCAATAGAGGGTATCCTTTCATGCAGCCTCTTGTTAAATCAAATTGATGCTTTTGATTTTACTAGTTGTGCCCATGTTATTTCAAAATCTGCTATTATCTGTCATCTACAGCTTATTTCCTTAAATGCATGTAATCATTATATGCAAAGTAATGCATGTGTGCTTGTTAGATGCAAATAAAGGCTACCTATTCACTTACTTACTTAGCATGTATCATTGTATAAGAGCAAGGTCTAACAATATAGTATGTGTATAGCTGCAGAGCTGCTTTATAATTACTGTGCCTAATATACAGAAAGCAAAAAAAAAATGAGGTGCTTTAAATATTGCCCCAGTTAACAGCTTTGAACATTCACATTCTTGGCCAACAGACACAATCACCGACGGCAATAATTACACGCATGAAAGCCATGCCTTTACAAGGGGGTATTGGACTTGTTTGCTCTGGTGAAACTGCTCAAATAAATGGACCAAAAAGTTCAGGTAACAAGAACTCAGGTATTGAAGCAAAGAAGTTAAATGACAGAACTAGGTCACGAAAAATAAACTGGGTCATCCGGGAATGAAACTTATAGCAATTGTTTCTTTACAGTGTAGAATGATTTAACAAACTCATTTTGGGGAACTGAACCGGTGCAGGTTCTATGATTACACAGCAGAAGTCTTCCATAGTTATGTTGTACAACGTGTCACTTATCATGACGATGAAGAGGATATCTGTGATTCTTTTTAAACTTTTTCCGGTTATCACTTATCAAACGTAAACAACATATTATACATAGACTTCAAACACTTCTAAAATTTAATTGCCTATAAATAAAGTCGCAGCGCTATATAAATGAGTTACCTTCGAGTTAAATGAATGCTGCTGCCAAGACAAATAAGGTCATATATACCTAAAAGTTGTGTTCAGCGAGAAGGTTGATGAGGACTTGCATCAAACTTCTGCAAACAACTTTTTCTGATTCAGTTGATCGTCTCCTCGTTCAATGACCATTGCAGTGTTCGTCGATCTTTTAACGCAGACGATGGTTACCAAGAGTCGTCCGTATAACGTGTTCAATGCGGAAAATGTCCTGTGGCGTCATCTGTCAATGGACTATTATCATTTAATATTAAATATACATAATATTTTTAATATTATTTCTTCTTCTTATTGTTATTAGGCTCGTCTAAGAGCATAATTCTACGGCCTCATCGTGCCCAGGCATGCGACGGCGTTGAAACGCTGCATTGTGACAGATGTCTTCTAGAAAAGGAAGATTTCTTGTGGGTGTTCTGTTACACGAGACAACCGTCGACCGAGATCCGTAATGAAGGTCCTCCTTGTCTATAGGCCCCAGCGTTTCTAAATTCTAATTATACTATTATTGCTACTACCACTACTACTACTACTGTCATCAAGCTGTACCTTAGAGACACAGAAAGCAGTCGACACATATTTTGTAAATATACGGCTCCGATGTAAGACAGCCAGGCGCAGACTAAAGGGCCTATCTAGGCTATAAGACGTCTTTTGTTTGTGTGTTTCTCTCTCCAGTAATATAATAATAGTAGGCCTAATAAAAATTTAAAAAACTCATGCCTAATTAGGCCTCAAAATTACTAACATATTGCAGTAACTAATATATTTTAGTCAAATATTACATTTGTCCACATAATTATAATAGTTGTACAATTGAATGGCTTCTCTACAGTTTTATCGCTTAAATTTTAAAATGTCATTACAGGAAATGGAGGCACTAAAGTGCTTCCACTGCAAGATGAGAGAGGTGGAGTGAAGCATCATCTTACTTCACTACTTTTAAACCCGAAACACTACCAAAGTCCACTGATCTTGTGTATTTGTGGTAACTGTCACAAAAAGTATTAATGCCTTCTAAGCTATAAAAGTAGTTAAAGTACCCATCTGCACAAAAAGTTGCAAGTTGAAATATTTAGTTTAAAGAAAACAAGCATAAACATCATTTTTCTCAACTGTCAGATTATTACAATTATAATTTTAAAATATTTTATTTAAAACAAAAGAAAAAAATAAAGTTTGAGAAAAAGTAGCATTTACAAGTGTTCATTGGATAATTACAGACAAATACTGACTTTACATTTTGTGCATGCAAAAAAACAGAATTAGTCAATATCTCCGATGCATTTTAGTAATAAATTAAGTTATCAATAAATTAAGTTATGATCGAAAAAGAATAATAATTTTGATGTAATTGTAAAGAAGATGTGTTTCTCCTTCACATGAAAGGTCTATTCTGCTCAAAAATTTAGAAAAATCCAACTTTAGACTGATTTTGGACCACGTGTCACAAATATGATTCAGCGTCAGTATTTCTTATAATTATTAGTCAAATCCTTTTTTCAAATGCACAGAATACAATTTCTTTAGGATGTCGTGCACTATTTTGCCAGCATTGTCGAGAATGTTTTACATTTTCCCCTCACTCACTGTAAGTAGCAAGAAATGGCGGGATCTACATTTGACAGAAACAAATAACTTATGCCAAACATACAGCAATAGCACTGCTCGTTAAGTCACCTGGTCACCTGGTGCCGTCAGCTTCTGCAGCTCTGGCGATATCCCTGATGTATCCTCTCCAGTTGATCCTCTCCCTAGTCGCCTCTCTTAGCTCCTCCAGTCTCATGCCAGACTTTTCCTGTACCTCATCCAACCATTTCTTCCTTGGCCTTCCACATCTTCTCCTTCCCTCACCGCATGCCGTCATCAGCTCCTTTTCCAAACCATTAGATCTCATCACATGGCCGAAGTAGCTCAGTTTCCTCCAAGTTGCTGTTTGCTGCAGTGTCTCCTCCCTCTCTATTCCGAGCTCCACGCGCACCGATTCGTTAGTTCTCTTCTCCGTCCATGAAATCCTTAGCATCTTTCTCCAAATCCACCTCGTTAAGTACAGCAACTAATCTCGAAGGCTTGGTTTGCCAATGCCACGAATCCGTTAAAAGCTCAAACAGAATTATTTCTAATTAAGATTGAAAGTAACAAAATAAGACAATCGTAATATTTTACTCTCCAGTTCATCTTATAATTTAAAAAATTATTATGATGCATTGCAAGAAATAGATCAGTTTTTAGTTAACAATTCATTGACCATAGGAGATTTCAAGACAACATTCACATCAATGAACTGAGATGAATAATATCTTCGAATGAATTACAACTTGAAGATTCAATTTCTGTGGGCAGTACCCTTTCCAGATGACCAGTGACTAACACCAATCAGCACAAGGGAGCTTCACAATTGAGCTCCTTGCCCCCCCTTCTTTCTTAGGAGACTCCACCTGTAACCTGAATTCATTTAGTTGTGCAGTTCAACACTTCAGTGACGAGCATGCACTAAACGCAAAGAAAACTAATCCTTCTTGGCATCAAAGGACTAAAGCATTTTAAAATTTAAAAAATTAATTGAATGCAAAAGACATTGGACATCTTCAGAGCATAAAATTCAACTCCGGAAGCATCCACTCTCAGTGCAACTACTACTACTTTCCCCCCAAAACATGCTACCCATGAGTAGACATCCAGTAAACCTTACACACAGTTTAGTCATCCGAAAGAACGTCTCTAACATATGTAATGAAGTGTTTTCATATAGAGGCCATTCAGCTCCGTCAGTTATTCCTTGGTGACCGTCAGAGAAATCCTTAGTCCAAAGAGACTGAGATATTCGAACACGAGTCTTTGACATAAACACCTCAACACTTCTTTACTTTGAAGCCATACGGCATAAAAAAGGTCTGAGAGTGTACTGTATCGAGTGTCTGTTACAAGGTCATACAAGGTCATGTACGTGTGACACAGTCTTCATCTTTCAAACTAGAAAATTGTCCTTTACGACGCATTTTCTTTATGTGCATCAACAGAAGACTTGTAGTGCTTCGACTTTGACTCGCTCTTGTGACCTTGACCTTTTCCGGACTTTGGCGCCTTGCCGCTGGCACGACCGGACTTTGGAACCTTCTCCTGAGTCTTCTTGGCACTCAGCAGGGGATGAATTTCTACAAGTAAGAAACCAACCATTGCACCTTAGCCACTGAGAAATTACTTGTCTTTCATTAAAAGCCAACAACGCAAGTATATATTGGCAGATGCAGCAATAAGAGAACACAGTATACCATCACATCAAGAAACATGTTGCAACATAATTTCTGCAAAATAAATTTGTTAAAACCCAAAACTAGTAGCTAGAAAAATAGGTGTCAATTTTCTAGGGAAGGGGCGCAAGTGACCCTATGTGTAGGTGCCAATGTCAGCAACAATATAATTACACAAACAAATCAATGAACGACATTCACCATCAACAGGAGCGTTTGGAAGATCGACATCAACGGTTTTCGTTTTTCGTTTCTTTGGCGATATAAGTTGATCTTTACTTGAGCTGCTTCGCTTTCGGTCACTTGTCTCTTCTATTGCTGCCTGAGTGTAGAAAAACAACATATATGTCATTTGAAGAAATAACACCAAAAAATTTTCATACTTTGGCCGACTTTTAAAATAAATATTTCTAAATTGTGACTGAATCTGATCATTTCTGTCTGTGTACCTAACTGCCAGTCCTCTGCCATTGCTCAAGTGCAATTCTACCGCTACACCTAGTCGTCCAGTCCAATTTATATTTCCATTGAGCTTCGTCTACAAATAATGACAGTAGAGTGCTGCCATGCTTCAGAGTGACACTATCAGTTATCGCTTCGAGTGAGAACAGTGTCACTTTAATTTTATAGCACTACTTTTTATAAATAAAATATGCATCACACCCAGTAAGTACATTGTGCTTCAAACCAAGCACAGAAACGGAGCAAGACTGTTGTTGTAAACAAGAAAGCATCCACAGAACTCTACATTGATCTGTTTCCAACTTAATTACAACTTAATTTTAACGACTAAAATGTCTTCGTAGAACACTGACCTGTTCGGTGGCCCAGGATTCTTCAACCTCCTCAATCTCTGGACTTATTGGGAGGAATAAGAGAACTCTGTCATCTTCATTTTCTTCTTCATCACTACAGAAAATTATCATCAGGTAGCATTAAGGTTTCAAGGAATGCTGGAGCGGTAAACATAAAGCTTTTCTAGAAGTATAGCGTGAAGTATTATAGAAATGTCAAGTATAAAGAGTTCCTTTTAAATTTCTTATGATATCACATGATAAACTTGAACGAATTCCATGAAAATAAAGATCAATCAGAACTAGTAGCACACAACTAAAATATTTTGCATGCCTAGACATCACTGCTTTTAAACATCTGAAATCTTCAAAATCCGAGAAGAATAAGGAACGCACAGTAATGAAGCAAGCCCAGAATATAGGGCACCATACCATAGCCATGATTTCCCCAATACCGGATAATACTCTTGTCAGGTATCAGCATCCAATGCCTCAGAAAACCCCCATAATTTGGTTACACTACATTACATACAAGAAGCAGCTGCTCGCTCACCTGCTGATGAAAGCTGGAATTGATTCCACAGTTGTAACATCCACCTCCACATCTTCCTCACATGGACCTGTTGTTAAATCAATGTCCCTTTAGAAGTCAGATCAATGTCAACAAGCCTAATGAAAAATCATTGAAAAATTGCAATTCAATGGGAAGCATGATATCTCAATTATCTTCAAGATCACAATGTAGATCAAGACAAAACTGAAATGCAGATAATATCTGGTAAGGTATCAGAACAAGGTTCACTTTACAAATGAATTTCAAATCACATATCCACTTGTGAATGTCGACATTAACTTTCCATAATAATTATGCACTATAATCAGAAATATCGTTTTCGTTTATTCCTCAAAACGATACAGCGTAGATTTTTCAATGCTAAGTAAGTAAGATTAAACGAGTTAAGATTCATTACCTTTGGTTTCTAAAACTTCCTTATCTTCATCTTCAACATCAAACTCCGACTCGTGCTCCTCATATTCAACATTTTCATCCAACTCTTTGAAGTCGGGAGCAAATGCACTCCAGTTTTCCTACACCACAAAGCAGAATGACTTTTCACTACGTTTGTATCTAATATCACAGGATACTTTACAGCACATCGTATAGTACAGTTTAGCAAATGTACGAAATGTAATAATTATAAGAAAAATTCCACAAATGCTTTCTATTGACTCTTAATAGAACTGCAGTAGATCTTTTGGCATATTCTATCCGTCACTGAATATGCATTTGAATGTCGTGCATGACATTGCATGTGCCCTTTGTCAAAGTTTAGCCTACTTGACCACAAATCAATCAACGCATTTTAAATTAATTTAATCGAGAAAATATAAAATTTCAATTAATTTAAAAAAAAGCTTGCTGTAGCATAAGTTTAATCACAGTTTTACCATGATCAAGCTTTACATAGTATTAGAATTATAATTGAGAATGAAGCTTACAATCTGATTCTGAGCCCAAATGGAAACAACGCCACTTGATATCGATGCAATGATCGGTCTAACAGGGTGCCACTGCGAATAAAACAACAAATCAAACCATGAAATTGTATAACACATTAATAAACCACTATAGATGTTATTAACATATAAATAAGCACCATGTAAGCAACAGACATCAGCTTAAATAGTAAATAACTCATTCAAACTAACAAGTCTGACCCTCCAATTAATTGATTTGACTTCCATGTATTGATACATGGAAGTTAAATCGTCTCCATCTGGTGAGCCACCAAAACTAAGAAAAATTTGTTTGATATGCGCACATTAATTTTTTATGCTAATTATACCAATTGTTCTAGAACTCTATGAGTATGACCATTTAATTGGCTACAACCTTATAAGCATGCCCTGCTCAGTAGAGCATAGTAGCTATACACACCCAAAGGATAAAAGGCTAGCTTTGCACACAATCACAGGAAGTAACATAGAAGGCTAAAGGTAGGGGGAAAAGATATTCAACACCGTAAAATTAAGCATTTTACATGAATTTTCCAGAACTGATTGGAAGCCGGTAAACACACTCCACTAACCACAACATCGAGCAGCATTTCTCCTTTTGTGCCGAGAAGAAATTTGACAAGATTGCCGCTACCCTTCTCCCAAATGTAGAGAGAATGTTGCCTTGCAGAACCAGCCACAATGTACTCTCCATCACCTGAGAAACAGCATTTCTTCCAAAGAGATCTAGACAAAGAGCAGCATAACAATACATCCAGACAATGAAACATAACAATATGCCAACTGCTGCAAAAAGGAAAGGTAAATGCAATGCTGAAATCAGTCTTCAATACAGCCAACATACTTTTTTAGGTTCAGTCTGAGCTCCTTTACAAGTGTATTTTTCTAATTGGTAAACTTTCCAACCAGATTTTATCAATAACGATTCATAGAAAAAAATCGGAAATTGCAGTTTTCAACGCCTCATAAAAAAACCACCAGAATGTTTTAGGTTAGAAAATACAATCATACCTGTTGACAAGATCCTGCAACTTCTGTATTGGTTCTGGTTCACCATCTCTTCCACAGGCCAAGACTTCTCCACTCTCATACACACGAATGATTCGATCCGCAGAGTTGATAAGAAAACAGCTAACACACACACACAAGCATAAAGACACATAAACACATGGATGAGAAGACACCAGGTCTTCAACCCAACGGTTAAAGACATCCACAGTAGCTAGCACTAGTGATTTCCATTTCTTTACTTTGGTATACATGGTCACAAAACTATTCCTATTTACTTTATCATTCCACATACTGTGTATGGTAAGTGTGCCTACTACATCTGAGACTACAAGAGGGCACAAGTGAAACTAATATATCCATGCTGTCCAGTCGCACTTTAAGCCCTGATTATATCTAAAGAAATTTCTATCCTGCCAGATAAATGAATCCAGGCCTACTGTTCAACAGTGCAGCATGCCATCAACAGGTAAATAAACTTGCAACTTGCAAGAGCCACTCTAAAAATGCTTCAGCACATAAGACACACAAGAACATTGCAAATTTATATGTATTATTAAATATTGCACATACACTCCTACATCTTCAAATTTCAAAGTTTTACAATCGCTATGCAGCAAAGTGATAAACCTTAGGTATCTCCATCCAAATTCCGTCACTCACTTTCCTCGTCGTGCAAACTCAATCGACTTCAGCGCAGTTGTACTTGACGTCGTTGTTGTGACACGGAATGACGCTTTCATCTCGAGAGTTGCAATGTTGAAAACGTGAATCTGAAGAGAAATGATTCTCAAACCTTAATTATGAATTACTAAGGTTCTTTTTGTCAATGATAAATTTAATAAATGCACAAACGTTCTACGGAAGTCAACGTAAAAAATAACTACAGAGAGATATAACTACAATGAGATATCAGCAACAGTCCTGACAGGCGCAGCACAAGACTGAACAAAAGAAATTGTACAATCGATACTGTACAGGCTCATTGCTTAAATGTCCCTGTCAATTGTCAATACAACTCTGGCTAGAAGATAATTATTGATGATCAAACATTTTTGCTGATCCTGCTTGAGCATTTTACACATTTTATAAGCAATTACAAACTGGGATTGATGTATGGATTAAAATGTAAAGCAATTTAAAAATGGTCAAGAATGTTTAAATTAGAGTGAGTGTAATGTAACCAGATATTTTATATCATGTCATAAAGGAATGACTGACATTGCACAATTCACATATACCGTACATTAAATTGACTAACAGAAATCTTAGCAGTGAATAGCACTTCTATAGTATGGAAACTTTTGCAGTGGCTAACAATTTGGCATTAGAGCCTGGTTTTGACAAACCAATGCTGTGTAATAGCAAGCACCATAGGCGGTGAATTACATCGAGCATTGAAACGTGACTAATTCATGATTAATTAATTATTTGAGAACTGGGGTGATCACTGGCATATCATCTCCCATAGCAAACTAACAGTTTACCCATAGTTCACCTGCTTAGCAGGACCAGACATCAAACAAACTAGAGAGAGGACTAAGTTAAGAGCTGACCTTTCCTCTGGCATTTCCTGTGTATATATACAATCCTCTTCTGTCAAAAGATGCACAGATGTTGAGGTCACTCTGAATTATATAAAAAAAGAAGGTAATCTTAACAAACAATCCTGGTTTTAACACGAACAACTCATTAAAAAAATTCAGATCAATTCTGGTCATCATCATTTGACTAACATGCTGCACAGATAGAATCTGAAAGAACAAACACTAAACACTGACCTTGAGAACTAAAAATAGTTCTCAGAACTTCAAAATATAAAAAAACTCGCCAGATTCTTTCAACGTAAGTTTATAAACCAAAAGGCAAAATCAAATCACACAGCTCTCTATTATAACAAATCAAGCCTGTCCTCCATTCATATGTTCAGACAATTTCAAAGAATCGCAATCAACCATTTAAACTGAATGTTCTACGTTTTAACCGACTTCAAATCTATTCTTGCATGTTTCATTTCAAGAAACTCCCACGTACCTCATCTTCAAGTGGTACGATTCTGTGACCTTTGTCCAAGGTCATCAAAACCGCTGCGTGCTTCATTGGACAGACAAGGAACACGTTACTAACAATAAAACACAAAACAAAACTTAAAAAATCAACTAGTTCTAACAGATTTATATTATAAAAAATAATCGAGCTATGTAGCAAAACACAGAAGAGCATCACACAGCAATTAACTGTTGGGTACACAACACACAAACTTGCATTGACGTACATTTCATCTTGCATGAACTATTTAGCAACTTGTCAGTTGTTCCACAGAGGTCTATAGCAGCAAATGGAGCAGTCACATCAACCTCGACAACGAATGGTTGCTTCTTCAACCAAAACCACATCTAAATCCAATAGCTATTACATTATTGACCTTTATCAAATGATAAAGGTCAATAATGTAATATGTCAAGTTAACAAACTTGCTGATCGTTTCATGTAGTCAACAATGTTACAAAGTGATCATGCCATATCAATACAGCATTTATTTTTAATAGCTATGGTCAGTCAGCATTATGAAGATTTATACAGCGCCCTGTAAAGGTGACTGTTCAGGAACGCTGCCTAGTCAAATATGGCTGAAAAGGAAAAACTTGAGATGACAATAGAAAGATTGTCAAGAGAGTGGATCCTGGGGAGCAAACAGAGCGCCAGTGGGAGTCTGTTCTTATGCAATGGGCCAACAACTAAGAAGACGCAAGTTAGCCAGTCTATGAAAATAAGTCTGTGAATCGGCAAGTCAGCACGGCAGCCAATATAATCAGTGAATGCAGTACAAAACAAACAGCAAACCATAAAGCTGGAGAGATTTCTTCAGTCTTCATCAGCGGTCAAGATCTGTTCGGTCACAATAGAGACAGTGTTAGACATGTGTCAACATATGAAAACTTAGCTGCTTGTAGCATTGCAAAATGCAAACGATCCCTATAAAAGTTCAGACCTGTATTTTGATGCAAATAACGTACCTGTCTCTCGGATGAAACTGGACCTTAAGAACGGGAGATGGAAAGCGAAACGTGTAGTCACATTCTCCCGTAAGTACATCCCAAACAGACACGACACAATCAGTCGACGCACTGAGCACTTTGTGACCCGAACGATTCCAGCTACATGTGCACAATGCAAATAAAAGCAAATTCGTTTATTTAACTATTTATATTTATGAAATGTGTAAGCGTTTAATTTCATGGTTAAAATTGAAAGATTAGACTTTTAAACAGCTTCCTCTGCTTAGCTGATTGTCCCAAAATTACAGTTTCCGTTCCATGTAGATCTCAAACAGATTGGTTACCTCAAGGTTTACTGAAAACTCTCCTCTTTTCTCGTTGCCATATTTCAGCAACCTGCACTTCTGAAATAAATTCAATAACTAACTCTTTGCTGTGTCACAGGCACAGAGCTGCACAGGTGCACATCTTGCCGGCCATACAATGTTTCAGTACATCCGAGAGTGAACTCCGTCTGTAGAATAAGTGATGAAAGTGAAGTGGCTCAAATTGTGGAAGAGCAGTCCAAGATTGACAAAGTCACGGATGGCATTTGGTAAATGCTGTTGGAACATTCATCAGATAATTGCAATATTTAATTTACATTTTCTCGATTGCTGCAAACCATAATTACCTGAGTGAGCAAACCGGGTGAATGTGAGCACTGATGATCTTTGCTATTCCTCTGGTAAGGAAATCCCAAACAACGATACGGCCATCGTTACAACCAACGGCTAGCAGCGTCCCTCGTCTGTTGAAGGCGCATGTTATCGCCATGTTCATGCAGTCAAGAACTCCATCAAAATCCTAAAACAAAACGAGACCAGTGCTCAGCATCATGACAACATCCAAGAAATAGCCTAGCCATGGCTACAACCTCTGCTATTTCATCTTGACAAGCATAAATCTGGTGTCAGACAAACCAGTAGTATCTTTATCATGATATACAGAAATTAAAGTTTTAAAAACAATGCAGAAGGTAAACGTCCATCTCAAATAGTAGCCTTGTCTTAAAACCCTTTAATGCCGAGATGGTAGTAAATGGTATGGGAAACCCTATACCCTCCAGCATTAAAGGGTTAAAACGTAATCTTAGCATCAAGTGCAACTTACACAACGCATCCAAGACACAAACCTCATATCGAAATGATTCCTAGGGTTCTGTATAAGTTTCATATGCAACTTTTTTTAGCTGTAAAGATGACATACACTTCAATAAGAATATGAATGGTTCTAAGTACGATCGACATTATTTCTATGCAAACAAACAAAAATCATATTGATATTTAAAGTTCCAAACATAATTTTTAAACGTTGTGTAAACAATATATTCAACGTCTCATAAACTTACTTCCGGGTAGTTCTGCCCGAACGATTCTGAAAGCAACAAACACCCAAAATTTAATGAAGTGCATTCTTAAACTAATTTTGTTTACAGTGGCTCGGTGGGAACCATGCACATTGCACAAGGTGAACATCGTGGCCACCCAGAATTGCATGGAATAGAGTGCCACGTACTCCAACAGCCTCATACTTCTGCTAAAGTGAGTAAATAAAGGTTCATGAACGCATGTTGAAGGTGACAAAAATTAATTTTAATTAGGAAAAGTAAACAATATTGGCAGAGATCAAAAATAAACTGTCAAACAAAATTAATGCAATATTTACAAACATCAGAAAAATAAATGTTAATGAATAAATTTTTTATTTAAATAGCAATAGTTGATAAAGCAATAGTTGCTGCTTAAGTAGAAGCTGGATTGATGAAACGAATTCTTTAATAATGGAAGCTGCATTGCTGAAAAATACACCTAACGCCACAATGGACGAATAATTAAATACGCTAAAATGCACTTTGACACAAACGCGTTTGAATAGTAATGACATGCATACCAAGAAGTTCCAGATTCATTATACTATATTTAATTTAACGAATTTAAACTTCCTATTTTTGTTGCAAAAGTGTGCGAAGCATACAAATTCAGCAGTCTCATTAGAAACACCGAGTACATATTGTTCTAACTTCTAGATGTAATTCTTGACAGCCAGTAGCGCCACCAAGCGACAAATTTCCGAATGAATGACCAGCGGTAAATTAAATGTACACTTCCTTGTGTTGTTTAATATGTTTTTGACTTTAATAGATAATAATTATCTATCTATATAATTTTCTCAGCTCCTTTTTACTTTGGAGTTTTGCACCAAAGACAAAATCTGACCCAAGATGATCCGCTGAATTCAGTGAAAAGTTAGCAGAAAATCTGTGCGTGAATTATGATTCTCGCAGCTCTCAAACATAGATGTCGCCCCATTTTGAATTTGTGTCTAAAAGTTTCTAGTTCTGTGGTCTGTGAAAATAGGTTCTTGGCTCGAACTTGTACTTTCAAGTAAAACAGTACTGTTATGAACAGTACTGTAAGTACACGAATAGACTATTCGGATTTAAAGTCTGAATTATAATCATGTCGATTTTTGCTTGTGGATTTAACGGATTTTCTCAGGTTTCTCATTCAGCGCCTTCTGAAGTAGGCGGGCATTCGATTGCGGCTAAGGACTTCATAGTAACCCCTATTTTCGTTCACAAGAGGCATCTTGCACGTGAGAACACAGCGGACTTCAAGATTCCAGATAGCAAATGCGATTCAAAACCTGTCGACTTAGAATGTATAAAGATAAAAAAGAAACGAAACGAGATGGCAGAGCAGCACATTGAAGACGACTGCACCAACGTTCTAAAGTTGAAAGAAGTTGTTGTCTCGTGGGACAGAATATATTATGTCTGGGAAAATGGGCAGGTGACCATGGGTAGTCCACTGTTTTGTGTGGATGTACGACTCGATACAATGCAGAACCCACTTATGGGTTTGAGAGTGCAGTCTTTATGCACTGCAAAACAAACTATATTTGGTGTTGACACTGATGGTAATTCTATATTTTTGTGTAGAAATAATGAAGCAGTGCCTTTGCAGCTGAACAAAAGCGAGGAAATGCAGTGTAACTTAGATGGAAATGTCGTAGCTATGTTTGCCTGTGAAAGTGGGTCTGTAATATTACTTAAAAATGACTGTCATATAACTTATGGTGAATTACAAGACTCTGGAAATTGCCTCTTACTTCGTCCATTGAATCTTGATTTGCGTGTTAAGTCGGTCAGCTGTGGAAAACATCACATTCTACTACTTTCCGTTATTGGTGTCATCTTTAGTTTTGGGAATGGAAGCCAAGGTCAATTGGGTCATGGAACTATTGCAAGTGAAACAGAACCCAGAACTTTGGAAGCTTTGGAGGGTGTTACAATAGTCCAAGTTGCTGCTGGAGGCTGGCATTCCATGGCTCTGAGTGACATTGGTGATACATATATTTGGGGTTGGAATGAGAAAGGACAGCTGGGATTGCCATGTCGAAATCTTCGTTCCTCTGAGAAAGACATTTCTAGTAACGACAGCAACTTGGAAACAGCAAACATTTGTCGAATGTCCACTGAACATGGAGGTTCTCAAGCACATGGCAGCACGACTATCGCAGCTACACAAGAAACTCTCGAGAAATCGTCTGATGCTGATCTGCTTTCAAAGGAAACGTTAGTGAACATTCAGCCTTTCCCAGTTGTACTGGATTTCCCGCCAGCAGATTTAAGCGATGCCTTTGTGAGTAAAATTACTGCTGGCTCAAGGCATTCTGTGGCGGTGTTGGAAGATGGAAGAGTCTTTTCGTGGGGTTGTAATGACTATGGACAACTTGGCCATGGAGACACCATTAGTCGTGATTGTCCGGAATTAATCAATTTCTTTCATGAACAAGGACTTTCAGTAGACAATGTTTTCAGTGGATTTTGGAACACAGTGTTTTTGACCCGACAATCATTGTAGAAATGATTGTATCATTTCAATCAATCAATCAGTTTGATTTATGTTATTTGTGTACCCGGTAACCAGAATGATGCATGGGAGCCCACATATACACTGTGTCCACGATAAAGTAGAACCCACAATAAAGTGTCATAACTCGGTCAAAACAGTTAGGATTTTTCTGAATTTTTAACCACAACAACAGTGACCATATTTACATGAGATCCTAAAGCCGATTTGAAATATTCGTGAGTTTGCTAAATTTATTAGCGTTTGAGATGCAGCACCGAAAATGAAACTTTCCAACATGGAAAAGCTGAAAGGAAGCAAAATTCAGCTATCAATGGCGCTCAAAATGTAATTTTTTTTCACGAACACATGACCATAGACGACGTAGTGTAGTAGCTGTCCCGGAAGACACTCGGCTTCATATCCGCAGCTGTGGCCGCCTATCAGTCTAGACCTCGATCCGGGTACATGTACCAGAGTAGCGCGTTTTTCGTTCCCGTATTCATGACATCGATAACCGTAGGGCGCGTCTGATTGAAGAGTGGCAGTTATTTGACCAGGTGATCATCGAACAGACAATCAAACAGTAGCGTCTGCGTCTACGGTCGTGTGTTCGTGAACAACAATTACATTTTGAACACCATAGCCTACGTAGCTGAATTTCACTTCCTTTCAGCTTTTCCATGTTGGAAAGTTGCATTTTTCGGTGCTGCATCTCAAACGCTCATAAATTTGGCAAACTTACGAATATTTCAAATCGGCTTTAGAATCTCATGTCAATATGGTCACTGTTGTTGTGTTTAAAATTTCAGACAAATCCTAACTGTTTTGACCGAGTTATGACACTTTATTGTGGGTTCTACTTTATCGTGGACACAGTGTAGAGGCAAAGGGGCACTTGCCCCTCCCGGATAACTGACATAAGTTTATGTTTTAACTACTACTCTTTGATTTTTACAGAATTTCTTTGCACTAAAGCACTGATAGCGCTATAGTGATACATAAAGTGAAACTGGGAAATTTACATAAATTTCAAACCTCTGAAAACTGCGTACATGTTCTTAATTTCCTGATTTGCAGTTTTCAAGCTCTTGGTAAAAATTTAACCATGGCCATTGGCCCATTGTGTTTTGCCCCTTCTGAAAAATGCCCATGGAAGATACACATAGTAATATGTGGTTGTAGGGCTGTAGGCCTATCTATTCTATAAATAGGCCTACAACAATGTTTCATGGGCAGTGATATAGGAAATAAAGATTTTTTAATTGTTTAGAATTGGCATTAGTTTGAATAGTAGCTCAACAAACGACAAACCCTTTTGACCAAGAACAGATCTCACTTAATCCACTTAGAAAAACTAGAATAGGAAAGTGAAGAGAGGTGTTACTTGATTCAGATTTGAGAGTGGAAATGGCTGGTCGTTAACCTGTATCATAATAATTATTGTAAATGCCTATTTTCTAAAGTGCCGCTCAAAAGGTGAGGGCAAACCAGCCTATATTCAGGAGCACCGCCACTGCCTGGTATCAGAGGAGCAGTGGCGTCTAACCCCCCCACTTGGAGTGGGAGAACAAACCCCCCCCATTTTCGCCGACTTAAATTTTTTATGTGAATCTGTTCTTGTATTACGTATGCACGAAGGGGAAGGATCACGGAATCTAGGCGGTTTGCTAACGGGGGGGGGGGGGGGGGGTTCGGCCGAATGTACGCATGCCAAATAAATGTCTGATTATGACATATACAGGGTGGTCCAAAATAAACTGCACAATGATAAATTGATAGTACTTTATTCAGACCAATTCAAATATAACCGTGAAAATTCACAAAAACACAGCAATTATTTTTACTGTAACATTACATGGATGGATTTCGTTACATAAAATGTTCAATGTGTCCTCCTTGCTGCTCGACCACGCATTGAAGCCAACGACGCCATTGATCAATTGCGCGGTCAATGAAACGCAATCGCTGTTCAACTGCTGTCCAACTTTGCGCCTGTACTGGTTAAGTCCGAGATCTTTCTTTACAATACGTTTAACAGTTGAACGTGAAATTCCGGTTTCACGTGCGATCTCCCGTGGGCTCTTATGGCTTAGCGGTTTGTCTTCCTGGCTACAGATAAGGTCGCTTACCAACTTGATATTTGCATCTGTTCGAGCTGATTTCGGACGTCCGCAACCCGGCTTCCTAGCTGTGGTACCGTCGGTATCAATTTTTTTAATGAGGATAGTACGACGTTTCCATGTCTTATTTGGAAATTCTTTCATCATACGCAAGAAAAATGGCATTAAACATTGAATTGTTATACATTATATCAAGAAAACTGTCACTGTGCAGTTTATTTTGGACCACCCTGTACATTAGGCTAATAGGATAATAGCAACGATAATAGGATATGGGGGTGTCAACAAAATGCACGGGGATGGGTCGAAAATACGATTGTTTGCATACGTAATATATGGATGGTCATTAATAGACTGCAATTGACCGATAACGTGTCATATTGTCTGACTTTTAATTCTGTGATGAACTCCAAACGCAAATGTTTGAGCAAAGAACAGGGAATTTAGGAATTTAGGAATTAGAAGCATTAAGGGCCTAAGGCCTAAGCAAAATCAAGACGCAATATGACTCAGCTCTACCTATGGCTAATAAATATGCTTAAAATGGTATGCTTAATAGGCAAGTAGAAAAGTTGTACAATTCTAAATCATTAAAACTCACCACTGCGAAATATCCTGTTGCTGCAGTAGCCGAAAAGAAATATTGCTCTTAAACACAGACGGAGACTTGGCCCTATCTTGGGGGGGGGAGAGAGAGACAAACGAGTGGCCGTAGGACGATCGCCGAAGTCGAAAGGGTTTGGGAGTATGTAGGCTACGTTTCCCTCCCCAATGTTGAAAACGTACCGGTACGTTTGAATTTCCACACTGCAATGGTAGCATAATATATAGCTGTCATTTTAACGAAATTGTTCATCATTTCAGTGCTTGAGCCTTCAAAACTGTTCCCTCCAATTATTAAAAATTTTCAAATTTCCACACTGTAATGGTAGGCTAACACTAAGTCTTGAAGCCGTCATGTCAAAAATTTCTCATAATTTTATTGTTGAAAGAGATGGTTTAAGACTTCAATAAAGACATCGCCTACTTCTCGTTTTCTTTTAACTTAATTAAGCTTATTTGTATATCCATAGTGTCATTGTGAGATTTTTCATTTTTCAATGCTGATAGCCTAGCCATGCATGGTTTAAGACTTCGAGTGTTGACTTCCAATATTTGTATAGAATTTTTGGATTTGCACATTGTAGCCGTAGCCTTTTAAGTTTTAAGCTGTCGTGTTTTCAGTGCTCATAGATGTGGTTTAAGACTTGAATAAATGTCCCGTTGTTTAATTTTTTATTTGTAAAATGTTATGGTAGCTTTTAAGCCGCTATCTTATACAAATTCTCATTATAGACAAATAGTGGATAACACTGTAGGCTACATAGTAAATTATAATATTTAAGAAATATTTCTGAAACATTGGGACGATATAGGCCTAAGCATCTCTTCCCCCCCCTTCCCTCTTTAAGTCTCCGTCCATGCGCTTAGAAGCTCGAAATTAAGAATTCGAATTCTCCACAGAAATTCTCTGTGTATGCAGACCTTTCGCTTTTGAAAACTCCTGCTGATGTCGATGCAACTCTTCGCGAAGTAAGAAAAACTTAACACATAAACAGTCAAAGTCGGTTGTCTACATTATAATGACTATCATCTCGCTTCTAGCACTTTACGGCTGCTTCTCTAGCACGGAAAGACTCTGTTTGCATGTAGGCATACATCAGACCTGCTCTTATCCATTTCAGCGATCTGCTGGCTGGAAATCTAACACGAAACATCTGTTATTAGCTTAATTAGGCTTAGGCTACCTTTACAGAAGGGACCACTGTCCGTCGTATCAGAAGACTGAGGCAGGCGCTTCACTTGCACAGCAAGTGTCTTGGAACGGGTCGTTTGATTCCTGCTGCGCGACCGTCGCATCATTAATTTTGTTCCCTTCATCACCTGCCATGGTGTGGGCTTCGGCTTGGCTCCGTCAGTAAGCATGACAAGTGATAAGAGGTCAATTCCGAATGACTGTGATCCACCCTTGTATGCCAGCCAGAGACCTGACTGACACTAATGTCTATGAGTTGTTGT